>CM038004.1:8994573-9594573 GCA_021234005.1 Nephelium lappaceum
CATAAGCAAATTTTTGACAAACCTGTTTCAAAAAGCCTGCTCCAAATGCCCTGGTGACCTTTAAACGACCTTTCACTCTATCATTGACAATACATTGACTGTCATCTGGGTGTTCATTCTTGATTCTTATGACTTCCTGCATAATTGGAGCAAAGAGTGAAAACTAGCAAACTGGCACTACCAGCCATCAATAACATGACCATATAATTTCAGAAGGATAACAGCTACCAGCATCACAGTTAAGGGGGACCAGAAAGCAAAAACCAAAGCCAAGCAGGATACCAAAATATTTATCATTAATAATACATAACATACATAGTTGTGCAATTACAAAAAAGAGAGTTAAGCACTATGTCAGTGTTTTCACTACAAGGCATCAATTTGCTAAGTTTGAATAACTTTATGCAAAACCAACTTTTAGCAATGAATTTCAATTGCCATCAAAAGGAAAGGCTCACTGTCCAAAAATCAGCAATAATCATTGGGCTGACTCAATATCGAAAAGAAAGCAAGACAAACAATTTTCACTCAAGATCATGCAAACCCAGGCATGCACAGCTACAAGAATGCGCTCACATATGCGTGCTTTTGTGTGTGTGTGTGTGTTTGAGAGAGAGAGAGAGAATGAAGGCAATAGGAAGTTTGCAGCATAAATCATCTTGACATATCGCTCAATAATGCAAATCCTGTTTCCATAACACAAATTGCTAAGGATATGACTTTGAAAATTGTGAGACAGAAAAGTGCAGTAAATTAACTACTCAAAAGATAAAAATTTCATAATTGTATTTTACATTTTTTTTCTTATTGGATCGCAATGATATCTATCTTATTTCCATTCAACTATTTAGTGTTGTCACCTTCATAATACAACAAGATAGAATAGATAATGGTTGCAAGAATATGCAAACCATTCCATACTAGAACAACAATAATTTTTTCAAATATGAAAAAAAAAAAAAAAAAAACCACCACCCATAATGTTGCAAAGTCATAGTAATGCACCAATCAACACCACTCAATCAAATAAACACATATCAAAATATCACCAGACATGATAGCTATCCCCAGGGCTTGACTTACATGTCAATTGACACTTATCAAATTAGGAACCAAGTCACTATATATACCACAACATAGCAGCAAACTTCAAAATATAATTAGAAAGAAACTGGAAAACAATCTACTTGATTAGTGGTCCATTTATATTAAAGATATTCACAATCTGGGTACAGCCAGTTTTCTACACTCACCTTATTAATGTCTAGTTGGTGGGAAGAAAGGTGCAACACATTGCCAAACATAAAATTTCTCTTTCAGTTGAAACACAGTAATATTTCCAGTCAGTTTACTACCAGTTTTATAATATACTCAGTATGTTCTGCTATTTTCATGAGTTCAAAGTTTAATCATGAAACCCCGTCGTATATTCTTGTCAGCAATACAACGCAATGTTCCAACTAAACAGGCTCACACCCCAACTTTATTAGCAGGTTAACAACCACAAACCACCACCCAAACACATTTAACATTAGCTAAATATTCTGTTCATTTCTGATAAGTCCAAAAACAGTACCTACTCAGCCTAACAAGTACGCCTTAGCCCATATACAGCTGACTACATACTCCAACCACAGAACCAAACATAAAAAGTTTATCCACAATCAAGAGCTATTCCATCTTACATTAATAACAATCCTCTCATTGTATGGGCCAATCCAACAGAAACCTTCTAATCTGTCAAAAAACTTTTATAAACTGCCATCTGAGAAGCTTCAAGCAAAAATTTTTGCAACCTTCTCTAATACTTTTTACTCCTTAACAAAATTACAGTTACGCAAGTTAAAATATGATTGCAGTTAAGACATTCTCAGTATCATGTTTGAAAAACTCTATACAGTTAGGCTCCCAGTCATTCTCCTGATCCTTCATAGCCAAGATTTACAAATCTTCCATCTCCAGTTCCATGCATTTATTCTAAAACTGAAATCACTCACTTAAATATCATAGTTTAATCTTTCAATCTCCACTTCTCTTCCACAAAAAGCTTAAAACCAATAAACATCAGTTATCTTATCAGAAGTCTTCAGATATATATGCTAAAAGACATACAGACCAAAATCTAAAATTTGCAAAATGTCCCGGATTCTGAAGCAAAAGAAATAATATTAAGAGCATGCATAAAAGCTATTGTTTACTTCAATATCAGGTTGAGATGGTGCAAAAGCTATTACTGGCAAGTACAAAATACATGACAGGAAAAGCACCATTAAAATGAGGTCGTTTGCAGCAATAAAGTAGGTAAACTCAAACACGTAAAACATATGCAACTGAACCACAATAAATTTATAGCGCATCTACACAGAAAAATTATATAGCCTCCTAAAATCTAAGATTAAGGTATAACAATTTGGCAATCACATGTTGGACTGGAGTGCAAGAGGGCAACACATATGCCCAGACAAAGAAAAATACCAAAAAATATTCCAGACAATGAAAGATAGCCAAAATTTGCCAGCCAAAGGAATTCTATTGAGGCCAAAATTCTAGCTAACATACATCTTTCAGCGATGACAACCACAACACAACTCCAAACCGAAATAATAGACTAGAAGTGCAAGTCCTATGTAACTTCATACAAAGATATAGTGACGACTCAAACGTGCCACAAAACAAAAGCATCAGCAATGAGAGTTCACTTTGCCATTTGACTTTGTAAAGAAAGAAGATTCTAAGATTCAAACCCATCCATTACTGCACTCTACAATAAAGCAGAAGCTGAAAGCAACTTTAGGAGGCAAAATAATTGAATAACATGTTTAGAATAGAAGATCTTAATTGGCAACTAAAAGGATTAATATTGATTGAGAATTGATAAACAACTATGTCCAGAATTTCTATCATAATTACTCAGTGTGCATTTTAAAGGAGAGAACTAACAACCAAGAAAATGCCTAGCTAGCACAAGAAAGTTACGAGGAACATTTGGCATCTTCCTTCTTTTGTGGGAGGAGAAAGGACACAGCTCATAAATGACAAATAATAAGTACCAAAGGTAAGAGGAAGCTGCTCGATATTCTTGCCTGCTTTCAATAGGAACATCAATCCCTCTCAGGTAAACAGAAATAATTAGCACAACCTATGGCACTTTGAACAAAATACAAGACAATGGAAGCTCATTTAAACAATTGAAAATCATGCGCAACAGGTTGCAGATTCACGCCAATATGCAAAGAGTTGTTTGTGATGCTGCAGCTGGCTAATTCTAGGTAATACAGGACATACTGCAACTTTAAGGCTAAAAAATAAGATTGATTACAAAATAACTGTCTATATGATAGCTCAACAAACATAAATTCTGCTCTAATTTACCTATGGCATAATGTGTGTATAGCACTTATTCGTTTGTCCTCTCAATATATCTCTAGAAGATAAAAAAGCTGAATGAAGTGAACAAGCACTTGATACACCTTATATACATATGTTTAAGTGATGCTCATGACATAACTAAGATGGAGAGAGAAATAAGGGATTGATGTAGCCATGGATGTGAAAAATAATATTCTAGCCAGAAGAATGTCTACAGGAATGTCCCTCAAAATGTCAAGAGCTGACTGCACAATTTATCTTCCAAACATTAAGGCCTAAGAGAAAGATCAAAATGCAGAAGCAAGCAACAAGTTACCCAAGATCACTTTAAAATCCATCGGATACAGCAATCAAAAGATAAAGAGGCATGGTCATAGAGGAGAACAATTAAAGAACATTACTTTTAAAGCATCCCTATATCTTTTAATGGTTTATGTCACAGAAGTACATAGGCCGGCGCACTTAAGAGCAGACAAGAGCAGCAATGCAGAGTCAAATAACCACACACTTTAAAACTTCTGAATTCATCCTGAATTATTTGTTCAAAATCAAATCCCATACAGCGGAGAAAAGCTATCTCCAGGGAGATCCTTGTCCCGTTTGCTAAACCGGCAACAATCTAAGGACATAAAATAAACATATCCTGGAAAACAAGGAATACCTAAAGGATATAGACAATGTTCCCACTTTTCAAGCGCTAGAGGCATGTGAGTTTTTCTTTGCTGGAAGTTGCTCAAATTCGCTATGTAACAATTTGATTATACCTTGAAGGCTTGAAGTTATTATCGAGACAAAAGCAACTGAATGTTTATAACAGGTAAAATTTGTCGATCTCAGTAATTTCCTAACATTTTGCCCACCAAACAATGTTCAATTCACTACTTCAAAAAAAAATGTTCAATTCACAAAAAGAGCTTGTATTCAATTACACCCACAATAAGTAGAGCCATTAAATAATTAAAAGATGGAGTAAATCATCAAGCAGCACAAATCTTGCCAATACACACTCTAAAACAAACAGCATGTTCACATGGAACGACTTAACACTAGTCAGTCAAACCAAATAATATATCAATGTAATAAAGCTGTGCAACTAGCTGAATACTTACTTCTTCAATGCTGGTGCTGTGATCGGTGGAAAGCTGCAATGCAGTCAATTTCATTGCACGAGCAGGACCATCTTTCACAACCAACTTACTGCCGCTTTCACCAAGAGCCTCGGACGACTCCTCAACTATACCCTCCACACTTGAGCCATTGTCCCCCTGTGATCCAAGTGCTACCGGCTCATCATATTGAGCAACAATTGCCCTACTATCACCCACATTCATCACATAGACATCTTCATCCCTCATCAACACAACCAACAGACATGAACCCATCAACGCCAGCTCTGGATTCGTATCAAGAACCTTATCAGTCATATCCAAGTACGCAAGCTCAGTCAATTCCAAAGCCCGGGACAAAGCCCTCAAAACCAATTCATGATCAACAGGACCCTCTTTTCGCTTCTTCCCAATCTTGGCAACCCTCTCCTCCACTCTGTTCTCCTCAACCTCAACCTTTTCCTTCTCTTCAAGTCCGAACCTCCACGGAAACAACAACTTCCTGCCATGACCACCGCCCTCCTTATGTTTAGTCAACAACCCTTGTTTCAATTTAGACAACAACAACCATCTCCTACTCACAGCAGACCCCGCATTGTTGACGCTGATTGCATCATCTACAGAAAACGCAAACCTCTCAGAGCCAGAAAGATCTAGACCGTCTTCAGGATCCTCCTCTGCTAAAAACTCCCATAACCTCCTCCTCCTGCTGCGATTCTCTGTCCCTTCCAATTCAAAAGTGACTCTCTTGGCTCTGTCCTTGTCATTGGTTTCGATTTCCCCGGTTTGAGTCGAAGTTTCCTCCTGAGGAATCTTGATGGTTTCATCTGGCTCTTCTTCAACGTCCCAAAACAAACCTTGTAACTCATTGTAAACAGCTCTATAAAGATTACCCATCAAGAATTCGGGCGCATCTGGGCCGTTGAAGCCATCATAGATTCCGACGAACAACCACCCTTGTTCTTCCGACACTACCACGTGGACGCGATCCTCGCCTGCTTTACCAAGCGCCCACTGCACGTTTTCATTTTCCCTATCGCTTTTCGACACGTCAGCATCCACGTTGGTGTTGGTGTTGGTGGTGTTGTCTTTTCGAGAAACGAAATTCAGCACCGGCACCACCCACGGCCGTTTCTTCTCCGAGAAGTTGCGGTAGAACGCTTTGCGGACGCTTGAAATCCCCGAAATGCCCCTCTTCTTCTTCTTCCTCCTACCGTAAATGCCGCCGAGAGGAGCCGAGAAATGGACGCTGCCGCCGGCGTCGGAGCCGGCGTTCGGGTCAAGCGGCCCAGACAATGCGCCCAGCGGGCCGGAGAGGAAGAAAGGGCCCCGCTCTGACGACTCTAGACCGGCGACACGTGGCACAGGCTGGAGAGGGATAGCACTAAACGACGACGTGCTTTCAAAGCCGTTGACATTGACGATACTGCTCTTGACACCGAAACCACCAGTGAGTGTAGTCTCAGTGGCATCGTCGTAAATATTGTCCAATTGGAGGACAGTCCTGGGAGTTGAGGTGTTGGCGCTGACGGAAGCTCCGGAGATGGCCTTAAAGCCGGTCTCGGGCAAGCCAGGACGCGGGGCGGGTCCGGTTCGGGTCGGAGAGAACCGGAGGGAGCTAGAAGGAGAGACGAAGCGATCGGAAGGAGTTGGTGAGAGAAAACGATTAGAGGATCGGACGTAGCAGAAAGAGTGTCCGAGGGTCTCATCCAACGGCTCAGACGACGAGAAGACGAGGTCCGGTTGTTGCTGCTGTTGGGTCGGGTCAGCTTGGTTTGCGGTCCGATTGGTATTGTTAACAACAACCGGTTTGAAACAAGGCAAGAGGTGGGAAGACAGTCCACTTCCCATCACATTTGATTATTTCTTGCTGTTCGGTTGCTGAGAAAATTCTATGAGCAGAGCTTAAAAAAGATAGAGAAAATCATAGATATATAAAGACAGAGAAAGAAAGAGAAAGTAATCAGAGTCAGTAAGGCGAGGAGGAGTGTTTTTGTTTTTGTTGTTGCTTTTGTTTTTATTATTATTATTTTAATTTTTGTTTTCTGTTGTGTGCAGTTGTTGGCTCTTGGTTGACGGTTACACCTGGCGTTTAGCAAATATTTAAAACAGGGTCGGAGTGTGCCACCTCGGATGCCAGGTAAGTCTTTCATGCGGTCTACTCTTACAGCTTTCCACTTTTGGGCTTTAGTTAATCCTCAAATGACAATCAAGTCCTAAATAGGGTCAATGTGGGAAACACATATTTGAATCAAGAGTTGGCTTTCAGGTATGCTTTTGTCCTTTTCCTTGTTTGGTCAATCAAAACCTCTGTTTAGAACCAACCCCTATCCCAAATTGGTACACAACAACACCCCCTTGTTTTCCTTTTCTTCACTTGACAATTCTACCCTTGCATACTTCTGCTAAATTAAGTCCAATATTTTAATTTCAACCAAACAAAAAAAAAAAAAAGAAATCCAGTATTTTCCTTTTCTGTGCATAGTGAAGATCTATTGAAGTTCCCATGTTAGATTCAAATTGAAGTCCACTTAGGTGAGATGGGCATTTGGAAATATTGAATTAATATTAGAAGTTCCAAATATAGGAAGCTAGGTAAACTAACTCTTTTTTAATAAAGTATTTTAAACTTGACATAAGATCTTTTTCTTTTGTTGAACAAGTCTAAAACTAAATTAACTTCTTTTTCCCATATATATAATTACAAACATTAAAATATCTACATTTACATTAAAGAGAAAAACACTTACTACACTTTCCAGTAAGTAAATAGGAAGGTGAGATTAGAATCCTATTAAAAAAAAATGTGAACAATGATAGTACTAACCACCTATAATATGAGTGGATATAAAACTGTATTTGTTTTATTATATTATATATGAAAAATGCAACGCATTCGATATATACATCTAGATATATTTAGTTGTCATGCATTAAATAATTTAACTAATATTTAATATTCAGGCCACTAAATTTCTTTTATTGAGTCAAAGTATTTGTTGTTGTTTCGCCATGACTAGTCAATTTAGGAAAGAAATAAATAAATTAAATTTGAAAATTAACTTATGAAGAAAAAAAGTCTTGCTGAAAAAGTGACAAGGTAATATTAATAGCATGGATTGAAATCATATCCTCAATCTCCAGATCCCTAGACAACTATTGCTGAAAAAGTGTAACCGTTAAACTTCTCTATTTTTATATTATTTTTTGACATTTTAATTTATTGTATATGAATTTGATATGATAACTATTTCTTTCTTAACTATTAAGTTAATATTGGGATTGAGAGATGGAGATATCACTTAAACCCGTAACTTTAATGGCGTAGATGTGAAGAAAGTACCATCGGTCCTCAACTCATTGTTGGTATCATAATTATTAATTATATATCCAATGTACATGACATCATTCTTAATTATATAAGAAAATTTTAGGATCCACTATATTTTGCCATTGTTAAAAATTTATCAAACCTCTAGAAAAGTCTAGAATATATCAAATTTTCTAATTAAACTTTATTATGAATGATGGTTGACAATGTCCTTTCCATTAAGAAAATGAAAATAATAGATCCTTAGAAAACCATTTAACTAATAAGTTAATCATAAGTACGATTATTAAATATTTAAAATCCGAGTCATCCAATCTTTTATTTGAATTATGCAGTAAAAAGAAAATTTAAGTGCCAAACAATAGTCATCTAGTTGACTATGGGTATCGCGTAATTGTAATTACTAATTACACTTCTCCATTGAGAGTACAAATCTCCTCAGTTGAATCAATAAAATAAAAATTCAAACAATTCAAACAAAAAAAAAGGGGGTAATATTGTCATTTGAGAAGAGAAATATGGGCCATGAATCCCAAGACAAAAGATAATAAGGTTTGACCTTGACAGGCTCAAGCCTAAACCAATCATCTATCTCCATCTCGCCCTTCACAGATCCCGGTCTGGTGCCTTTCAAATTGCCACGTCATAGGGACAAGAATCCACGAAATCAACAGCCTCACCGATATTGGACGGTCAGGATTCAACCAAATCTAGAGGGAGAAACATTGTGATAATCTCCGGTTCATGCATGAACTGTATCTGGATTAGTCAAAGGGCACGAATTCCCCTCTACTCTCCGTTTGTCGTAATCCTCAACTTTACAAAATTTAACATTTTAGTTCCACAATAAAATATTAAATTTCCCTTTCTTAATGAAATATTAAACATCTAATTAAATGTTTGCTTTGGGACTCGCAATTGTGAGATGGGGAGCTCTTCGTACTTAGGTCAAGAAACCAACTTTAATTAAAGCAGAAATTATTTCAAAAAACAGAAAATCGCTTATATTTTCCTTTAAAGAATACATGCCTAAACGTAATATAGCATACACATCAAGTAAAATATTAGTCAAAGCACCCTTTTCATCTATAAAAAATATTCGAATTTTATCACATGTAAATTTTAATGTACATTAAGGTTGTATATGTTATGTTTAATTTTAATAAATTATAACAGGTCTTTTTAACTGTTAAAATCAAAAGTTTTATGCAGTGACTAAATAAAAAGGAACGTAGGTAATTGAAGGAATTTAAAAAATGTGCGGTGGTAGAGAATATGAGTGTTCAAATGTGCGAGTGCGAGAATAAAGAGAGAGGAATTTTGCATGTGAAGGCGGGAAAATGTGTAAAGTGTGAGATAGTTTATTAGAGGCTGCAAGTCAAAGCGTTTGGTGGTTTTCAGAATTTGTGGAGGAAAACGACAAACGGCATATAATGTCACAAGATACGTCTGAAACCCCACATTCCCTCATTTTCTCTCTCTCTATTTACGTATGTACATGAATGTCGTTTGTGAATAGTAGTCTATAGTATAATCAGTAACATATATATATACATATATATGATGTTGAGGAAATGATGCATGGTCAATTTGGCATCAATTTAATAGATGGCAGAACATAGCACTTTTCATGACTTCATCATTTCAAAAAGTTTTTTTTTTTTTTTTTTTTTTTTCGGATGACTTCAAAAGCTGTTGTTTGTTCATAACTTGTTTCTTTAATAATACATAGATATAAATTTTATGACATGGCAATTGACTCGTGTGCATTTCATTTAGACAACGTTATCGTAATGCTTTGCAACATGTACAACTATAATTATCATGCCTTAATTTCTTTGCGACTAGATCCAATTTTTATTATAAGGAGCATTGTCTCACAGCTGCATATATCTTCCACCGTGGGTGGTATTTTTAAAAGAAAATTAAAATTTCATTTGCTTAGTGTATATCAATTAATGAATACATGTTTATTATAGATTATTTATTTTACTTAAAAATTACATATTTTCATTATAGGATGCCTAGTATTATTGATTTGATATGCATCAATCTTAGACAACTTTAAAAACAATGTCTATTTGAGATCCTAAATAATAAGAGAAGTTAGTTATAAGTTTCAAATCATCTTTACTCGTATATAGTTATTAAAAATGACTTGAATCTATAATCTCAATGCGTATTCATGAGGGACTTAACATTAAAATCACCTTAAGTTTTATCAATTTAAAAATTATTTAACTCTTATAATCATATCAAAAAGGAGCTCATCATTTCCTAACTCAAATGGTCATGCACCTTCACTTCCATATTTGTGTTAAGTTTAATTTCAATCACGTGTATTTATAAAAATGTATATGATGTTTTTTTTCGTAAATAGATGGTTTTAAAAATATTTATTCAGAATATGTAAAAGAATATTTGATTACTATACATGTTTAATTAAGGCGGATTGATCAAAGAGCTGCTAAGCGTCACAGTTGGTATGCATATATATATTTAAAAGAAAAGGTTTAATTAAAATGAATACGTGTGGTTTCGAAAAATTTGAAAAGAAAATAAAGGAAGAGAAGATTGAAAATATTTAAACAATGAAAAATGTTTGAATATAAAAGAGCATAAAATTCAAAGTTGCAAGTAAAGTAATGGTTTTGAAATAAAATAAGTTGCTTCTTTGGTTGGAAGTTGAGTTGTGTATGGGGGATGATGGGCGAGGTGGGGCCCGTAATAAAATCAGTTGGTCAACGACGGAGGACAAGTGCTGATCTGTGGGCTCCACCAAGTGACTGCCCCTTTGAAATGATGTCATCTCTGTCGGATTTCTTTCTTTTCTTTTTATTTTAATCTTTTTTGACAACCTAAAAGTCCTCAACTATTTCTTTTTTTATTTAAAAAAAAAAAAAAACCATCTGAATGAAAAAAAAAAAGCGGAAATTGCACTAACCTTTCCAAGGCTTAGACTAGTTGCACCTAGATGGCGAAACACGGTTATTTTACAAAAAGACCTTCCTGACTTAACGAAGATCCATTAGCAACTTGAAGGGTAGGCCTATTGTGGTTATTCATCTTTTTATATTTATTACCGGATAAAATATAAATAAGTAATCTAGCATAGTAAACAGTATTTTAAAAGGTGAGGTGAGGTGTCGCTTACCACTTTGGGCGATGAATCTGAACAAGCATGTCTCTAGAGGGTGAGGTGGTCGTCTCAGGACTGCTTTAAGGCAAGGCGAGCCGAAACGACAATGAGGCAAGAGACAAAGGAGAGGAGGGAAAGAACTGATTGGTTGAGAGGAGAAGACGGGAGAGAGTTGGTTGAGAGGAGAAGAGGGAAGAGAGTTGGTTGAGAAAAGAGAGGGCCACAAAATGGGAGGCGACTTGGAGTTGGGGAAATTGAGGCTAGGTTTGGTGGGTGACAGCGAAGAAGGAGGGTTTCGACGGTGCCGTTGAGGTAGGTGCACAAGTGTGCACTGGATCAAGAGAGCAACATGAGGCCGTCGGAAGGGCTTTCTCCTTGACTGAGTATAGTGAACGATCAGGTCACAAACGTTGCAATAACCATTATTTCTGAAAAAAATTTTGAAAATTTAAGCTACGAATTACGATTCTTCACACTCCATTCTGTTATGGTTGATGCATTTCTTGCAAGACATCACCTATAAATTGAATACTCATATGTATTTAAATTCACGCAATCTCATGTGTAAAATTTAACTTTTTCTCTCATCAAATTCTGTACATTTTCTGTACTCTAACGAAAGGAAACAACTATTAGTTTTGCAGAATCGTGGATCAAGTGTTAAGAACCAAGATTATAAATAATTGAATCGTTGAAAAACAACCATCATAGACCTCAGGCACATGGAAGGGGTGGAATCTTATCTGTAGTACATTGCAACAAATTGCAAACCTCTATCTTTATCTTCAAGTCAGTCCTACTATTTATATTTTCACTGTTCTTTTTTTGTTTTTTTTGAAATAATATTTTCACTGTTCTTGCATGTAGTATGTTATATGTATATCTGTATATTTGCTGTTGTACTGTTTAGTACATTAAGTAAAAACTTCTCTTTGTTATTCCATATGTTGATTTTGTTGTCCTTGTGTTGTTCTCTCACACAGTAAGCATTAATAAAATTAACCAAAAAACAAAAAAAAAAAAACAAAAAACCAAAAGTTACAGCATTAATTACATTATCATATCACTGGTTTCAATATAAATTTGGATGTGTGGTGTAATCGATATTTCTTTATTTGTTTTGAAATGAAATGTGACTGCAAATATCCATTTTGTTTTTGTTTTTGTTTTTTTTTTTTTGTCTAACGTGGCTCCACTATTGAAAATAGTACTTTATCAACTAAAAATAAATAAACCAATTCAATTTACTTTTAATCAATCAAATTAGGACATTAATTTCAAAAGAGGTTCATGATACCTTGTTTTTATCAACTAAATTACAATGCTCTATAGAAATTTCCCCTCTTATCGGTCAAGTTACATAACAAAGTCAAATGAGATTGTCATTTGCCAGCTGTTCAATTTTAAACAAAAATATTAATTTCGCTATATTTGCTTTATTGGTTAGCAATTCGTCCTAACCTTGTGTTGACAAATATCTAAGAGAGACACAATTAACAATTCACCAAATATTTATTCTCATCCTAATTTAAAATTTTTTGTTAATGATAAATTTATCTTAAATTAAAATTACTAAAAAAATTTAAAAATACTCACATATACTTAGACTAGATAATAAAAAATTTCTGATATTTTGAAAAGAAGTTAAAAAGATAAAAAAAAAAAATAAATAGAAAACATTTTGAATTAAATAAGTAATAATAAAAAAGAAAAGTTGAATATGAAAATTAAATAAGCTTTATCTCAAGTCTTAATCACTTATCCATGTGTAAAAAGCAGGATTAAAAGGACCATATGGGTGGACTTGTTTAACTCAGTCTTTAATTGATTATTTTTAAATTGCTGTAATTTAAAATTTAGAAACACCTACCCTTTTAACTTCAGTCACAAGTAAGCGCTTGACAAATTTGATGTACTCCTAGTGCTCACAACTACGGGGGGGAGGACCATCTCCAACTGTTTAAACATTACAATACTAATTTTCAAGTCACTCTCTGATTTTATTGCTTTTCTTATCTTTAAAGTCCTTTTCTGAGGATGTTTATTATATTAATCTTATCATGTCAGCAGCCATATACTGTTAAATTATCATAAAATAGTTTGCATCTAATCAGTGTAATCTGATTTTTATAAAATGTGAATTGATGTTTTGTTTCCTTCTATCAAATGCACTCGATGATTTAAATATTTTTGTCTTCATATGCTTTTTCTATGTGGACGGTACTGATCTGATGGATGGTAACTGCTAATTACTGTATAGTTGTTAGATTAATAAATCAAATTGATATTAAGATGTTATATGTTAAATTCAGATCCTAGCAGTTTGAACATTTGTTTGGAGAAAGAGAAGAAAAAGTAATATAAAAAAATAAAACTAGATTAGAGTAGGTGAAGACAAGAAAAAGAAAGAGAGGAGATTGCAGCTGCGAGTGGCACATGCCTGACTTATTTAATCAGTGTGATGTGCCGTCAACATTTGGTAGTGCAACCACCCCTGTGAATTATCCTCATTCCAATTCCATCCTTATTTTCTTCCCAAAAATAATATGAAAATGTTAACCTACGTGCGCTGGATGCATAATTGCATACTATATGCCGACACCTTATAATCCATTTTCAAAAATCCTAACCAATCCAAAAATTGTAGATAACAAAAAACACAGTTTTTAGTGAATAATAAACACAAATCCATGTTCATAGGGCACTTCTTAGTAAAACCTGAAAACAAATAAAAAAAAGAAGAAGCTATTTTAATATACAAAAACACCAAATTCGAACTCTACCAATTGATGAACTCATCTGAGATGAATATGATGAATATAGCCAACGTCAGTCGTTTAGCCGGCTGAATGGTGTCCTCCATGGGATCAATGCAATGGTTGGAGGTTTTGAATGATTTCAAGTAAAAAAAAAAAAAAAGAAACCCACCAAACCCAAGCATGCCCACTCGATCGGACTATAATCAGATTACGAAGACAGCCAATGTCGGTCATTTAGCTGGCCGAACAGTGTCCTCCATGGGTGAAGACTGGAAGTTTTGAGTGGTTTCGGTGGTGCTTGACGATCAGTGGTGAGAGTGAGATATATTGGTGTTTGACCAAGTGAATGAGTGTCTTTGGCTTTTGTTTTTATTTAGGTATATAATTATATTTTGAATATTTTAATTTCCTTTCATTCTCACTTTTTTTTTTTTTTTTTTTTAAATTTGTTTTGTTTGTACATGTATCAACATCTTGGATCATGATTAGAAATGAAAATTTTACCACTGTCCATCATGTTGTTCGTTTAGTTTGATCAAAAGTTGACCGTCGGGAGAAATTAATTTGATACTTCTTCTTTTTTTTTTCGAAACATTAGCACTATTAGATGTCTTCTCAATAAAATAAAACTTAGATAATTATAAAATATAATATCATGGTATTTTTATAACTAATTGTTAATTCAAATGGCAAGGGATATTTTCATAATTAAATGTTATTGTAATATTTAATTATGGATGGGATAAAACGGTCTTTTTGTCCATTTTAAATGAGCATAAGGATAAATGAGTTTTATCATATTTTCTGTTAGGTTTGACCGTTGATTGACTGATGGAAGAAACTGATTTGACATTTTTTTGAAACGTTAGGGTTAATTTGATGTGTTTTTTAAATATAGTTAAAAATTTAATCATTTTCCAAAACTTAGGAGTGAAATGATATTTATCCATTTTTTTAAAAAAGAAATTCTTATTGATACAATATTAACACGATCTTGAACTATCAAAACAATAATAATAATAATAATAATTTTTTTTTATAAATATTGGAATTTCATTAAAAACAATCCAAAATTTTGGAACAACAGTACTACAAATGCTAATCGCCCACATAAATTTAGGACAACAACATCAAAACCTACATTAACTTAGTACAATCCTCACGAAGGAGAAAGCATGGATGGCCATAAGAAATACTAGGCGATTCCCAAAACAGGGAAAATGGCAAGACATTTTTGAATCCAACCCATCCACACAAAAGTTAATGCACAAATTAAAACATGAACACTAAAACAGAGAAAAGAACAATATCAACATAAAATAAGTTTATACACTAAGCCTTTTTATGCCAAAGTCGACATCTTCAAACCTGGAAACCTTCATATGCTTGGATAGAGCCACCATGAAATCGTTGATAAAACCTTATTTGCTCCACCATATTTGAAAGTAAAAACCAAGAAATGCTAGTATCTTTGGCATCAAGGTGGCTTAAGAAAACTTCTGAATTTCTCTCCAACTCGAAACACCGGCCTCCAACCCTACAAAACAACTCAACTTTTTAAGTCTAGATCCAAAAATCATTTGGATCCAACCATTAAAACCCCAAAACCTCCTAAAAGAATCACAGAGAAGGAAGAAAAAGCAGAGAACCGATCGACCAAACTCTGACTAAAACCCTAACTTTACATTTTTCGAGTTTTAAGGGATGGATCAAGGATGGCTCTAGATCCAACCCTTAAAACCCCAGATCTAGAGTTGACAGAGAAAAGAACGAAAACAAGCAAAAAACGACAATGAAATCAGTTCGAAAGTCGAGTCTTACGAGAGATAAGAGCTTTAAAGGGTTTTCTCTCTCAGTGGTATCTTAGAGAGATAAGACTCTGGAAGCACAATAATAATAATAATATGATCTTGAATCTTTCAAAAAATAATATGATTAAAAAAAAGCAATGTTTTCATCAATATTGGCTAAATTTGAAATCGTTACCAACGTGATATTAAATTATTATTCAAAGATTAAATTTTAAAAAATAGCATTAAAATTAACATGAACTTTGAATTAGCATCAATTTTTTCTCATTTTTTTAATACTATTAATGTTTACGAACTATTGTTTGTGTACAAAGGACTGAAATTATGATCCTTCGTCTGTGATTTTTTTTTTTTTCACGAATTATTGTTTTTGTTAGTGAAATGTTGTTCACGAACATGAAAAATGCTAAAAACACTCATTTTGGAAGTTTAACACTTGTTTGAAAATTCACACTAATTTTAGTGTTGTAACTTATAACAAGCCTATATCTAAACAATTTGATGTTTGTGAATGGTAGTTGATTAAAAAAACAAAAAAAAAAGCATATCACACCATATAGATTTACAAGTATGTATTAAATATTTCCTTGTTATTAGAGTAGATTTGCTCTTTCAAAAAAAAAAAAAAAAGAGTAGATTTCCAAGTGGTGATTGATCTTGATAAGTATCAACAAATTTTAATTTGTTTGGTGTATATATATATATATATATATATATTTGATGTTTGACATTAGAATTTAAAAGACTTTAACACAATTTGAATTCGTTGAGAAATTGAATCCTTGTACATTATATGAAATGAAAAGACCATTCTACTTTCAAGAAAAAGGAAAAGTCATAGTTTCCCTCCTTGTTAAAGTCAGAATATAGTATTCAAAAAAGTTTATTAGTCAATTTATTTTAAAGAAAAAAATTATTAGTCAATTGAGCACAATTCGGTTTCATAAGAAAGACGAAGAAAAAAAAACAAAGGCTCACTAGTTTGAGAAAACAACGAAGCAGATTGACTTGAAAGTTTGGACTATTTTTGCAAATTATGAAACAAGGAAAAACAGATGAACATTGGAAATTAATAATGATGTCATGACCAAAAATCACTGAAACTGTTGCCAATATAGTTTCAAAACAATTAATCATCATTTACCAAAAAGTTAGAGCATAATGAGATTTATTCTTACTAATTTTTAATGGTCAATGAATGGCTTGAAATCTTCTGTAGTGAACTCACTTTCAAATCCATGAATCATAATTGTATTCCTCATTTCATCATTTACTTAAAAAATCCATTTTTGTCTTGACTAGTTTGGAGATTCCCCTTTTGAGTAGGAATCACAACCACATTGACCCCAATAAAGCACAAACAAACATATAATTTCCCTTTGTTCTTATTCTTTTGGCTTTATTTTCTGAATATTTGAATTATGAGGTTGTTTTCTGATTTTTGTCCAAACCTAATTTTTGCTAGCTAACTGACTTTGCTTACTACCGATGAGGTTAGTTGAAATTAGTAAAACAGAAAATTTTGAAATTATAAAAATGCTTGCAAAATGTCTCCAAAATTTTTAGGTATAAAAGTCTTATATTTAATAGAAGTCCGATTATACTAATGTGACAAAATATTTGAAAATTTAAATAGAAACTTCCATCGTCTTGTAAAAATGAGAGGAGTTTTAAACCTTCTTGAGATTTTAAAAGTTTGCTTAAGGCATTTATATCATCCACAATGACCTTTATGACTAAGTCTGAACACAACAGAGAACTCACGAACAATTTTTTTTTTTTTTTTTTAATGAAGATAAACGGTTTTTTTTTTAGATGGGGAAAATGAGAGAATAAATTTATAGAAAATCACTAACACCTTCGATAAAAGTGAAATTTCAACCCTTAATCTCTTAAAGATTAAGAGAGTTATTCAATCATCCCTACTGAGATAAACATGTTATTTAATAAGCAAACAAATGACATAAATCATTGCATGCATGTCGATTAAGAGAGTTTTTCCCATCAATAACCAACACTTAAATTTTCTTATAAACATCATTGGATTGTGGTATAAAAACCAGGAAAATGAAATGAAAAAGGGGAAAAATTGCTTAAAAATGAAACTTGACATATTAATTTTGTGAAGTCAAAAAAGGGATAACCCCTACAAGAAAGACAATCTACTGAGAAGATGATTGATGAAGACAACAGATTTGAAGAATAGTTTGCTCAAATGAAAACCGACCATTTCACTTGATATCTAACTGGCAGCCATTCAATCACTTCCCTATTTTCAGTATCTAATATCCATCCATTTAAAATCTCGGTTGCCAATGCCCTCTGCCATATGCTAATACTAATTGCCAGGCCCAAACAGAGCCCAGTCCCTTTCCCTCCTTTTCATACTGGAATTTTCAAAACACAATAAATTTGTACGCTCTGAGAAACTGACAATAAGGAGAGTAAAAGAAATGAATTTTCTGGTTCCAGTTTTCATATTCCCTATAATTCAGGCCATTTCAGGATAAGTATTGATCAGATTGCCATCATAAACAAAGTTGTGTAATTGCAACCCTGTTTAGTAGGTAACAAAGATGATAATATAAAAACAGTCTGGAATGAAGCCGAAACTTTCTGCGCATTCAAGATACTTGCTATATAACATGGTCTACATACATTTTTTAAATAATCATAAATGGTGTTTAACAGACTCAAAATTGACCAGTCCGAAGGTCTCTATCCAGACGATCTGCATTAAGGGTCCCCGGAAGTTCTCTAAAATCGTCATTAAAGATAGAATATGCACTGCATGGATTAAAAACAATAAATAAGACAATCCTGAGAAACTCAGAGAAAACTGTATTGTTCAACAATGAGCTCGTCATAATTAAGAACCACCACTAAGGGAAACTACAAGAATTTTATGTATGAATACGAGTGTATGCAATGAGTTGGGACAACTGGGATCATTCCAAGAACATCTTCACCATTAAAAAATGGAGATATGGAAAGAAACAAAGAAACGAATATTAAAAAGATACTTGTTAAAATTCATTTGCTTTCTTCCTTACAAATTGATTTAATTCATGGCATGTTTACTAATCAGGAAACCAAGAATCTTGTTGATGCAGTCTTTCCCAGTTGGCTTGTTTCTCCAACATTAGTTCATATTCTATTTCAACTTGAAACCACAGTTCATTAAATCAAAAGCATGTAATATTCTAAATTACCTGATGTCTCCAGGTTGCCGCTGTCCAAGATTCAGAAAAATGATAGAAAAGGCTGTCCCAAGTATCTGAATCAGCAGCAGCAATAAGGAAATAAAATATCAACAAGTGATCCCAGTAAATGTGAAAACATATATTGCAAAAGTTATTGTGTCAGTTTAGTTCATTTTTGTTTTGTGATGACCTACTAGCCCAAATGGCCATTTCTTTTTTCTCCAAAAATCAAAATGCCTAATTTGCTTTTCCAATAAAAAATTTAAGAAACCTCTCTGTCTCTCTCTCTCTCTCTCTCTTTGTGTGTGTGTGTTGTTTTTGTTTTTAATCCTTTAAAGTGATACTCAAATGGTCTTATTTTCCTAGGAACTGAAAAGAGGATCTAATAAAAATCCCTAATGAAAAATAGAAGATTAAACTCAAAAGCCAGTACTAACTTTCATATATATATATATATATATATATGTAGAAAATTGTTGAACAAGAAATTATCAAATATAAAAATTTTAAGCATTTTGTACAAAATTGGGAACCAATGCAAACTTACATATAAAGGTCCAAGATCCCATCTATGAGCAATAGGTGCCAAGATAAACCATAAAATGATCATAGCCCACACCTTTAGTCTGAGTGAGAAAATTGCCATCAAAAGTATATCTATCAATGAAGCATAAGAGGCAATCAGCAGATTGTTACTTTCAAATGTAAGAGTACTCAAACAAGAAACTTACTAGGAAGCTTCAACCTATTACGTAGAAAAAAGTAAAGCCTCCTCTTCCATCGGCTTGTTGATTGTGGGAGCTGAAACTTCTGAACATTATAAAAAAGAAGTTAGAAAAAACCAACTGCTGGATGTTTGCACACTGAAATGGCATGTAGTTCATGGCATTACTAGCTCAGTTACCAGATCTAAATCGTCATCATCGATATATATTTCATCCCGCAGATGTTTCGCTGGTGGCTTTGGTTTGACAGCAACAATCACAGAATCTAGAAAATGGGGGAAAAACGTCCAATGTGTCAACACACAAACACCAACAAATTTAAACCAGAAAATTACATATGATCTACATCATATACCACACAAACTGAGTTATGATAATTAACTATCATGAAGATCTCGTCCATAACATAAGTTGACATATAGAACATGTTTATAATATGGAAAGAATATATGACCAAAGAATGAACTTTAAATTTACAAATTACAGCTGTTTATAAATATTTCGATTCCTACAAGCAAAATTTGAGTTAGTGAATCAATCTAAATATTAATGGATATTAATTTATATTAGATTAGGTCAATAGTTTTCTTGATATTTAGAATGAAGGCATAGCATTTTTTTCTTGACAATGATAGAGATCTTAAATAATGTCAAATGAAGCTATTAGTTACCTAGTTACCACCTAGACCTAAAAATTTAAGCTTAATAGGAAAAGACCCAACTATAGTATTTAAAACTCAAATAACAGATAGTCGGACACATGCTAAACACCTCCTACCGCACAACTATGTGTAACGTAAAGAATTTCAGATAAAAGGGGGAGAGGTGGGTTTTGAACCAATGATGTTCAGGCTTTGATACTATGTTAGTTACCATCAGATTCAAAAGCTTAAGCTGATAGGAAAAAAGTTTAATTATAGTATTTAAGACTTGAGATTATGATAAATTGATAGAAGCAACTCATTGATCTACAAGGATACAAACTATGCTCGATAACTATTATAATGTCAAGCCACTAAGAGTGGCTGGAATTCTATTTAGTAGCTCTTTGTTTTCAGGCAGTAAGTGGTGTTACAACAATTCATTGCATATGTTCTACTGTTAAAAAACACAGAGAAAGATCCCACCACAAGCTTGTTTGGTTGATCAGGGTTAGAGGAGCTGTTGTTAAACAGTTAGGATTTAAAAAGAGAAAAGTGAGTTGAGAACCTGGGGCTTGCAATTTAATTAGGTTTTGAAAATACCAGGATTAACACGAGGATTATTAGGAATACATTCCACCATGGAGTCCGAGATACATACTGATAGAAGTAAATAAAGATAGCATATTGAAAGAAGAAATATTCAATACCACCATCACGGAGTTGGAGATACACATCATCTTCATCTTCAGTGTCACGTAATACATTCCCTCGCAAAACAAGCCTCAAATTGTCTATCGGTAAATGTTTGGTTGTGGAAATCAACTGTCTCAATTCACGCACCTAAACAAAACCAAAAAGAAACAAATATAAGAATTGAACCCATTAAATGGGAATTGAAAGGGTCTTCAAAAGAAAGAGGGAGGTACTTACTTGGACGTGAGCTGGGGTGAGGAGGCGAGAGGGAGGAGCACCACCGATGGTTTTGAGTGTGATCTCCACATTCTCACCTTCCTCTTTCCTTCTTCTTCTTCCTCTTTCCTCCACAATCTCTTCCATACCAAACTCAATTTTCTGATTCTACCTCTACTTCCTCCAAACCACCGCCATGGATGCGGATGCGGATGTACATGTACCTTTCTTTTTTTATTTTTTTGGGATTTTTTATCCAAACCCTAAAGGTTTGGGAAATGTCATATTGTCCATTTGACTTTCACTTATTAGCTTATCTCCTTATGGTTTCAAAATTATATCTAGATAATCCCTAACATTCCTCAAAATTAATGAGCGAAATAGTTACATTACATATTTACACATGAAGGGGTAGTTAAATTTAAGTTCGTATAACGTTAATAGAAGTGAAGAGACGTTTAAAAATCTTTTTCCTTTTTGTGAAACTAGGTTATTTTTTCTTTAATTAGGAGAAAATTCCAATAAATAACCAAAAAATATAATATTAAAAAATTAAATTGAGTTTATTTTTTAACACCTTTGCGAACTATTATTAATTCACGTAGAAACTATAGTTAGTTTCTTATGTAAACTAATAATAGTTTGTAAACATCAAATATAATATTAAAAAATGAAAATTATATTTTAAGTGGAGTTGGTCTTTGGTGTGAGTTGTGGAGTGTAAACTCGTCACTACCATACACCTATTGCAGATTTTACTAGTATCACTACAAATTGATATCCATCCCCATCCTATAAGTGTCGGTCCCTACGGGTCTTATTTTTGCGAGTTATTTTGCTATCTTTACTTAATAATTTTTTTTAATCTTCAATTAACAGAGACCACTGTTTTATTGAATTATATAGTATTTTATGAGTTTGGAAGAAGACCATATTGGCGTCATTTAGTGTAACTTAAATGTATAAATCTTGTCGATTTTTTTTTTTTTAACATAAATGGTTGACATGATATGTACTTTTCTATCCATCTTACTGTGAGGATTCAAGTTCCATTAGAATATATTCTAGCTTCAGTGTGATTAGTTTTCTTTTAATTATGAAATTAGATATTTCGTTGCTACCTATGGGTGTCAGCTTTAAGCAAAAAAAAAAATCCATAAATCCTTTATTTGATTTATAGTAAACTATGACAATTGTATTAGTTTTTAGTTTTATTACCTATTCGCATCACTATAAAATTATGATTAAACTCAATTTACAATATATCTTAGGCCAAACTGAAAAAAATTTTGAATTTAGGCTAAATTATGTGCATATGAAATTTTTGTTCAAGTTTGTATAAACCTTCCTTTATCATTAATTATGTGTTGTTAAAGAAGTAAACAGATGAGGGCAAAATTGCAGAAGGAAAAAAAAAAAAACAAAATTCTAAAACTAATTAATTGATCATATGTCTTCTAGTGCCACAATCTCCTCAAACTGGAGATTGATCTTCTTCTTCTCTCGTTCGAAAGTGTTTTGCTTACACTGACTACTTTGACAACCATAACATTAATAACAAAACCAACAACTCAAAGTTTAGCTCACAAGAAGAAATTTAAACAAGCTTGCCTCCACATGGATTGTACTATGAAGTCTATTCTTCCATATTATTACTTAAACTTCCTTTACAATTCATTTTTTCAAAGTTTTGTGTTGTTTTATGGACTTTATGGAATGACTAGAACTGGTTAGTACAGTGGAAAGTCTAAGACGATGGATGATATCCTAGAAAAAGCAGTTGATTATCTTTATGAGTTCCTTAATACCCTTGCCTTTTAGAAACATTCGCAAGCTAAATTTAAGCCCTCCAAGTTAACGCGATTTGTGTTCCCGGCCTCTTCCTGGCAATCTCAAGCTAGCTGAACTCTAATGTTGCAATAAAGGAAAGCTTTAAATTTAACGGGAGCTAGTGTTGTTTGATCAGTATATTTTTGTATTTGTTCCTCTTATTCCAATTGTTTTAACTTGATTCTCCGGTGAAACCGTCGGATTTGATATGTTTTGTGTAGTGTTTCAGGCTTTTACTTGCTGCTAAGTGGCTAAGCGTTAAAGATAGCAAAGACTGGGCCTTGAGAATTAATGTGGCACTATGGGCCTACAAAACAACGTTTAAGACTGCAATCGGCATGAGCCCCTATAGTCTTGTGTTGCTTGTAACTTACTGGTGGAGTTGGTGCATAAAGTATATTGGGCTATCAAAAAGCTCAATTTTTGTTTGGATAAAGCTGGTGAGGAAAGCAAGCTTCAGTTACTAGAATTGGACGAGCTCACACATGAGGCTTATGATGAGAACGCCAAACTGTACAAGAAGTGGACTAAAATATATCATGATAAGTTTCCCTTTTTTTAATTTTTTAATTTTTTAATTTTTATTGTTTTTAATTATTGAGAATGACTCAAGAAACAACCAGAACCAAGTGCAAAAGAACACTGATGGTGAGGTTCGAAGAGCAGCTCCCATACAGGAGAGAGCAACTTACATATAAGCGAGGGGGCAGATCACACAATAGTGAGAGGAAAATTAGCCCCTTTCGTGACAAGGGGTTGTCAAACCATGATGACCTAAAGGAGGACCATGGCGGGCTAGCAGTGTTTACCACTGCACTGCAGACCATTTGACTCATGATAAGTTTCTTATTGGGAAGGAATTTGTCCCAAGCATGAGGGCACTATTATTCAAATCAAGGCTGAGAGTGTTTTCAAGGAAGCTCAAATCAAGGCTGAGATTTTTTCACACATTGAGCATGAACTAAAGCATTTTGTTTATGTTACTAGTGTAAGAACCAAACTTGATCAAATTTTGTTAATATAGAATTAGGATTAGGGTTTTAAGTTTGACAAAGTTAAGGTATAATATGAAGGTAATGATATCTTAGACTTGCTATTAGACTCGAAGTCTGGAATGGGTGTTTATGAACAAAATTCAGTTACTTCAACGGGCTGAAATATCGAAAAAAAAGTTAGGTGAAATATTGCATTTTCCTTTCCAAATATCAGATTTAATTTAAGCTCCACTACATATTGTTCTTTTCATTCATATTCTTGAGATTAGGCCTAATAAAAGTGGAACTCATTGTTGATTGCCACAGAAAAATAAAATATATATACCATGCACACCGCTGAGTGATGCACATCGCTAAAGAAGAGACATGTGGCAAAAATTCAAGAAAACTCTTCGCTGTGAATTACGTAGAAGTATGGCTGGGTTGTTGCCAACACTAAAATCAGTGCAAGCAATAATTACAATACTATGTTGGTATAAGATGATGAAAGTTTTAATTACTGTCACCGAAATCATAATGATATAGTTTTTTAATGTGCATGGTTCTCCAAAATGAAGTCATAAATAAATCATCCAGATTGCGCAAATCAATACAAAAGCTCTTCGTGATGACATTGTGTCTTTGCTTTAGTTTCATTTCATGAAGCTTAATGGGCCACTGGTGATTCTGAAATGACTGGACCTTCATGCTTAATACACATAGGCGTCTACGGTATACTTATATCAATATACTTAAATTGATTATATTATAAAATTATTGATTATATTTTATTATAAATTTATAATTAAATATGTCTGAGTACAATTAAATATTATCGATTATTCTAAATATGATCTAATTTATTTAGTTATAATCAGATATAATAAAATACAATCAATAATTTTAAAATATAATTACTTATCTATAGTTATCGAATATATTGATACCCATGTGTATCGTAAAATGTGACTATATGTATATTTTTTCAATTTATTTTATATTGTTCCATTTGAGTTAAATAATTATTTATTTACCTCATTCTCTTATAATTGTTCTTTAAGTAGATTTCAAATTATTCCCAATTCAAATAGTTGCATTTTTCTTTTCAACTTCCAAACAAATGAATGTCCTCATAATTTAACTTTAATTTCTCTTTTCTTTGATCCATCTATTCTTCGATGTTCCCAAATTGAGTGTTTTTAGTTAGTGGGGCATACTTAGTTTAAATCTCAAACGATTCAAATAAATTTTTAAATGAAAATGGTACATGGTCCAATAACCATTTAATCTTTTTATTTTTTTATTTTTTTATTTTTAAGAAACAATAACCATTTAATCTGATCAGGTTAAAAGAAAAAAGGAGATATATAATAGATATTGTTAATATAATTAATGGCATTATTATATTGTTAATATAATTAGTAGTATACATAGTACAACTAATAGATGATGATAGCAATGTTATCGTATAACTGAATAAAAAAATCTAAAAATAAAAAACTCTCTAGTTTTTATTTTTTAAATCTATATTGTTAAACAAAAATATGTAATAATTCATCTTAGAGTAGTAGAAAATAATTGTGGAATTTTACGTTCACAGTATAAAAGTAATGATTTTATATGAAAATGAATTTATGATCGAATATAATTAATACAAGATATGTAGTGGGTAACCAATATGATGCAGTCTATTTTAAGTAACTTTATTAAATTTTTTAGTTTGACTACCTTACTCAACACTAATCTTATCCATTAATTAGGACCCTTAGATTAGTTATAAAAGCAGTTATTAAAATCAATTCAAGAGCTCCAACTTATTGGTAAAATTAGTAATTGGGCAACTATTTTTTTATTTTTTATTTTATAAAAAGAAACTTTGGTAATCTTGTTAAACCAAAGAAGCATCATGAACATTTTATTTTAACTAATAATATGTATTGTAAGTCTCTCATTTAACTAAATTCAAATTTCATACTAACATTAACTAAAATTTGAGATTGGATGCTTTTTATAATTAACTTAATTAGAAATGATAAGTGGGTAAAGAGAAAGGGTTAGCAAATTTTATAAGAGTATAATATATATATTTATATATACATATATATATATAGGGGCAGGATCGGGGGACACAAGTTTTGACATAAATTTTGACACGATTTGTTGACCATTAGATGAGGAGGATTTTAATGGTTTAGATTTATTCACACCATTACATACAACTTCATTTTACACTCTACATAAATGTTTTCTTCTACATCTCTCTTCATTATTACACTATCTCTTATATCTCCCATTAATATTAAAATATCAATATTTAAATTATTTTTTTCTCACCCAATCCAATTATATTTAAAAACCCATCAAGAAAATTAAAAAAAAAAAGCTACAATTGTTTTTTTTTTTTTAACTTGATAAATTTATTATTTAAATGATAATTTATTTTTTAAAATAGTTTAAACCAAACAATCTTTAGTAAAAAAAACTTTTTGGTTAAGTGTTTTGTGTTTTTGAAAAATAAAATCTATTTTACTTATTTTGGTTAGAAATTGTTTTTGAAATAAGATTTTTTTTTAGTGATAGTAAAAATTTTCTTACTAAAAATTGCTTGGTTTAAACTATTTTAAAAAATAAATCATCATTTAAATAATAAATTTATCAAGTTAAAAAAAAAAAAAAACAATTGCTGCTCTTTTTTTTAATTTTCTTGATGAGTTTTTAAATATACTTGGATTTGATGAGAAAAAAATAATTTAAATATTGGGATTTTATATTAATGGGAGAGATGAAATATAGTGTAATAATGAAGAGAAAGAAAAGAGATGATGTAATAATGAAGAGAGATGAGAGAGCTAATGTAATAATGAAGAGAGAGAGGAGAGAAAATATTTATGTAGAGTGTAAAATGGAGTTGTATGTAACAGTGTGAGTAAATCTAAACCATTAAAATCTTCTTCATCTAATGGTCAATAAAATCGTGTCAAAATTTATGTCAAAACTTGTGTCCTCCGATCCTGTTCCATATATATATATATTAAATGTTACTCCCTAGAATTAGGACATTACTAAATTAGATGGGAAATTTCTATTATCAAATGATATTAGATTTATAATAATATTTGGTGTGAAAAGTAAGATAAAGTTGAAAAAATATTAGTGTGGCGTGATTGAATAATAAAAGGGCATAGGGGATGAGGCTTTCGATGCCCACCATTCAAATAGGATAAAACCAACCACGAAAACATATATACACAGCTTCCCTTCTTTTATCTGATATTTCCTGTATTTTTGGAGCTGCTCTAATATTAAGCAAATTATAAGCATGGCACTCAGATTGTGGGCTTCATCTACTGCCAATGCACTCAGAATCTCTTGTGCCTCAAAAACCCATGTCGCTTCTGCATTTGCAGTCTCCAGATGCTTCTCTACAGGTACCCTTTTTGCATGCTTTTGTTTTCCTTTCTGGCCTTGTATAAGATGGAGATTGTTGTTGGCTTAGTTTTGGATGGGTTGAAGTATGCACCATCGCATGAATGGGTGAAGCATGAAGGCCCTGTGGCTACAGTTGGCATCACTTATCATGCTCAGGTTACTCACTGTTTCCTTCTTCTGTTCGATGATGATTTTGTTACTCAAGCTTTGTGCAGAATATGGTATATGTAAAACTGTGGCGTATATAGTTTAGAGGATATAGGATTGAAACAATTAGAATCAAAATTGATGTAATGGTATGGAAAATGTGTGATAACAGGACCATCTTGGAGAAGTAGTATTTGTGGATTTGCCGGAAACTGGTGTCGCAGTGTCTCAAGGGAGCAGCTTTGGGGCAGTGGAAAGTGTGAAAGCAACCAGTGATGTTAATTCCCCAATCTCCGGTGAAGTTGTTGAGGTTAACTCCAAGCTCACTGAGACACCTGGCTTGGTAATTTATTCTCTCACATTCCCTTGTAGTCTTTTCTACACATTTCAAGCATAAATGCATTTTTTACAATTCGAGAATTGGTGTTCTCAAGTTAACCACATCTTTCAATTAGGTGGAAATCTCAAGGCCCCACTTGATAATATATATATATATATATATATATATATATATAGGGTCGTCTATAATATAATTGGTTATCAATACACTTAGATTGAGTAAATTATCAAATTGTTGATTGTATTTTATTACGATGCTTTGGTGTGATGAAGGTGAATTCAAGTCCATATGAAGAAGGATGGATGATCAAAATTAAGCCTAGCAATCCATCCGAATTAGGGTCCTTGATGGGTTCCAAGGAATACACCAAATTCTGTGACGAAGAAGATGCTGCTCATTAAAATTTCCATGATATTTCATCTTTTCTTTTTTTTTTTTAACTTAATTTGTGTTGTACCTGTATCTTCGTGTAATTAAGACCCAGTTTTGCTTTCACATTTTCCGTTTGTTTTCTTTGTTTTTCTATTGTAGTTAAGTAGAGAATAATAAAGATTAAAAGTGGAGGTCAGATCACATCAATCTTGGAAATCAAATGAGCTGTGGGAGTGACATTGCTAGTCTAAAAACTGAGGGTGTAAAACAGTCAGGTTTGAATGGCTACACCGCGGATGGCATTTAAAAGAAGAAAAATGACGAATTAGATGTTTAGCCAATACATCATGCAAGCCCATCAAGTGAAAATTTTGTTATTAGCTTTGAACTCCTTTTTATTCTCATTTGGGGAAATTTTATGATAATCTTACCTTTTTAAAAATTATCACTTTTTCATTGATCAAATGTGTGTAACTAAAACATATTTTATATATTAAGGGATATTATGAAAAAGCTCTCTGAAAAGCAAAATAATCGAAATTTACCTCTCATTTTCATTTTATTAGGTGAACCGCCCCCTACCGTTAACTTTCCGTCCAAAATGTTAACATTTTCCATCCGAAATAGTGAAATGACCAAAATACCTTTACCATATCCTATAAAATTCCTCTTATACCCTTCAAACTTATGAAATGACTAAAATGTCATTTAAATTATTAATTAATTAAAATATTAAATAAAAAATAAAAGATTTAAAAAAAAAAATTTCTTCACACAAAATCCCTCTCTCTCTCCACTCTCTCTTCTTCTTCTTCTGCTTCTATGCTTTTACTTCTCTAGGTTCGAATCGAACCCAGTTCTGGGTTCCATTCTTCTTCTTCTTTTTCTTCTTTTTCTTCTTCTGCTCTTCTACTTCTTGAGTTTGTCTTCTTCTTCTTCTTCTTCTACTTCTTTGGGTTCGAATCGAACCCAATTTTGGGTTCCATTCTTCTTCTTCTTCTTCTTTTGCTCTTCTACTTTTCTGGGTTCGAATCGAACCCAGATTTGGGTTCCAATGGAACCCAGATCTATACTTCTCTGGGTTCCTTCGAACTCAGAAATTGGGTTCGAATTGGTTGGTTGATTGTGGTTTTTTATTTTATTTTATTTTATTTTTTGAGTTGTTTTTGGTTGTTGAATTTTGATGTTTTTAGATTGTTTTGATATTTTGGGATTGTTGTTTGTGATGTTAGTTCTATCAGTTTTGGGTGATGTTGTTAATGTGTTTTTATGTTTAGGATTTTGGATTGATAGGTTGAATTGGTTAATTAGGATGATGATAAGAATTTTTTTTTTTAATTTTAATTTTTTTAAAAGTTTTTTATAATTTTTTTCATTATAAAATTTTAATTATTTTATTAAATTATCATTTTACCCTTGAATGTTAACATCGGTTGATTTTTTTAAATAGTAAGGGGTGGTTTACCTAATAAAATAAAAATGAGGGGTAAATTTTGATTATTTTGCTTTTTAGGGGTTTTTCATAATATCCCTACATTAAAAGTAAAGTCGTAAAATAAAGTAAAAATGAAAAAAAAAAGGCAAAAAATT
The DNA here is from genome assembly GCA_021234005.1 of Nephelium lappaceum. Classification (NCBI taxonomy): domain Eukaryota; kingdom Viridiplantae; phylum Streptophyta; class Magnoliopsida; order Sapindales; family Sapindaceae; genus Nephelium; species Nephelium lappaceum. The sequence continues at coordinate 9,024,252 of CM038004.1, forward strand.
ATAAAATAGATAAAAATAACGTAAAAGAGATTACAAAATTTGGGACAAATTTTAAAATAAACATACTTTTAAATTTAGAATGAAGAGTACTGTAAATTAGCTGCACACTTCCTTTATGATAAAGGAAGTTCTTTAATTTGACAGTTCGAACAGCCTCAAAGGCCAAAAAATATTGTAAGAGCTGTGTGGGCAAATTTATAAGAGGAAATGAGGAAAATTGTCACCGAAGTTTCCCTCCCTTGTGAAAAAGTCATTAGATTAATAATTTGAGTTTTAATGTCAACTAAAAGTGTGAACTGTCCATAAAAGTGTGAACTGTCCAAAATATCGTTAATGAAAACTTTTGATCTGTTGACTTCTTTTTCTTTTTTTTTTTCCATTTTTCCCCCTTTCTTCTGAGTGCAATTTTCGTCTGAATCTAAGCTGAAATAGCTCTTTAATCCACTCTAATTTCAGCTCAAGACAGTCCAGCAACATGTTCTTTTTCTTTCAGCTACCGTCGCTGTCTCTGTTCTTCCCCAAGCTGCCGCTATGATATTTCACAAGCCAAGTGAGAGGCAAAAGCAAAATGTCAAAACGATGAAATTTGCAAATGTCAATGAAATTTGCGAGCACAAAAGGATGTTGTATGTACAGGTGAGCTGGTACTGGCAAACCATCTACAATTCGTCACCTCTCCCTTGTGTTTAGCTAATTAATAATTTAACTTAACAATATACATATATATATATATATATATATATATGTTTCAATTGGGAGTTATGAGTCTAAAATTACCAAAGTGGAAGACTTTGTACAAAAGAACCTAACACATTTGGAGTATATTGAATTGGATCGCGTGAATAATATTATTTTATCAACGGTTTACAAAATAATATAATTCACACCAAACCAATGAAATATCTTTATTAATCCTGAAATAAATAATGTAATTTATAATTATATGTTATAATATTTGAGATATTAATGGGTGATGAGCTACATGAGCTAAGTTTCAATAGTTTGGTATTATAATTTACTAATTATTAAAAACATATATTAATTTATAGGTATGAAATCATGGCTGTTATTTTTAATAATAAGAGTAAACATTACCTCATGGGTTTTATAGGGTCTTGGATTAATCTTGGCACAAAGTATTCAATATTTGATATTGAATTACGATTTCTTTGTGAAATTAAATTATCCATTATATGTAAGACGGTCATACATAATAAAATAATTGGAGAGATGAAACAATTTTATACATTTAGATTATTGATGTTTTTCATGAGGATGGATGTTCCTATAAATTGCCTAGGGTAAAATATATATTAAATATGTATTGATTTTATTCAAAAAGTGAAATTTATCTTCTCAAAAAAAGAAAAAAAAAAGGTGCAATTTTAGTGTTTTAATGGAATGAACTAACATTAATAGATTAGATTCAATCAATTAAGAGTTAATTCAATTCGGACCAAGTCTATTAGAGCTTGAGAATAGATCGGCCCGATTGATCCCTAATCTACACAATTTTGCATGATTATCCAAAAGAGTGGCGATATTGGCACCCCTAAAATATTGTATGTGCATCCTAGTGTTTATTTATTTTTTTTAATATTGAAAGTTTGTAATCACACCTCATAAATTACTGATATATCTTTTTTCTCTTCCTAATTTTCATTATCATCATCATCATGTTCTTCAACAAAATCTCATTTGAAAAAAAAAAAAAAAGCGATTCATTTTAGTCCTTGAGATTTTGAAAAATATCAAAATTTTAAACATCTTTTAAAAACAATTCTTTTAATCTCTAACTTTTCCAAAACTTTTCAAAATAGTCCAAACCGTTAGCCAACTAACGATCGACGGTAACGGAAAGCTTAGATGGAAAGAATAAGATAGTCTTTTCATATAAGAGGCTAAGATTGTGATACGTGGATGACTGAGATTTTAAACCTATAAAAAATTTAAAATGATTTAAAAAATAAAAAATTACTTATGAAAAAAATTTAAAACATTGAAAAAAAAAAATGGATTCAAATACACGATTTGACTGTTCATCAAACTCTTTTACCAACATCATCAACAACCCACTTCATCAACATTATCAACAATCTCATAGTCTTCAACATCATTAACAACATCACAGTATCATCAATACTATCATCTCCCACAACAACAATAATAACAACATTAAGAAAAAAAAAATAAAACTATTTATTAAAAAAAAAAAAAATCAAAACATTTGAATTGATGAACACTTTCTGGGTTCGATTGAACCTAGATGAAGTTTGTGTTCAATTGAACCTAGAAACTCTTCATCTGAGTTCGACGAACCCAAATCTTCATCTAGGTTTGACTCTTTATCTGGCTTCGATCGAACCCAGATGAGAGAGGGTTCGATCGAACTCAGGTGAAGAGAGTCTTCATCTAGGTTCAACTCTGGGTCTGGGTTCGATCGAACCCAGATCGGCTCCATTTCTGACGAAGATGAGGTGTTTCATTTGAGGCGGAGGAGATAGTGCCAGAAGAGACTGAGGAAGAAGGAGAAGAGATGGAGGAGAAAGAGATGGAGGCAAATGGAGGAGATGCAAAAGAATGAGAAGAACGAAGAAGAAGAAAGAGAGGAAAAAGAGAGGGAGGAGATGACATTGATCTGGATTCTTCCAGATCAAAGAAAAAAATAAAAATTAACTTGTTAAATTTTTTTTTTTTTTTTTAAAAACTTGTTTATTTTTTAAATCAAAATTTTTAATGGTTGGATGGAGCATGAATAAAAACAATAACTAGATTTTTTATCCTAAATTGATTTTTTTTCTAATTGTTTTTAAATTATTGTTTAATTTAAACAAAAGAAAATAATCAAATTTTTTCAAAAAAAAAAACCATATTATTATTATACACGTGTTAGCTTTTCATTGGTCAAATGATATGTAATATTCTGGTTTTATTAGGGGTAAAATAATCATTTTAAGTTATGAGGGGTAATTGAGTCTTTCTAATTTTTTTGTTTAGTTTGACTGTTAGTTGATTGACGTTTGAATTTTTTTGAAGAGTTTTGGAAAAGTTAGGAATGAAAAGAATTGTTTTCAAAAGAGTTTTAAAATGTTGATATTTTTCAAAACCTCAAGGATTAAAATGACATTTTTTTTAAAAAAAATGATTTTTTTCCATAATTTCTTCATCAACAACACAAATCGCTTCATGTTCATCATCACAAAGTGTATAATTGCTTTATTTTCTTCATTGACATACAAATCAAACTTAAAACTTCTTCACAACAATACAAACCCATGAAACCCATCATTTAAACAAAATAAAAAATTTACTTTAATTTTAATTGAAAACAAAACTAATTACGCTTATGTGATGAAGAAAGAACAAGAGCAAGGGTGGGCTTGTGCGATGAAGAAATTATAGTTGATGGAGGAATTTGGGAAAAAGGTCTTTCAAAAAAAGTTTATAATATGAAATTATGAGAGAAATTATGAGAGAGTGATGCTTTTAGTTTAATCTCTATGATCCTATCATCGACTTTGCCTTCCGAAACATCACCAAACCTGATCCCATCAACCTCTTCCTATAGCAAAGCAAATGTTCGTTGCTTGACAATTTTGAAATCTCAAATTTTCAACAATATTATCAAAGATAATGTTGGATTTTAAAAGTAATTATATTTTGGGTTGCATATACAGTTTTAGAGAGTGGAAATATCACCATTCTATCCAAAATTGAATTATTGGGCCAATTTATTTAAAATAAAATTGGAGAATTTTCTAATGGGCTATATAGGTCATACCATAGGTGTGATGGGCCGTCCACAACATCTAGTTTAATGGGAACAGAAGAATTTGTTTTTCCTATATTAATTACCAAAGTATTCTCTAAGTTTCCCAATTTTATTTTTCTTTGGAAAAGCAAATTAAAAGGAATATGAACCACAAATAACAGTGAAATTAAAATCAACAACAAACAAATTACAGCTTCATTAATTTTCTTTATTGATGAAAATATTATATTACCACACACACATATTTTCACAGTAAGCACACCATAATATATACATAAGGGTGGCATGCATGTTTCTATACATATTGGTGAGCAACAGAAACACAAACAAAACAACGAAATAACAACAGAAACATTCACACAATAGAAAGATGTTAACATTGGCTATATAACACAACAGTTTTTCATGACGATTTATTTTAGCTAAAAGGCTGGGTCTCCGAATGCATGTGGTGACAATTCTTCATCAGGTGAACCAGGATAGGAAATTGAGATCAAGTCAGACCTGTACATTTCAGCTTCATCACCAATATTAATATTCATCGGAATCACGTCCGCAGCCGCAATGTCAAAACTTGTATCAACACCATCCAGAATTACCTTCTCAGGAACATATGAAGATATTGCAATCAACAATTCCCGAGCCAGCTCCTTAGCTACCTCCTTAACTGGTGCAGCTTCCATATTCATATATTGACTCAAATTTCAGCTGCAATTCAAAACCAAAATTCTTTTCTCAAAAATTTGTTCATGCCCTACAAAATTTTCAAAACAAAATGCATGCTTGCACGCAAGAAAAGGATCCGATGTCATATTAAGAACCACACAAATGAAATACGAGATAAAACATAGAAATCACACGGCACCAGAAGAATAAATTTTAAATCCGATTTTTGCTTCGTGCAATATGATATCCAAAAACTTGGTTTTCTTGGAAACCAAATGGAAACACAACAACAAACCGTACAAAATTAAAATGACATGAATATGTAGGAGAAGATCAAGGAATAATGTCTTACCTTTGGATGTTAAAGCTTTTGATTATAAGCGTGCAGTTTTGACAGGTTTTTCGAGTATATATAAGAGAACAAACCGTGTCACGGGGACAGAACGGCGAACTTGTTTTTGCAGGTAGAATTTCTAGCAATTCCAACAAAGCACAAAACTTTTGGGAAGAATTATATTTATATAGAGATTTTTTTTTTTTTTTTAAAACAATTTATATAGCGGATCATTCGGCAGATATATTCGCACAAATTTATGCTTCTAAATTATTAGTAACCACTGTCATTTTTTAATAAAAGAACTTACAAGAACTGTTAATATTAGGATTTTGTTACAGACAATACTAAAACAATACGAAGAATTTTTATTTTCCTTTTATTTTTATTTTTTTAATTTTTGCTACCCTTTGGACAAAAATCAATGGGTATTGTCATGTCTGTACCAACGGCAACTTTATAGAAATTTTGGTGCTGATATTTTCAATGCTACCCATTAAGATGATTTTTACACCTACTTTAGATTATCCTTCAACAAAATAACGAAAAATGACAAAAAAAGGAATTTAAATAAATTTAAAATATCGTCTAAAGAGTATGCTTACAATCCTAATTTTATTTTAGTATCAAATTTCAACTCTAGAAAATACATGATTATTTGTTTTTTTTTTTTGGAAAATTTTCAAAAATGTATGGATATTGTAAAAATCAATTAAGGTCAAGATGTTGGATTTAGGTTATATGACGTTCTAATCTCCAACATCCAGCTGAAAATGTTGCTCTCCTTTTCATAAGATTTAGGGGCAATTTTTTTTTTTTAAAGTTGTTGTGTGTGTTCTCAACCAAGTACTGATTTCATAATTTCATCCACTATTTTTATGACAAAATATAACCATCTCACATTAGTATCATTATCAAAAATATAATTAAATATCTAAAAGCAGTCATATTTATTGTAATAAAACCATCAAAACGGAAACTTGCTAAAATATAAAGTTTCTATGAACCTTTGTCCTTTTGTGTGAATCAGAGCACTAAAAAATTAAGTTTTTCTAGTGGTGTGATGCTTTGATGGCCTTGCGCTTTGTTGGTTTTCATTAGTGTTTTAGGGATGCCTGCCTAAGCTCTCATAGAATTGACCTAGTTACACACCCATATATAAGTGAACCTTTATCAAGTGTGTATTGCAGTTTTTGCACTCCACCATTCATTTATTGGGCTATAGAGAGTTCATTAAGAGTTTATAAATAGTTGATCCTTATTCATTACATCTAATACTATCTCGTCGTAAGGATAGATTCACAAATAACTTTTTATTACCCCAATGAACCTACTTCATGGGATCTCAAATATTACCATCACATCACAACTTATGTTTCTAGACATAGTCTCATTCCCCTCGACATCTAAACCACTAACGTCCCGTTTAGCAATTTTTATCAGAGTATTGGCCAAACTTATCTGACAAAACAAAATCTAGACTTTATTCTTCAAGTAGCTACTATATAAACTTATATGTTAATTATTTCCCGTTATTTAATCAGTTTAGACTTTATCTTAAATAAGGAAGGTTTGTATTGATGTAATGAATTCAAAAATGAATTTGGACTCCAAAACAAAGATATTCCACCTCCAGCAAACATAAATGTAGCTACCAATGGATTTAGTTTTAATAAAATCAATGTTAATTATTCATTGGTCACTGGTGGAGATTATATAAATTTGTTTCAAATTAGTGCCTACTAAATAAATGTTGAAAAATTCACTTTTAGCAAACCTATTTAATATGCATGAAATATTATGCATACTGTCAGTCTTAGGCACCTACCATTGATTTTAATACACACATGTCAATCAAATTTCACATATAAATAAATTGCAGGCTAACATAAAAGTACGCTTCCATTTTCATATTTGTCTTGACATTTTATTTTTTTTTACAAGGAAATTGACTTAGTCCAACAATCCAATCTCAACATATATATAACTTCTATGATCAATACCTCATAACTTTAAAAAGTTAGAACAAACCAATCAAATTCATTAATTGTATTATTTCTCCTAAAACAAATTCTCTCTTCTATTCAATTCAAATGTAATAGATGAATTTGATTAGTTCATCTTAACTTTTTAAAGTTAGGGAGAACTAACTATAGAAGTTTTGTGTGTATATATATATAGGGCAGAATTAGAGGACACAAATTTAGACACAATTTATTGGCCATTAGATGATGAATGTTTCAATGGCTTAGATCCACTCACACTTTTGTATACAATTTAATTTTACATTGTATCTCGATATCTCTCATCTCTCTTCATAATTACATCATTTCTCCTCTCTACTACTAATATTAAAAACCCACCAATTAAAAACAATTAATGTTCACATTTCTATTTATTTTTTTCTCTTATGTACTTAATTAATTACATAAAATTTTACGTAATTAAAAATTATTATTATTATTATTATTATTATTATTATTATTTTTCTCTCATGTACTTAATTGTTTCATTTCAGCTATATGTTTAGATAAAATTTAGACCAAAATTGGATCCATGCTATATGTTAACAAATTTGAAACCTATTATCATCTAAATTTTATTTAAACTTTGGAGAATTACAACAGCATTAATAACAGTAAGTTTTTAAAACCAATCACCAAATAATAAAAAAAATAATAAAAAGAATAGAAGACTTCGATTAAAATACCCAAAATAAAATATATGGATAACAATCTTGATCTATAGTCTATCAAAAAAAAAAAAAAATCTTGATCTATAGGAATACTAAGACAAATTAATAAACAAATTTTATTAAACATCAATAAAGAAGCAATAACATATTGAAAGACATGGATTGGATCCCAACTTTGTAAAGGAAAAAGGAGAGAGAGAGAAGGGTAATAGTGGAATTTTGGGAAATAGTAAAATAAATTGGTGGGTTTTTAATTGGTGAGTTTTTAGTATTCAATTAAAAAAATTAAATGCAAACATCACATTAATTGCTTTTAATTGGTGAGTTTTAATATTAATTGAATACTAAATTGGTGGGTTTTTAATTGATAGAGTGTAAAATAATTGTGTACAAAAGTGTGAGTAGATCTAAACCATTGAAATCTTCATTATCCAATGATCAACAAATTGTATCTAAATTTGTGTTCCCATCTCTCTATATATATATATGACTTTTATAATCAGGACGTCCTAACTTTAAAAGATAAGGATTAATAAATCAAATTCATCTATTCCATTTGAATTAAATAAAAGAGATAATTTATTTTAGGAGAAAGAATGTAATAAATGAATTTAATTGATTGGTTCTTATTTTTTAAAGTTAGAACGTCCTGATTATAGAAACACTATATATATAAATAACTTTTATGGTTAGTGCCTCTTAACTTTAAAAGTTAGAACGAACTAATCATATTCATCAATTACATTTAAATTGAATAAGAGAGAAAATTTATTTTAAAAGAGAGAATCTAATAGATGAATTTGATTGATTCATCCTAATTTTTTAAAGTTAGGAAACAGTAACTATAGAAAAATATATATATATATATAATTTGAATGCATACGGCACTCTTAAATCCTATTCTATGTTCCATTTTCTTTGAACACAAACAAGGACGTAGCCAGAATTATATATTAGGGTGGGCTAGAACAAATATTTGAATGATTAACTTATCAAATTATGAATTATAGAATAATAACATTATAATATCAATAATTTTTCTTTAAATAAATATAATCTACATTTTGACAATTATAATTATTATCACACTTCAAAAATAAAAAGTGCATTAGAAAAAACACTAAAAGTATTAAATTTTAGTAATATATTATACAACTAATATTATGATGAAAGAAAAAAAGCAAAATGTGAAAAATTTAAATAAAATTTCATATGAAACAAGATTATTATATATGTAATATTTGAATAAAAATTAAAATATAAATAAGAAAATACATGTAATAGGCTTGGAATAAATGTATGAATAAATATACATTTATTTAGTGTTAAAAGAATTATTAAATGAATAAAGAAAATATATTAATAAAATTTAAGTTAAGTATAATTTTATAATTATTAAAAGAAATCAAGGTGGGGCAGGGAAGGCTTGAGCCTCCCTAGCCACCACCTAAATCCTTCCCTGGTTACGCTCGTCTTGCTAACAATTTTTATGTATTATTATGAAATAAAATAAAATAAAAACGTCTTCTTTTTATGAAAGTTATATATTTAAATAGATTTGGGTGATGTAAAGATTGTTAAACTCTTCGACTCCAGCAACACAATATTCTCGATTAAACAAGAATTTTTTCTTTTTTCTTTTTTTCCCCACAAAAAGCAAGCTTGTTTGCTAATTGCCCAACAATTTATTCATGAACAACATTAAAATTTTGTTTTGATGTGGGAATTATGCTATAATGGTGACTGAGTCATCTACTTTGTCCATATGTTTGCAGTTACTTTTCCAATTTCTGGGATTGGTTCTTGAACCCAGAGTTTATTATTTTTTTTTTTTAACTTCTTTATGGCATCTTTATCACATCCACTATAGACTAGAATCAAACAAGAGTCAACAAGTGGAATGTGAAAAAGTGAAAGGAAAAAGAGGAAAACAAATATTTAAGCAAATAAAAAAAAAAATAATAATGCATAAAAATTGTTAGCGAAACGAACATAACCGGGGAAGGAGTTACGTGGTGGCTAGGGTAGGCTCAAGCCTTCCCTGCCCCACCTTGAATTTTTTATTATTTTATAATTATAAAATCATTCTTATCTTAAAATTTATTAATATATTTTCTTTATTCATTTACTAATTCTTTTGATACTAGGATAAATGTATATTTATTACGATCCTATTGCATGCATCTTCTTGTTTATATTTACATTTTTATTCAAATATTATGTAGGGATAATTCTAATATCCCTTTTATTGTTTGATCTAATCGTTAATTTCCCCTTTATAGTTTGGATAAATCTCATTTTTCTTTTTCTATTAACTTTATTAGTGAAAAGTGGATTTTAAGATTAACAATACGTGAAAAGACGAAATTGTCCTCGATTATAGAAAAAAATGAATTAACAAAACAAAATAAAAACAAAAATGAAATAAAAAAAAAAAAAACACATTCAGACATATTCTTCAAATACTCTCTAGTCTCCACTAATCACTTACACATCATCATCATCATCATTCACAACAAAATACTGAAAATCTAGATTCTGATGATCCCATTACCAAGTCTATCCAATTTCATCTGGGTTCGAATGAAACCCAGATGAAAATCTTGGTTTCTTACGAAAACATTTGACTTCGAAATTGAACTTAGATGAACATATCTGGGTTCGAAGTCGAACTTAGATGTGTTCATATCTGGGTTTGAAGACGAACACATCTTCAAACCTATATGTGTTCACATCTGGGTTCCACTAGAACCCATATGCGAACACATCTGGGTTCGACTTTGAACCCTGATGTGTACACATCTGGGCTCGAAATCGAACCTAGATGAACACATCTAGGTTCGATTTTAAACCCAGATGATGATAAGGTTTCACAAAAGAAGAAGAAGGGGAGAAGAAGAAGAAAAAGATGAGAGGAATAAGAAAGAGAAGTAGATGAGAAGAAGCCGGATAGAGAGAGAGAGAGAGAGAGAGAGAGAGAGAGAGAGAGAGAGAGAGAGAGAGAGAGAGAGAGAGAGAGAGAGAGAGAGAGAGAGAAGGAATAAATTTTATTTTTAAAATTTTTTTAATTATGTGGTGGACATTATTTAAAAAAAAAAATTATTTTAATTATTAATTATTTTTAAAAAATATAATCTTCCACCTCTAGCGTACACGTGGTACTCATCTATTTGTTCAATTTTTTTTAAAACTTCTTTTATAATGAATTGACGGTTTTGCCCTTTCTGACTAATAGTCAAACATTGACTTTTAATGTCCAAATTAACGGTAGGGGGTTTTTTGACAATTTTCATAAACAATAGGGTTTTTTTTTTTTTTTTGGGTTACTTTTATTAACAATAGGGGAGTTCTTAGCGATTTCTTAAGTCAGAGAGGTTTTTTGACTATTATGTCAAACTATAGGAGAGAAATTAGAATTATCTCTATTACATATATAATATTTTTTTTTTCATGTGAAATTTTATTTAAGTTTTTCAACTTTTTTTATTATAATATTAGTTGTATAATATATTACTAAAATTTAATATTTTTAGTGTTTTTCCTAATTCACTCTTTAATTTGAAGTGTGATACTAATTATGATTGTCAAAATATATATTGTTTTTATTTAAAGAAAAATTATTGATGTTATAATGCGATTATTTTATAATTCATACTTGATAAGTTTAATCATTCAAATATTTTTAAAACCTGCCTGATTGCTTGCATTTAAAGAAAAATTATTGATGTTATAATGCGATTATTTTATAATTCATACTTGATAAGTTTAATCATTCAAATATCTTTAAAACCTGCCTGATTGCTTGCATTCATGTTTCTTTCATATTTTTTTTTTAAAATTATTTTACCCTTTTTTCATAAACATATTTATTTATAATATAAATTTTGAAGAATAAGACTTATTATATCTCTTTAAAGTAGGTATATCTATATTTTTCAATGAATAATGCTAGGTTTTTTAAATATTTTGCTAAATTCATACCCAATTAATATATCATCTCATGATTTATAAGATTTTGACAATTCACATGCTATATTATTTGGAAAAAATATTTGAAGCATTACTTTTTTTTTTTCAATTTATGAAATGTTTTTGTACTGTTGAAGTTCATTTAAAATATTTGTTCAAACCTACCCTGATGTATAATTTTGACTACGTCTCCAAGTATAACTATTTAAAAACTGTTTTTAAAAGAAAAATTGTCATATACTCATGCATAACTCTAAATTTATAATGTTACAAAAAAGGTGCCCCTCCTTCTTTTTCTTTTTTTTTTTTTTTTTTTAATTACATTAAGTTTGAATTGGATTTGTTACTGGATTGGTAGAAACAGTCCAGTGTTTGGTAAGGACATTGAACTGGTTAGTCCCATCAAATAATTTATAACCCACAGAGGCGGGTTACATGAAACTCATCTTCATGATGGGTTTCATTTCACCATAACCTACCATTGCGGGTTATGTTTTTATTTTATTTTTAAATTCCTGTTATTTAATTATTTAAACATATAAAAATATATTAATTTATAAAACTTATTAAATAATACTAATAATTTTAATATATAAAAAATTAAAATTTTATTAAATGATTATAATTATATTTTAATGAGACACATTCAAAAGGGGCCATTGGCAAAATTTTAGATTATCCTTTATTTCTAACTTATCAAAATTTGATTATTTTATTTAAAAATATTAAATTAACTTAAAATGTTATTTTTTAAACAGTATTTAGACATAATCATTTTTTAACAAATCCAATGATATCATACACCAAACATGGGATTCAATCATACTCTTTTCAACCAATCTAGTCAAATTCAATCCAATCCAATTCAGTTCAATCCAATCCAATACGGTAAGCAAACGCACCTTATTAGATATCACTAATGCATTACTAACTTACTATACTTAGATATCCTTTCAAACATTGTAAGGTAAATGATGTATTAATAGTTTAAAATATAGTATGTATTAATAGACAAAATTAAAAAAAAAAAAAACCAAGGCTTTCCAAAATTACGAAGAAGAACACAATTGCATGAATCAGTACCTTGTTGTTGTGTTGGAGAGGAGGCTTGTAAGCCTTCACAGGGGTGGACGAGCCTCCACCCTTTGGTGGTAAGGGTATGTTTGGTACGTAGGAATTTGGGTGAGATTGAGATTCATTTATTTTTTTTTCATTCTTCCACATCCCATGCTTGGAGTCAGAGAAGAAAATGAATTTTTCATTCATGGGCCCACCTCTATTCCCACTTAACTTGGGAAATGAAAGCCCAAGTTGAACCATGACTTTGTTAGTTTCCAAGTTCATGGGATTCCCTTTTTTCTATATATATATTTTTTATTTCATCATCTCTCTACAAACTTTGTCTCTCTCTCATCATCACACAAACCCACCACCACCACAAACTGCTCTTTGTCTCTCTCATCTCATTCTCCATCCAGATGGACTAGCAACTGTAAGAACTACCATCTTTAATTTTTTTTCTTTTTTTCATCTCATCTCACCTTCATTTTTTTTTTTAATTTTAATTTGATTATTATCATTTTTTATTATGAACTATGGGTTATGGGTTAAGTGGTTTTGGGTTCGATGAACCCAGAACTTAGTTCATCGAACCTAGAACCAGATGGTTTTGGGTTCAACGATAAACCCAGAACCATCTCGTTCTAGGCTCGATCAGAACCCCCTGTTCTTCTTCTTATTATTATTTTTGTCTTACTTTTTTTTTTTTTTTAAATGTTTTGATGTTTTGATGTTGTTAATAATATTGCTATTGTGGGAGATGATGATATTGATTAATTAGATTGATGATATTGATTAATTGTGGGTTGGTGATGTTGAAGACACTGAGCTCAATTGTGGTTGTTTTTTATTTTTTATTTTTTTCAGATTTTTTATAAAATTAATTTAATGTAATAAAAAATTTAAATTAATTTTATTTCAATCCAATCCTAACCTATATCAAATATGATATAATATAATTTTTAATTCAACACCAAGTTTTACCAAATATGAGACAGTGATTTTCCATTCTAATCCAATTCAATCTAATCAATTTCAATCCCGCGAGCCAAATAAAGCTTAAGAAGCTACCCTCTGTTGTTGATGGAGGATATCTCCACACATGATGGAGAAGTCCTCCCTTTTTTGTATTATTATTTTTTAATTTTGATTTTGATTTTATAATATAATATATGCTTTTGGAATTTTCATTGTAGATTTGAGGAAGGGGGAGATAACTTAAAGTTATAACTTCTAGAGTGTAAGTGTGAGTGCATGTTGTATCACTAAACCGTTCTTATTTTGACTATAATATATTATTTTATTGTTAAATATTTTTGTTGTTGTTATAGTCAATTCAATCAATAACTAGAGTTATTATGTAATAATATGGGATTATGGAAAGGGTATTAGCATGTAGAATATTCATTAGTGGCATCTTGAGAGTGGGTAAGTGTATTTTGCCTTACGTATGTAATTCCGCTAAAGATTATAGTTATATGTTTGATCTTTTTTGGGGTGTGTACTCCTAATAATCTAATTTATCTACAACAAAACTATTTTATTCTAGGGATAGTCTTAAAAAACCTATTATAATTTACAAAAATGTCCTTTATACCATCCATGATTTTATTTTTATCCAAAATCTCCTACCATCAATTTTTTAATGAAAATATTAGAAAAAGTTAAAATATTGAATTTACCTTCGGTTTAAATAATATAATAATATAATGATAGAGATAATTTTTACCACTTATGATTTTATTTTATCCAAAATCTCTCTTACTATCAATATTAGAAAAAGTTAAAATATCGAATTTACCCTTGGTTTAAATAATATAATAATATAATAATATAATAATATTAAATCTAAAAATATAAAAAATTTTGGGTTTCCAGCTAAAAAATGATGGGTTTGTTGAACTTTTGGACTTTTTTTTTAAAGAATTTTTCTTTCCTTTTTGGCAATATATATATATATATATATATTAAATTAGTCCTCTTTTTATTATTTTTTTTAAGATAGTTAAAAATTTCCAGATACTCAACTTCAACTTAAAGATTTTGATTGACTTTTTTTTTTTAATTCTTCTTTTTTTGGTTCAATTTTTCTTCAACTTCAATTTAAAAATTAATCTCTGTTTTATTTTATTTTATATTTTATATTATTTATTTTGATTTTTTATATTTTTGGATTTTAAATTTTTAATATTTTATACTATTATATTATTTAAACTAAGGGTAAATTCGATATTTTAACTTTTCCTAACATTTTCATTAAAAATAGATGGTAGGGGGGATTTTGTACAAAAATGAAATCATAGGTGGTAAAAATGACATTTTTGTAAACTATAATAAGTTTTTTGGGATTATCCCTAAATTTTTTTTATCTCATTTCCAATTTTACCTCTAGAGTTAAATAGTCAACCAAATTAACCTAATGGAATCTATGATAGTCAGAGGCATTGTCGTCCTTTCACATGTCTTCAAGGAGTAGTTTGAGTGTTTTTATTAACATTAAAAGGTAATTCGGTTAGAAATGAAACCATGGATGACAAAAAGGAGATATAGGCAAACTATAATATTTTTTTGAGATTATCCCTTCATTCTACAAAAAAGATAATGAATGATTTCATTAAGGGTCTGATCATTATCTTTAAACTAGTGCTCTATGTTGATTGTTTTTTTTAATAAAAAGAAAAAATTAATAAGAACATAAGAAAGTTTTGTATTAATTGTCCAACAAATATATTTTAATATCAACTGCATTATATATTATTTTATCCTTTAACCTAATTTTATTAAGGACTTGTAGTAATACCTAATTCTTTAATGAAAATGAGTGTAAAAATTAGATTAGTTGATGGCAATATCTACAGATTCTGCATCCACAAAGAATTTCATAAGCTATTCAATATGGGTAGGCATGTTAATTGTCGAGTATTCATTGTGCCAACGACTTTGATAACGAACCTTCAACTTAAAAAGAGCAAATTGCACCAACATCGTTGAGTTGTGTTTGGAGTGCTGCACATAAAATGGATAATATTGGACTTTTCAAATTTTTATCTAAATTCATATTCAAAAGATGTGGCATATGAGTTGTCAACATCTTATAAATCATAAAATGATGTGATAATTAATATGATATTGACAATTCATATATCATATCATTTGGGACTGAATTTAGGTAAAAAAATTGAAAAATCTAACATTACTCATATAAAATAGGATTGAATATAAAACTAGTAATTTTTGGAGTGTTGCACATAAAATGGATAATGTTAGACTTTTCAAATTTTTATCTAAATTCAAATCCAAAAGATATGAAATATGAGTTGTAACATCTTATAAATCATAAAATTACGTGATAATTAACATGATGTTGATAATTCATATATCATATCATTTGGGAATGAATTTGGGTAAAAAAATTGAAAAACCTAACATTACTGATATAAAATAGGATTGGGTATAAAACTAGTAATTTTTGTTGTTTCCAGTGTTTGACTCTATCTTTGATTTGGATATCCTATAGCTGTGCAATGGTTTTATATATAAAAGCACGAAGTATCAAATTCCCCATTTAACATGGGTATAATATATACAGTAAGACTACGTTTGACACGGAGGATTAGATTGGAAATGAGAATAGGATTGGAATGGATTGAGGTTGGATTAAATTAGATTGGATTAAAAAAATTACTATCACATGTTTAATAAAACTTGAAATTGGATTAAATTTATATCTTATTATGTTTGGTGTAGGTTGAAATTAGATTAAAATAAAATTAATTTAAATATTTTATTATACAAACTAAATTAAAGTTGATTTTTAAAAAAATATTTAAAAAATCTATCATACATATCCACAAAAATCCACAAACATATCCACACAAATCGACAACAAAAATCCACAAAAATCCAATAGACCTAACCACGTACATATCCTTCATCTTCTTCTCTCTATCAACTGTTCTTCTTTTTTTTTCTTTTTCGTCTCCTCCAATCTCTTCTCTTCCCTTCTCCAATCTCCATGCGTCGACCATGTTTTGGGTTCGTTCTGCTAGAACCATCTCTAGTTCTACGTTCAATCGAACCCAAAACCCAGAACATATCATAAACAGAAAAAAAAATAAAGATTTGGGATTTGGGATGAAGATGAAGAGGACAACGATTGTTAAGTTAGTTGTTGATGATGAGAGAGACGGTGAGAGAGAGAGAGAGAGAGAGAGAGAGAGAGGAATGGGATTCCTGCCAAGGCAAGAAATGAAATCCCACTATCTAACGTGAGATTTCATTTCCTGCGTTGGTAGGAATGGGTGGTGGGCCCGGAAGGAAAATAGTCCCTCCCCTTCCCACTCCCAAACATAGGATTGAGTGGAATTGAAGAACATTTTTTCCAATCTCATCCCAAATCACATGGCCTAAGTGATAGAATTGACTTTGCAATTTTTTTTTTTTCCAATTTTTTAATTAATAAAGCTTTTTTTTTTTTTTTTTCATTTTTTGTAATGTTTTTTTTTTGTCCTCTCATTGGCTAAGAGCCTTTCTCTCCTTTTTAAGATTATATTATTCTATTTATATTTTTAACATTATAATATATAAAAAATAATTTTTTAAAAAAAAAAAACTTAGGTGGCCTCTGTTGCTTCATCAACAAGTTGTTCATCTTCGATGAAAAAACATATAGGGCACCACTTGAAGATGATCTTATATTTCAAGTGGCTACTAAACAACCCTATAAAAAGATTGAGAAAATGAGAAGAAATTATGGTATACTAAACATTAACAAGTCAAATATTTAAATAATGCTTCTAATCCTAAAACTATTAGAAATAGGAATCCTAATTTAATATTAATCCTAAACTAAAAGATAATAGCATAGAATAAGAAATCCTAAACTTGTAGGAATTCTAAACTCTTAGGAGAATATAAAACAAAAAAAAAAATCGTAATTATAATCATAAATTATGAATTTCCTTTGTTATGCCCCTTCAAGATGGAGCTCTGAGAGGAGAGTTCAAGTTTGGCTTGTCGAAGTTAAAACCGGGCTCACAGAAGCAGTTTGGTAAGTGCATTTGCTAGTTGATCAGTGAAAGAGACTTGAACTACTCGAAGTTCAAATGAAATGATAATCGATTGGTTGTTGTTTTTGTGTGACCTGGTTGGGTTTTGCTTCATGCAATTTGATTGTTATTGGAACTGGTTTGATCGGTGGTTGTTATAATTAGGATTAGAGTTTCTGGAATCCTTCATTGGAGGAGAAATCAAGGGTTATCTCAAGAATAGGTAGTCTTTGATAAGGCAATCTTGAAGGTTTAAAAACCACCATTGTCATATTTAATTGAATCTAAATAAAACATAGAACCAAAAGAGAGAGAGAGAGAGAGAGAGAGAGAGAGAGAGAGAGATCTAGAACTTGATTGATCAAAATCAAAGAAGCTGATTTATATACAAAAGAGAGAAAGACCGATTAATTAATTGATCAGAGGAAAAATATTCACAAAAACTTGAAAAAAAAAAATTAAACACAAATTTGATTTCTAATTAGAAGAAAATTGAAAGAGGAATTAAGGTTTCAAGAAATTGAAATTTGAAGAGAGAGAGAGAGAGAGAGAGAGAGAGAGAGAAAGGAGAGATAAGATTTTGATATTGAACCAACAAGAATTGCAATTGAAATTAAAATTTAAAGAACATTGAAAGGGAAGAGAGAGAGAGAGAGAAAGAAAAGAGAATGAGCTAGCTTAAGACATGTGAAGAATTTTATAGGGGATATATAAGGAAACAAAAATAGAAAAGAAAAGTGAAGAAATTATATGAGTCGGAAAAACTTTGGGAGGAGAGTTATAAAGAAGTGGTTGTGATTATATCATGAGTGCCTTGTGATTTGTATAGGTGTTGTTGAGAGAGAGTTTGAATATGGAGCTTTTAGTATGCTTTCTTCTAGGGTTGATAGTAGATCAGAGATTAAAAAAAAAAAGTTTCATATAGAGATTGAAGGGATTGTAGGGAATACTATCAGATAAAAAAAATGCAAAAATAGAGAAAATAAGTGAGTTTTTTTTTTTCTTTGAAGGAAAAGTTAGTGAAAAGAAGAAATTGTGTATTTAAAGATGCAGAGGGATCAAAGAATTTTTTACAGAAAAAAAAAGATGTGTAGTTTTACGTAAAAACTTTATAATGAGGAGTTAAAAAAAGAAGAGGTGTGTAAGGATTTAATGGTGGTTTATGCAAGGAATGATTGGAATTCGAGAAAAAAAAAAGGCCAAATGTTGTTCAATGGAGTATTGGGAATGGAATTGTGTTTCTCTCTCTTTCATGAGAGACGCGGTGAAGGAGTTAATGAGAGCATTAAAGATCAGTTTGTCTAGGCATAGCCATGTTTGATACTCTGATTCTAAGAGAGGACATTGTTGACAATAAGAGTAGTTTGAGGAGCAGGATGTGACTCATGGATAAACTTGTAAAGACCATACCCAATTAAAAGTGCTTCCATTTAAAGTTTCCCAGAAAGATAGTTGGTGTGGAAGAAAGTTTAACTAGTGTTGTTGATATTGATAACGATGAGGGTTTTGTAGGTTCATGCATGTTGGGAATTGTGAGTTGATTATTGTCGTTGGTCATTGTTGATGATGAAGCTATTATAGCGTAGAAGAGAAGAGAGAAGAAGAAATTTTTAAGCTTTAGGATCAAATCTCTAATACCATAATGAGATCAAGAGAATAAGAAGAAATTATGGCATAGTAAACATTAACAAGCCAAACATTTAGATAATGTCTTTAATCCTAAAACTATTAAAAATATGAATCATAATTTAATCTTAATCTTAAACAAAAAGATAACAACATAGAATAAGTAACCCTAAACTTATAGAAATCCTCAATTCCTAGGAGAATATTAAATAGGAAAAATCATAATTATAATAAAAAATTATGAATTTCATTTATTACCCTAAACATCCCTTAGTCACTCCCCAAACATTGACCTAACTATCACTCTTAAGTATCCAAAATATTATCAAAATCAGATATATTATTTTATTTTGTTGTAGATGCTTTAGCTTATGGTTCACTTTTTTTTTGTTTGCTCCACTTGGTGGTCGATGGCTTTGGAACTTTTGCATCCCCTTTTCTCTAATGATATTTTTGACAAAAACCGTTATCAATTTAGTTAGTTTTAATCTCAGGGGGTGGACACTCTTTTTCCCTTACCAAGTTTTTTTCATTGGGTTTTCCCTTACCAAGTTTTTTCCATTGGGTTTTTTTGGTAGGGTTTTTAATAAGGTCTGCTTTAGGGTTTGACTTGCAAAAGTTTAGTTTCGACTGAATCTTATGTTGTCTTTCCTTTCCTACCTCCATTAGAAACTGATGGAAATCCTTACGACCTCCATATTAGCAACCTGATGGATGTCACAGTGACTTTCATCAGTTTTGATAAGGGTTATTATCTCTATTAGATGCAATTGTCAGTTATGGAGTTATTTATTTTCCTTTATATAAATATTTTTAGACATAGGGAGATGAGAGAATGGTGGGAGAGGAGAGAATGGTGGGAGAGAAAGAGAAGAGAGATAAAGTAGAGAGAGAAATAGAGACGAAAGATAAGAAGAATAACTTTCGGTGAGAAAATAAAAAATAATGGTAAATTTTGAAGAAAGAGAGTCGACTGGTTAAAGGAAGAGAAAGAGGGAAAAAAGGTAGTAAGAGGTTAGCGAAAGAGAGATAAGAGTTAGGGTGAGAGGGAAAGGAAGAGATAAAGGTTAGAGCTTTTATTTTTATAGATTGTTTAGATGGATGCCATGTGTCACCATTTTGAGGCTTCAAATCAATTTTTTATCAAATTAAACTTTATATTTGTTAAAATAAGATACAATTACCCATTTGCCGTTTGACCCTAATGGATTTGTCACTCTTTGGATGGAAATCATCAACCCACTAATGGTCGGGGTTTTTCAAATAATATTTCTAAAAGCAGGGGTAGTTTAATATTATTTTTTAATTTCATTCTAGAGGGCATTTTGATAATCTCCTACAAATGTGCATGTAACTTGAGGGGCAAAATAGTAATTTCAGCAAAATATAATTTTGGGGTTTTTTCAAAATGAAGGTGTTTATGAAGTAATATGACGGCAAAAAATTGATTGCCATGGTCAGTTTGGTGAAAAAGTGAAGAAAACTAGCTAAAAAGCAAGATACTAGTGTATGTAGGGATTATTTTTCTAGATTAATTAGTTTTTTTAATTTTTTTCTTACTAGTGTATGTAGGGATTATCTTTCTAGATTAATTAGTTTTTTCAATTTTAGAAAATAAGGAAATTTTGGTGCAATGAAAAGGGATATGAAAGTGTTTATGAACTTTGACTTGGTTAAAATAGTGAAAAACGGAAAAGATTAGTTAGAGAAAGGCAGCGAGGCATGAGGAAGAAGATATGCTCTTCACAAAGAGAGAGAGAGAGAGAGAGAGTGGTGTGAAAGGAAAAAGAAAGAGCATTTTGTAATTTTTTTTTTTTTTTAAATTGAAAACAAATCAGATTCATGAAAAAGGCTATTTTAAAATTTTACAAAATGCATAGGACTTATTAGTAAATTTTGACATAAATAAATTATTTGATTTAATACTGTCATTTATAGCAGTTTTGTTGGATTGATTCATGGTATGAAAACTAGAAAGAAACATATCACCAAACTATGTCAAAAACCAAAAACAAAATCAAACAAAAAATGTTTGAGTCAACAAAATGTAATTATTACATTAATAATAAATCGTGGGATGACCTAACTGAAGAAAAGATGGCCCATCGTGGGCAGGTGATGGTGCTATCGTTGTCCCACCAGTGGCCAAATGATCTATAGGTTTATGTCTACCATTAGGAGCTAAATTATTTTTTAATCAAACAAAATGGTAACAATATTATTTTAATTTTGTTTCCTTTTATGGTTCAAGCTGTATCGAGAATTAGGTCTGCTGATCGAACATGAGCATGCGCAGGGTTTTAGTGCACTTCACAAAAATCCATCATCTTATCACCAGTAGCTCATGTTTTAGCGCACACCTGGAACCACATGGGCCTATTGCTTTCATTGACCCCACCAAAAAATTAATTGTACGAATAATTAGTATTGAAAGACCCTCTCGTTTACCACTTGTGGTGCCAAATTAACCAAAACACAATCGGCTAATTAATGTGTACTAATAGGCTCTTTTATTTAGTGGCTAGCTACGCCATGCTCAACCCAAATGTTGTGGTCATCATCCTCATAATGAACCCCTTAAATCATCATCACTGTTTGGCATTAGCTCGTATTGATACGATTCATTATATAAGGGACAGGATCTTATTAGCGAATATCTTGCTATTCGTAAACAAATATTCTAAAAAGCTTCATGACCAGCATGATCACGTCTGTGTATGTTGACTTCAATTCTTCTCACAATCCTGTTGTCATCACTAGCATGACATGTTGTCTCTAATCTTAAAAAGTAGTAACAGTAAAATCTTGACTTTGTGGATATATATAAAAACTGACAAGTTGACGAGTTATGCATCAAAGGTCGATTGATCACTCAGTGAAAAGATGGGTATAAACATTACAAGGATCAAAAGAACATCACGTGGAGGTAGAAGAAAGGATCTGCCATTGTTGGGGGTCCAGCGAGCTGAACCAATGATTTTGGAGAAATGTGGTTGTAAACAAGGATTATAACCAGTCGTTGTCTGCCTAAATGAAAATGATCATATATGATCAAGTTTGTTCCATTCGAAATGCTATTCAGATTTATTTGGTCACGACGTTGATGTTTTACAGCAAGCAAATCAGTGGGATCTGACTAGTGGACGCAGACCCTATTTAGACTTAATTTAAAGTTATAAGACTAGCAATTGTTGGAGACCTGTCTGTAGATGATAAGCAATTTACTTATAGATAAATGAATATAATCTTTTAGAGTTGAAGATACACAATTTTATGAGTATGTGCGTGCGTAACATAATCATACTTGGGATTTTCTGATTCAAGCTGATAAGTCAGGTGCATGCATGGGCACAATACGCGCAATTGCCTCTCAAATTCACTGGAATTTAAGATAAAATTTTGCCACACAAAAGTTTCATCTACGATATAGATACACCTTTTTCCCTGTAATATTGTGCCATTGCGCTGAAACTTGGTAGGAAAACAAAATTTGTTAAAATGGAAATTGTGATTGTCTGTCTTATCATTGTTAGGTCATGCTTAACAGTTGTAATCCTTTTAATAGATTAACCTTTTAATATTTTTTTTTTTTTGAAAACAACCTTTTGATAAATTATGACTTCAATTATAATAACTTTATATGCACATTAAAGGTATGTGAATGGGACGTATTGGCATTTATTGTAATGAGGAGAAAGCAATTATAAAACGAAAAGTATGAATAAACATCTTGTCGTTCATAAACTAGTAGTAGATTTTAAGATCGATATAAATGTTTTAACATGCATATATGAATAAACATCTTGTCTTTCACAGACTAGTTGTAGAATTTAAGATTGATATAGAGGTTTTAGTGTGTGTATATATATACATAGAGAGAGAGAGTAATATTACTATCAGTATCTCCTAACTTTAAAAAGTTATGATGAATTAATTAAATTCATCAATTACATTCTTTCTTCTAAAACATATTCTCTCTCCTATTTAATTCAAATGCAATGGATTGATTTAATTAATTCGTCTTAACTTTTTAAAATTAGAAGACGCTCATGGTAAAATCACTCTATATATATTTATATATAATCGGCAGCTTCTATAAATTGTCAAATTGTTACACAATTTTTTTTTATGATTGGATTAATATAGTAAGTTGAATGGCTGAGATGCATGCATTTATAATTTTAATTACAATTACAAGTATACATTTTAAATAATTGTGTTATCTATTCTCTCTCTTCTTCTTTATTATACGTTCTCCTCTATTATTATAAATAAAAAATCTGCTAATGATTTTTTTCTTTCTCCTTTCTCTTCTCCCCGTGTTGTTTCTCTCTCATTTTTTTTTTACTCACTGGACATGAGAATCTCTTCTCTCATATAGTCCTATAATAATCCTACTTTTATTTTTACTGCTTCCTCCAAATCTTTTTAAAATTCAATCACCTAAACAAAAATATAATACATGAGTTTAAACTTATTAAAAGCTAGAGTGATGGACAATTTTCAATCATATTGTAAAATGGCGATCCGTTTCCAAGCGAATTTTCACTTTTCAGATAGTCAAATTAATCATTGATGGAGCTAGTACTTTTTCTTCTTTCCCTCTGTTCTCGAAATTTTGTATGGGTTAGAAATAGATCAAGTTAACTACTTGAATTTTATTATTTCAGGGTAACCAACCATTCTAGTTGTTACCATGAAAAACAATGAAAATAATTTGCAATTCTATTGATTGTTTGATTATTGGCATGGATAGTGAGGATTTATCAATTTATTGTTTTAATTCTACTTGTATCTGATTCGAGGGGTTTAAAGGCAAGTCTGTCACAGTGAAAAAATTGAGAGCGAGATACAAAAGGTCACTATTAACTTTATCTTTTTAATGATAACTACAAGTGACAAGCAATATAAAATCTTAAAAAATTAACTAAAATCCAAAATGAGAGTCACCTCGCACTCCACCATCAAACTAAACAACTATAACTAGCTGACGATCATTCAAATCACATGTTCATTACAACCAATTTTCTGTTATACAATTTGTTGAAAGGGTAGGCTCAGTAGCACTGGTTTCAGATCAAAGTGGTGCTTCTAGTGGTTTTATTTTGCCAGAGCAAATGAAAAGTTAGCAAGTGAAAATACAGTGAGTAAGAAAAAATGAGAGAGAAAGGGCAACAATGGGAGAGAAGAGAGAAAAATATTGTACTTAATTAATAGTGAGAGAGGAGAGTGAAGTGATAAAAAAGAGAGAAGAAATAAGTGTTAGAAAATGGGATAGATATATCCATTTTTATGAACCATTTTGATTGAATTTTATTTTGATCTTGATAAATCAAAATAGATTCATGTTCTTTTTCACGAGGACATCGAATTAGTGTGATTATAAATCCAAAATGGTTCTTGAGTTAATGAGAAATTGAAGCTCAATGATCACCTATTGGGATTTGAATTAGTTGCCATTAAGTATTTCATTTGATAGAAATAATGATAGAATAACTGCAATTGATTTTATCTGAATTATTTCACTTAAGCTTTTTTTTTTTAATAAATAATTGCAATTGATTTCATGTAATAATGAATTGAATTAATAACTTATTTAATTTATTTCAATTTTAAATGAAATAAATAGTTCTATTTAAATTATGAATGAGAATTGTAACTAAATTACAATTAATTTCATTGCAATTATGTTGGTTATGAATGAAATAAATTTTTTATTTAAGGTTGAATTACAGTTGTAACTGAAATTACAATTGATTTCATTTAAATGAAATAATTATAAATTTGAATGACAATTTAATTGTGAATTGTAACTTAAGTATGAATTTATTGATGAAATAAATCTATAATTAAAACCTCACATTTTTCAATGACATATATTGGCATCCATATTTGGTTGAATGGTTGATAGCTTTTCTCTACATATTCAATTCTCTCAAAAAGTTCATCCTTTATTTTGTGTGATAGAGTTATAACTCATATTGGTTTGTTGACTTCATAGTCTTTATATCTTGGGAGACGGACACACAATACAAACGGTGAGGTATGAATATATTTTAAGGATATTGTAGTGATTACGAGCCTCGGCTACTTCTAAATTCGTATAATTGTGTATTTTTCAATTAGATTATATTTGTGCTATGTAATTCCAATAATAAGGATATAAATGTGGTTGTAATTAAAAGTATGAGTGTATATTAATGCTCCAAGTGAGTTGCTATGATGGATAGCAACCCACCTGTCCATATATGTGGTGGCAGTTTCGAGCACCGTCACTAACAAATATATGAGGCAATTTGTCTACTAATTATATCGGTAAATCTCTCCCATTTCTGGAAATAGATTTCCAAGCCACGTGATAGTGTTTTATCTTTATTAGGTTTTGCTAGTTATCTGACTTAGTGTCAGATTGTCGAAAAAAAAAGAAAAGGTGTTTATTAATCATGCAACTCATGTAATCCAACAATTAATAAACTATGTAATTATAGGGACTGCTGAACCTACCCCTACATATATAGATATACTGATGAAGACCAAAAAATAAATTTAATTACAATTGATAGGTAAAATTTTTGAGATCAATACTAGTCAAAACTAGGGATAAATACCTTTGTTTTGTTCTTCCCTTGATGATTGTGTTACACGGAAGACATATGACATATTCTTGAGAATTTATGAGAGGTTTCATATGAATGTTAGAGAAACTTTTCAATATATATATATATATATATATATAATATCAAGAAAATCGTGTCAATACATAAATTCTGAAACCATTTAAATAAATCAATATTTTATATTAGTTTAACTTCTACCATGTCATTGGTTGGAATATATCAAATTAATGAAATACAAACATAATTAGAATATTTATCAATACTGGTAAATATATTCCATATAATATTTGAAATTTGATTCAAAGTCCTTATGCATCCTTCTCTACTTTTTCTTTAGCAGGGCGCGTAATGTATGGCACCAAATGTGTTTTCATTTCATCATGTAATTATTAACCTTTACTTTCTAGAAATTGAGAGAGCCATTCATTAGTACAGCAAACTGGAATCAGCATAAATCATTAAGGAATTTATGCAAGAATATTAGTTGATGCATTGCTACATATATCAGCGGATGGCAACGAAATATTATAGTTATTTTCTTTTTTGAAAACTTTTAAAACTCTTTTTTGGGGATAGAGATCAAAGTAATATATGCATTGAATTTACTTTCGGAGGAAAGTTCTGTAAGTTAATCACTGACATATAATGAATAAACAAATTTTATAAACAATCGAAAGGAGATCGATTAATATATTATGAGGTTATTGTCATGTCATTCTCAAATGAGTAAATGAAATGCAATTCCATTTATATCTCCCTCTTCTACAGGTAACTGAAAATATTGGTTTCTGTGGTGATCAGGAATGAAGTTACGTACAAGATTAGAAATTCAAAGGCAGTTGGATTTAAATGATCAAATAGTAAATAAATAAATAAAAGTTTAGGTTCCTGTCAAAAGCGGATTCGACTATTGTAGAAGAAAGAAAAATGTGTTAAAGTTCCTGAAATGAAGTTGCAGTCACACGTTGAACGTTGGGTATGCTACGTCAAAGCTGGCTAACACAAGAAAGCCAAAGTTATGCTTATCAAAAACAAGGCCGACCCTAACTATTTGGAGTTTCTTATTCGTGTTGTAAGGCGCCTATCCAGTCCCTCTCAACTAAAATTATTGTGCATTCAGTGCATCATATTCCCATTTTATTGATTGTACCTTATATATTGTATATAGGTACTAAATGAATGGTCTTTTTTTTTTTTTTCCTTACGAAAATAATTTAGAATTTTATCATTATCTCATGTTGTCCTTGATGTGCCTAGACATAATTTGGCCAAAAATACAACCTCAGACACATATAATAAGTATATATATATATATATATAACATATAAGAGCAACACCACTAGAGATTATAGACTTTTGTTAAACAAATTAAAGTACCATGATCATGCTCTTAGATATATTTCTCAGGGCGAGTTCATGTCAAAACTAAATGAAAAAAATGAGAAATGGACGCTAAAACTTTAGTGGGATCTTCTAATTCATTATTTATAGAATAACCACAAAGTGCTTAATTATGAGAAAAGAAAAAGTATTAAGCATAATATGAGATGTGTCAAAGAATGTCTTAGCAACTTGTGGTATAAAGACCTTAAAGAAGTGTATTATTAGCATGAAATTCAACATTCACTACTTTAATTGAGATATCGATATGCCATTGCTGCCACTTAAGGAAGAAATTATGAGTCTCCTTTGTCATCAAAGGAAATCAGCGTAACTGTGGATTGGAATCATATCCTTTGTAATAATTGAGTTAGCAAAGTAAAGATGTTAGATGCAAATCTCAACATGTGATTAATAATTCATACATTTATTCCATAATAAGAGAACATTGGCTGTTACTAGAATCATCCATCGTTTTATTCCTTCATGATATGCTAAACCTGGTTTTACACTGGCATTCTTTTTCAAGTCGAATAGAATACTAAGCACCTGTGCATGCATGAGTGTACACATGTATTATACTTCTTTGTGATACTGATCAAGATGCTATAATTGTTTAACAGATTTCGTGAACATGTTCGTAGAAGAATATATATATATATATTATATTATTTATTTGAAAATTTTCGTAGAAGAATATTTGTCTAATTAGTATTTAGATCTAATTGCATTTAATACATTTTAAGAATATAATTACCTATAACTTTTTAAAAAGGAATATAAACAATTTTTTTGTTAAATATTTTTGAATTTCTCAACTTAATTATGTTCTTAAAATTCAGTAAATATTATTATACCAACTTGATAAGTTGGGGATAAAATTGTCAAATCAAAGAACCGTTACATGTACCAAAGCACTAAAAATTCTAGGAAACCATTTAAGGTAGTATCTCCAATATGTCAAAATCAGACCGATTTAATATGAAGACAGCATGGATATATATATGAGAAAAGGACCCCTAACCACTAAATTAAAGTCTTCAATCTACAGAAAGCAAAACGAAATCCAAACATTTGTATGGAACATTTGCCAATGCAATATCCCTTAATCTCCACCATGCATATATATCATCTTGTATTATTGATTTACTCATGTGGGTCACCTTCCCTTTCTTTTTTTTATAATCTCCACCGTCCATTCTTCTATATATTCACTCCTCCCTTCCCATTACTTGTCCTCAACTCTCTTCCCCACCTTCTCCTCTCATCTCATCTGCATTACACTACTGCTCATAATAACTCCTCCTTTCGAAGATAATCAATGGCTTGCCTAGAGGTGATCAAGCAGGTTAGTCAAGGCTATAGCTCCTGCTATCTTCGCTTCTTTGCTAGCTAGAGAGCACAACATACATAGAACATATGCACTCTTTCTTCTCTCTCTTCTCATTCTTTTTACTGTTTGAGATAGTGGCAAATGAATTAAATGAAAAACTATAATTTCGTCTTCACACACACACACACACTCTACAACTTCTAATAGGTTTTCTGATTGAATTATTATAAATTATTTATAGGAGAAGTTCAAAGAAGAAGAAGGAGCATGCACTCTGGACGGAACAGTTGATTGGCGTGGCCGCCCTGCAATCAGAGAGAAATCTGGAAGATGGGTTGCTGGAATTATCATACTCCGTAAGCTCCAAATCTTAACCCCAATAAGTGCCATCAAAAGCTATAACGAACTAAAATGGGAAGCATTTCTTTGTTTATTCTATCGTTTTTTAAAGAGCTGTTGATGGGAGACCTTTCATTGAAACTTTGTTGATATAACATTTCATTAAAACTTTGTAGTAATATAGCTCTGTTTTATATGGTGGGTTTTAAGACTTATCTTAACAACATGAAAGATAATACCTAGCAGCTTCTCTAGTTCATTCTTTTCACCACCAAATAGGTAAATGTCACATACACATACATACATAAAGCAAGAGCAGGTGTATATGTAAACGATGTTTGACTAGTATTTTCCGAAACCTCTCATACCAAACATTTCTATTTAATTTGGGTGCAAGAGCCAGATATTTATCTGAAAAGCCCTTCTAGTTTTAGATAAGCTATCAGAAGACAGAGCGAGCATGTCCTGGGAGTTTGAGTCGGGGATATAGGAAAAAGACAACGTAAATGAAGGGACGTGTAACTCTGTAACTGAAAACCAAACCAAGTGTTGAACCCATTGTTACATGCTGAGCTTTAGCCAACTGACTAACCGCCACGGCAAGTCCACCTATCATCTCTGGCTCACTCAACTTATATGATAAATTCATGTCACTACCATAATATTTAATTAAATAATAAAAAATATTTTTTAAATAAAAAATATAAAAAGTATTTTAGAATATATATATATACATATATATTTTGACATTAACAATAGAATCTATGTTATGATCGGGAATACAACACTTATTTATATTCTAACAATAAAAACACATATTTTATAAATAATTTACATCATATGAAATAAATCTTTTACTTTCATATACCATGATCATATGAGTCCTAAAAGCATTCAATAGTAAAACATTTATGCACTATGCTCTTGCTGAGATAAGTCCACCAACAACCGTACTAAACGACGCGAGACTACAGAGAGATTGCATTAAGAATTAGACGTGCCTCCTGACACGTAATTAGTGGCTTGATTTTGCATGTAGTGGGTTCCTGCCACGTGGCTCAGCTGTCACTAATTCCCCACTGTAGCTTCTATTAATTTGTGCCTGCGAATTGCGATCCTCTTACCAAGTTGCAAGAATCGTAGAAGAGATAAAATTGCAGGTGAGAGTATATAATTGGGTAATTTTTAGTGGAATTAAGTGCACATTATCGAATTTCATTATCTGAAGACTTTAATTGAAGATCCTTTTTTGTCGTTTAAGTTTTACTTAATTTTGGATATATATATATATATAAATAATAAAGTTCTAGAGAAAAGGAAAATCATATGTAAATAAATCGTATGATGGTTTGGTGACTAGTTGGCCAATGAGAAAGGAAACTCACGTGCACTAATGAAAACAGAAAGAAATAATTTGAAGTGTAGGTATGGTTCAAGTCGCTGTTACATTACCCTTCAGGAAGGCATGTTTAAACATCCACTCGTTTGTGGAGAGAGAAAATCCATTGAATGTATACCTCTAATGTAGTCATCAACTTGCTTCATACTATAAATATTCCTTCGAGTGCACGTATCATGAATGATGCATGTGGAACCTAATCTTACGCACCAACTAGTGGACATCATGAAATACCGACTTGTAAAGAAAATGACGGGTTTGATCTTGATAGTTAGATTCTTGTCATGCATGAATTATGATTAGAAGCTTCAAGAGAAAATGACATATATGCTTCTTGATGGAGATTGTTCAACCATCAACTAAATACTTGTCAAAACGATGACCAAAACTGGATATTCTAAAGCTATATTTTCTTTTTTATCTCTTGATATTCTGTGAGGTTTCTGTAATTAACTAATCATGCAATAATTTTGTTACATAAATGGAGCAGTGAACCAAGGTCTGGCAACGCTAGCATTCTTTGGAGTTGGGGTGAACTTGGTGCTGTTCCTGACGAGGGTTTTACAACAAGACAATGCTGAAGCTGCTAACAGTGTAAGCAAATGGACTGGAACTGTCTACATCTTCTCTCTAGTTGGAGCTTTCCTTAGTGACTCCTACTGGGGAAGGTACAAAACTTGTGCCATCTTTCAAGTCATTTTTGTCATTGTAAGTAACCCAACCATCAACCCTTTTCTTTTCTTTTCATTTTCTTCCATGTTCTAGTTGTAATTGGTAGCTCTATGAACAGGGGTTGGTTTCACTGTCACTATCATCCTACCTCTTCTTAATCAGACCAAAAGGTTGCGGAGATGAAGCAACTCCTTGTGGATCCCATTCAAGCTTGCAGATTGCATTATTTTATCTCTCAATCTACCTGGTTGCTCTGGGAAATGGTGGCTACCAACCTAATATTGCCACATTTGGAGCTGATCAGTTCGATGAAGAGGACCCCAAGGAAGGACATTCAAAGGTGGCCTTTTTCAGCTACTTCTACTTGGCCATGAACCTGGGATCTCTCTTCTCCAACACCATATTGGGGTACTATGAAGATGAAGGTATGTGGGCACTTGGTTTCTGGGTGTCTGCAGGCTCTGCCTTTGCAGCACTGGTCTTGTTTCTTGTAGGAACCACGCGGTACAGGCACTTCAAACCAAGTGGCAACCCTCTCTCTAGGTTCTGCCAAGTCATTGTTGCAGCTTCTAAGAAATGGAGGGTCAGTACATCAGCAGAAGGAGAGGAGTTATATGATATTGATGCAAAAGATAGCTCAATGAATGGAAACAGAAAGATCCTCCACACCCACGGGTTTAAGTAAGTCTAATTACTATAACGTTTGGGCTGATAATATATATATATATATATATATATTTGTAGCTCATAATGAGTAAATTGTATGTCAGGTTTTTGGATGGAGCAGCTTACATCACATCAAGGGATCTAGACGATCAGAAGCGCGGCGTTCGCAACGCTTGGCATCTGTGCCCTGTCACCCAAGTGGAAGAAGTTAAATGCATACTGAGATTACTCCCAATTTGGCTCTGCACCATCATCTACTCCGTGGTTTTTACACAGATGGCTTCTCTTTTTGTTGAGCAAGGTGCTGCCATGAAGACTACAGTCTCAAACTTCAAAATCCCACCTGCAAGCATGTCCAGCTTTGACATTCTCAGCGTGGCAGTTTTCATATTCCTTTCCCGGCGAGTTCTTGATCCAATTGTGAGCAGACTCAAAAAGAAGAGCTCTAGAGGACTTACTGAGCTGCAAAGGATGGGAATTGGTCTTGTTATTGCAATAATGGCAATGGTCGCAGCTGGGATTGTCGAGTGCTATAGACTGAAGTATGCCAACACGGACTGCACCCATTGTGAAGGCGCAAGCTCCTTGAGCATCTTCTGGCAGGTTCCTCAATTTGCATTCATAGGAGCATCTGAAGTTTTCATGTACGTGGGTCAGCTCGAGTTCTTCAATGCACAAACACCGGATGGGTTAAAGAGTTTTGGGAGTGCACTCTGCATGACATCAATCTCACTGGGTAACTATGTGAGTAGCTTGCTTTTGACTACGGTTATGAAGATCTCAACCATTGATCACATGCCTGGATGGGTTCCTGGCAACCTCAACAGGGGTCATCTAGATAGATTTTACTTCCTCTTAGCCGGCTTAACAACAATTGACTTGGTTGTGTACATTGTGTGCGCAAAGTGGTACAAGTGCATTGAGCTTCAAGGAAAATGTGGAGAAAGTGATGAGCAAGACGATTTTAATGTCTGATGTACATACAGTAAGCCAATTTTACCAACTTATAAAATAAGGGTGGGTGGGGGGAAACACAAACAGTTTGCAGAGAGTTTCCGTTCCAGGAAAAATGGGGTTCTTAATAATAAGAGAAACTTGCCTTTCTCTTGGCGCTCTATCTTTTCACTAGTATTTAAAACACCTAAAACCCAAATCAATGTTCATGTGTTTTGGTGGTAGGGTGAGTGGGACTGTGAAGAGGCGGGTTAACATTTGGCTAAAGGTCTTGTAGATCTTCTCACTTCATTGTCATTTGTTGGTTTTACTCCTAGCCAGAGTGCTAACATGTACTTTTAGGCAGTTCTAATGTGGTGTGAGTTGACACTGCTTCTCTTACTTCCTGTACAAGAGCTTTGCTCCAGAGTATTAATGAAAACTCCCCTCTCCTCCTCTTTCTGTTCCACAGAAAATTATCTTTTCACCTGTTGACCTGTTTTGCGGTCAGCTTCTATCACAAATACATGATCAATTTTCTGCACATTATCAGTAAATCATGATCACAAAAGACTAACTCGTAATCTCGTCATCATGATGCATGATTTTCCATTCTAGCAATATATACTTACGGTTGCCTCCAAAATTCTGTCATTAGAAGACATCTTATCTGGACTCTGGCAATTTGCCCAAAGTTTTCAATAATCTTGCCTATGATTAACTAAGCTAATATGGCAATTGCTAGTCTGTTCCGAGCAGTAAACATTGTAATCATCTCATTTCATGCCCCCCACTGTTTTCCTTGGTTCACAGATAATGTAAAAATATATGGAATAAAAACCAATATAATGTAAAAATATGTAACATATATATTATGTCTAATATAAAAATAAAATAAAAAGTTCCAGCATTCCCGATTCATAGTAAATGGAAATTAACAATTGTCGGAGTTAAAAAAGAATGATTGTAAAGATGATGGATGAAACTGAGAATCTGATCTCAGCATTCACCATGTAATGATAAGTAGCTGTACTCAGTGGATATCTGAGTTATCTGAAATCATAATCGATGCTGACAGCCACAATGAAAGTTTGAACAACTTCAATGGTTGTCATTAATTAGCATATTTCAGACATACACATAAAGATACAATTGCAGAAGTTTACAACATGCCTCAACAAACACCTAAACAACCTTTACCACTGATAAATTAGTTCTATTCTATGACAATTTTCCATTGACTAGTTAGTATCAGTAACGCAGTTCTCATACTCTCAAAAAAGGATTGTATAGTAGACACTTGAAATAACATATTGCAGGATTGTCAACAATTGAATAAAAATAATGTAAGTTATCAACTAGTGCTCCACAATATTGAAGAAAGGTGTTTTCACTATAGCGACGTCAGCCTTGGACCTTACGAACTTGGATGTGGTGAGTAGACTCTCGACGCCAGATTGGCTGTGCTCCACTTTGGACAAGGGTAACGTGTTCACCCTCCCTCACCAGATTCTTATCCTAATAAAGCATGGGAAACATAAAAAACCATTTAGCCACGAGAAACAATGCTCCAACAGAAAAAAAGAAGATAAATTATTGAGAAATGAAAGCCAAACCATTAATAGCTGGATAGCACGGGAAAAGGTCTCCTCCGCATCATCTGAAAACTGCATATGTATGGGCATGACACCTTGATAAAGCACCAGTCTCTGTTTGATTCTTTCACTGCCACACATGAAAATAAGTCACAAAAATTAGAAATTACAGAAGGAAGACATTTTCTGACAGAATAAAATCCTCAACAAACAATCATTTGTACCATTAACCTACAAAGTAAAAACTGAGGCAGCGTGTAAACCAATTTTTCCCTCAAAAACATAGTGGCATTCTAATACTCAAAAAGGATAATTTATCAACATGGTCGGTCACTAATTCTTTTTTCCTTTGCACGTTACTTGTCTCTAGTGCCCCTATAATCGATAATTTAAACTGCCTTCAGTAGTCTCTCAAAACAGACACTTTCAATCATGTTTTCCCTGAATTTGCACTTCTGCTCCAAAAACTTAAACATATATGTGAAATAGCCATTGGAGGGGGGCGGGAATAAGAAATTAAATCCAGGTAATTTGGAAACCACAATTATGCATTGACCACTCACTCATTTGTGAAGGCAAAGATTGTTGAGGAAGGCCTATAATGACTTAAAAGAATAGCCATGGAGCCCGTTCTTGTGAAGACAATGATGGGTGTGTTGAGAGTGTTAGCCATAGTTGTAGCATGGAATGCAAACATTTCACCCATATGACTCTGCAAAAGAATGTCCTCAAATTAATCAGACTATAAACGGAACCCTTTAGGAACAATATTTAGTATACATGAAATCATGGATTTGGAGAAAAAAAAAAAAATCCTCTTTTTCCACTCGCACTGGACCCAGCATCATAATGCAAAACTAGTAAAAGTGTACTCTTAGCCAAAAAACAACTTGACTAATAAAGCATGTTTACTTTAACATTCAGCGAATTCTTACCTTGTATGCAGCAGACTGAATTGGAGGACTGATGCTAACAGGTAGACTTGACTCAGTCCTTAATGCCACTATGTGCATAACCTTAACAGCTTTCAATGGATACCTTGATCAATGTTACAATTATTATCAACAAAACATACATCTCTCTGTAAGTATAATATCACTAAAATAATGGCAATTATGGCCCTATAGTGTTAGAGACACAAATAAAGAGTTAGAAGAATCTAACTGTAGTCAACCCTGGGTGGGGTCAGCAGGTCCTCATACAATGTTGACTTACTTAGCTAAACAGCATTCAAGTCTGGTTGATCATCATCAATCAAGTGGTGGTTAGTTCATCGAGAAATCAGAGTTACTTAAGAGTGCTGACGTGTACAAGTTATTTAGAGTAAGTTAGAACTGGCGGAAACCTACTCTCCTAGTTGATGTAAAACTACTAGTGTGTATAAAAGAGGCTTGTAACAGAATCACTCTTGAATCATCTAATATGAAAAATCATTTTTGTATACTCATCTTCTCTGAGCTGTCCTCTCTAAAAGCCCAAGGACTCATTAATGAAGTTTTTTATTTTTCTGTTTCAACTTTTATCAAAAACTTTTTTATTTTCATCAAACACCTTTATTCTTTGCTTTTTCATATAGATCTCAACTGATACAAACGAATATTGCTGTAAAAACATCCTGATAGTTCTTTACAAAATGAACAAACCCTTTTTCACAACGATCAACAACATATTCCCTAGATTTGAAATAGATACTACAACCATCACATCTAGACAGCCACTAAATTATATCCATCCCTTGATATTATTTATATTTGGCTATTTGACCTTTAAAGAGAAGAAGCAGTATCAACATTGACATGGCAACGTCCCCAACAATCGATTCTTATATAATTAAAATTACAGACACGTGCAGTGAGTTTTTAATGAATAAAAAATGTGAAAAAAAGAAAAAAAAAAGACCACGACCATAGTACATAGGAAGTACACAAGAAACATCACTACGGAAAAAAATGCAATAAAAATATTAGTTGTATCCAAGACTGGAAAACTGAAGGAAAATATGCAACAGACTTACAAGGTTAAATAAAGAAGTGAAATAGCAATGCTGTTAACCAATTTGACTAACTGTTTTTCTCAAACTATAAAGATGACAAAGCATTTGAAGAAGTAAATTTTTAAAAGTTATAAACTCACATTAAAGTCCCCCAAAACCAAAACATGAGTAGGCTAATTATTATAAGGTTTAAAGCTTCAGTTATGAACATATAAGCCATCTAATATAGCTTTCAAAACTGTTCTCGTCATATCTTAGGAAGAGATATCACCAAGTAATGGTACAAAAATTCTTACTTCTTGGTACCAACAGCCTTAGTTCAAGTCGATCTTCATGCTAACCTAGCTAACATCTAGCCACTTATTATGCTCCTAACTGATTGCCATATACCAATAATTAATGCTAAAAATACATAATAAAAAATCTCCATTATAAGGTTCTTTTCCTAGATAAAGGGTTAAACACCTCAAATACGCACAGTTTCCTCCAATAAATGAATTTAAAGAAAATAAGATTTTGCTTCAAAGCCATTTGTTATTCTTGGTTATACAATAAAATGGTTCACTTACTTTCCATGCGCAGTTTCTCCAGAAAGCATGATTGCATCAGCACCTTCTCGCACTGCAATTGCTATATCAGAAACTTCTGCCCTTGTTGGTGTAGGGTGATTAATCATGCTTTCCAGCATGTTTGTAGCTACAATCACCGGCTTCTGCATACTGCGACATCTTCTTATGATGTCTTCCTGTTTAAATGATAACACAGCATTCAACTATCACACTAAATGAAAAATTATAAAAATCCTAGGACCAATCTTCACTAATTCAGGTAGTGAGAAGTCCATGAGTAGCTATCGTAATTCCACCCACAGTGCTTTGGCACATCAAATACAATTAACCAAACAAGCAGGAAAAATATAAGGAGAAATACAATGAAAACTAATTTATTCAAAACTGCAACATCATCTGTAAGTGCCTCAGTAACAGACAATTGAACTACATTGAAAACGTTATTTGGTTTTAACACGATTACATTAACATTTCATGCAGCCCATAACATCTGGTAAAAAACTTTTGTAAACTTTTGTAACTACTTATACGGTAATTTTCTTTCATGGTGTTGGAATGAAAGATAACTGGCACATATTTATAAATTTCATCATTTTTCTTTACCTAATGAAAACATTACAATCAACTTAAGATTCATCAGGTTAAAGGAAAAGGAATGCTTCACTTTATTGCTTTTTTCACCAGAGCTTCATGTTTCCGACATCTATATTCAACTTAAGATATTTCTAATGCAGCATACATAATGATGAATGATACTGTTAAATCATTTATCCAAATCATATTGAATAATAAAGTAAGAAGACGAAATAGCATGCAGTTGCATTTAATGTCAAGTTACCTGCAACAGCGGGACGTCCTCTATTGGAAGTTCAGCTCCTAGATCTCCACGTGCAACCATCGCCTATTAATGTTCAAAAACTAGTTAAGCAGCAATTGGACATGACACACTGAATTCATCCATAATCAAATAGATATATATATATATATGTATGTATGTATGTATGTATGTATGTATGCAGACAAAGTTAGGTTACAGTCAGCATTGCGATGCAAAAAGAAACTATAATCTAGCCCATTGAGAATATTGAAACTAACCCCATCAGATGCTGAAAGTATTGAATGAAGATTTGGTATAGAGTCAGCACTTTCAATTTTCACAATCACGTGAATATCCCCATTGCAGCCTAAATTATAGGTTTGCAACAGCTCAATTAGATAAAGAGGCAAAACATCATCATATATACATATCCACTAGAGAGAGAGAGAGAAGAGAGAATTATTAACGAGATTTAACAATAGCAAAAAAGAAAAGAGAACTTTACTTTTAAGATAATCTTTCAATTCATGGACCACTTTAGCATCTTTCACAAAAGAGACAGCATAGAAATCAACTTGGTTATCCACTCCAAATTTGATATCTTCCCAGTCTTTGTCTATAGAAATGATCAAACAAGTCACAATTGACTGATATATTTAAACAGAAAAAAGATACACGAAGTAGCAAAACTTAATGTCTTGGAAACAGATAAAAGTATAACCAACCTGTTATCGAAGGTAGAGTTGCACTTTTTCCACGGACATTTAAATGACGTCTTGATTTTAGTTCACCGCCATCAACTACTACACATTTAACTAGATCATGTGTTTTCGACTTCACAGCTAATGACATCATTCCACCTAACACATGGAAGGGGAAAAACCTCATTAAGTCTCATGAGCAACGAAGTTAGACTTGTGAGAAATTACGTTTTTAATGACAGAACAATTAGAAACACTAAAACTGCGACCAGTGATCCTTAAGAACCATAGAGAACACTGATTGACAGCAGGAGATTAAACTTGTAAGATAGAAAAGGACATTTTGGTATTTGCTGTTCTCTTTCCCAAAAACATATTTTTTTCTAACAATCCATATAGGAATTATAATTCTTGTTGATTACAAGGTTGATACATGTTTAGATAGCTCAAATCACATGAACTTGAGATCTAAGATTGAGATTCCATTTAAATTGAAAAATCAGTCAAAGAAGAAGAAGAAGAAGAAGAAGAAAATCAATTTCTCATACAATCAGCTGTACTCCAGCTGAACAGAAGCAAAACTCCAATGCACTATTACATCAACTTCACATAAAATTTACCAAAGAACCAAAAAACTAGATAAGTAAAGGTAAACAGAATAATATATTCAGAAAATTATTTTAATCAATTACATAAGTTAATAAAGTATTGGAATTTTCACGCATCATTATTGTTAGGTCCTCGTCGTCCCATGAGTCTGACTAGCCAAAATTTCCTTCCTTTCTAAAACAACTGGTTCTAATTTTCTTTTTTGAATTTCCAACTATAAGTGATCAAAACGACGACTCAGTTAAATATGCCATGATTCATAGTCCAAGCAAAAGATAGCAATCTTACTTGATGCTTACCATCAACAAGTAGTATGTCTCCAACTTCTACATCATTGACAAAGTCATCATAATTTACACTAACAGTATCTTCTGTGCTGACTCCTCTTTTGACAGTGAAATTAAAATCTTGACCCTCCTTCAGCAAGATTGGTTGAGGTACATCTCCGCTTCTAACCTCAGGACCCTGCACAAATAAATATAAAGCATTACATCCTGAGTATCAATAAACCAAGTAGGTCTTTCAACAGAATGCAAGGACATTGAACAATATAAGAGTGAGTGGATTCAGGGAACTACTATTCCTATCATTATGAATTCTTTTGGGATGGGAGGAACTAGAAAACAGAGGATTATAAATTTAATCTACATAATTATACTCAAATCTCTACAACTCTATACATTTTTTAACTTTTCCAAGAAAATGCTGCGACTGTGTATTGCCCATTTGGAAAAGCATAATGTCAGGCTTTTCAATTTTTTTCCCAAATTCAAGCCCAAATGACATGGTATATGAATTGTCAACATCATACTAATTATCACATTATCTCATGATTTATACGATATTGACAACTCACATGTCACATTATTTGAGGAAAAAATCTGGAATGCCTAGCATTACTCTTTGAAATAATACATTACAAATAAGCTGAGCATACTTTGGATGTACTATAAATAAAACAACTGTATGTCCAAATGCAATCATATTAATAATGAAATGGAAGAATCTCAAAGGAAATCACCTTTGTGTCCAGCATTATGGCTATAACCTTGTCTTCAAACTGAGAATTGTATTCTTTAACAAGATCAATAGTTTTCCTGTGTGATGCATGGTCGCCATGGGACATATTTAAACGCGCCACATTCATTCCAGCTTCCGCCAGTTTCCATATCATTTCACGTGAGCTTGTTGAAGGACCAATAGTACACACTATCTTCGTCTTTCTTCGAGCATTTGGACTTACAATTGCCCCTCCTGAAGCCTGCTCACTATTCAGAAGCTCAAAAGGAGAATTCAAATTTTCCTGAAACAGAAGACTCTATCAACATGTAAATGAAAACCAAAACAGCACAACTCTGGTTGGGTTGG
The DNA here is from genome assembly GCA_021234005.1 of Nephelium lappaceum. NCBI lineage: Eukaryota > Viridiplantae > Streptophyta > Magnoliopsida > Sapindales > Sapindaceae > Nephelium > Nephelium lappaceum. The sequence continues at coordinate 9,064,412 of CM038004.1, forward strand.
AAATCTCCCAACCCACGGGTTGAAAATTTTTCAGCCTAATCCAACCCAATCAATTCTTTAACCCAACCCAACCCAAATCAACCCAATAATACGTCATAAACTAAGAGGTTTGACTACCTTCCTGTTTGGAAACGATTCCCCATCAATAACAAGGCTTGAATATTCTTCCATAACCGTCCTTATAATCAATTCAAATGTTATCATTTCCCAACCAGTAAGTTAGCAACACTCTTTCAATTATTAACAAAAAAAATAAAATATTATTAAAAAAAAAAAGACTTACAGAAGTTAAAGGACCGTTTGTTGAAGCAGGGAGTTTGTGGTCGTCGATTTTAATTGATCTGACGACGAAGGTTTGGGTTGGAACGACAGAACAACATCTCCTGAATTTGTTATCAAAGGCAGAGAAGTCACTCAAGCTCCTTGACGACGACAAGGCGCGATCCGTAGACATTCTCGAGCACATATTGGTGATGGTCGCCATTTACGCAAATATTTGTTTTCCGGGAACAAGAAGAGGAAGAGAGAGTGAGAGATTTTTATAGTTGTAATTCTACAACGTGGAGGGAGAGGAGTGGAGTAGAGACTAGAGAGTGTGTGTGTCGCCGCGTGTCTGTATGTGGTGGTTGATTACGACAGGGAGAGAGTCCAGCGCCTGGACAGTTGGACCAGTTCCCCTCTGATTTTTCTTTTCTCTGTTGGTTTCTGTTTTGTGGGCTGCGGATATTCCTTCTCCCATTCCAACCTTGAACCCTATTATGATGCGTGATTTTTTTATTTTTTTATTTTTAATAATTTTTAATTCAATAGAAAATCTGCTAATATTTATAATAATTTTCATTCAATACAATTTTTACTATTATTATTATTTTTTTTTACGTGGAAAAAAATCAAGAAGCTTACACTTAGCATGTATGCAATTATACTGAAAACTATTCAAAATTTATATCATGGTATGAATATTATATTTTAATTAAAATGGTGACCACACTATTTTTGAAACACTTAAGTCTTCACTTTGGTGTTGACATTTCTATAATTTCTATTACACAACAAACTATTAGAAAATGATGTTTGATGGAATAGTTTTAATTTTTTATACAGATTTCATATCTCTGTCATATGGTTGTTTGAAATGTTTTTCAAAACTAACGTGTTTTTTTTCATATAATTTATTGATTATTTTAACCATTTTAAATTTTCATTAAAAATTTTATGTTTTTAACTAAATTTCCACACTTTTCGTAAATTTAACGTCAATTTTGTCAATATCGATATTTTCGTCAACATTTCTATAGATTATAGTATCAATACTTGCTTCAATGTCGTTTTTTTCATCCTTGTTCATAATTATTTCGGCAAGCAAAAACAAACAATACTAAAAATCTTCAAAATGTTCTATTTACTTAACTCTATAATGATAATGACAGGTGTTAAGCAAATAGAACATTTTGAAGATCTTTTTCATTAATTAAAATAGTTATTTTTATGTTCCCCTTGATAATTAACGAATCATCATTTTCCTTTTAATAATTTAAAAAATGTCAAATACCCTTCTGAATCATTGTTAATTCAAGTTAAAAGGAAAGATAAAAAAAAAATGTTTTCTAAATCAATAAAGAAGAAAATAACAATTCTTCAATTATCAATGAAGAAAATGAAAATAACTTTAATTTAAAATCTATCTACCTTAGACAACACGCATTAAACTAACAACAATTCATCCAAACCAGCATAGATCAACTATGTTTTGAGCAAGTTTTCACACATGATTTTGAATTTCATTGAGCAATTGAAAGGCCTATAACATTCTACTTAAAAAAAAATATCAATTTTGGAACCAAAACAATAAAATTTTAACTAAACTTTTTAACTATAAATTGAGCAAGATATAAAGGATTCTTACCTATTACCTATTTAATGGTTATAGATGTCATCTTTCTCAACATGGTTCTCTTCTCCATAAGTTTCTGTCTTTTAATTTCAAATACAAACTAAGAACATTTTTATCTGAAAAAACTTGTACTTGGCCAACCAAATCAAGTTAGTGAAGGATGTTTCTAATTGTACAAAATTTTTTTATGTATAGATACATACATACATATATCTAGATATATATGTATAATGCTAAATTATTAATGTTATCATAATTAATTTGAATTTTGTGTTAGCAACTCTAGTGATGCGTAAAGGAAAAAAAAATTACAAACAGTTGTGCTACCGAACACTATTCATTGAATTAATCATATTAATTTGACCTTTAATCCACTTAGATCTATTGGTATTCATTTTATGATCGAGGTTCAGGCAAAAAAATGTCTCGTATAGTCATTTTTGTATCAACTCAAACTCAAATTTTAATCCATTAAAATAGCTTGTACATGTGCACGTACCATATTAAAACAATATAATGAAATATAGTAGAACACAAATTCTAACCGAAATCACAACATCTTTGTTAATAATAATGAAAATTGAAGTTCAAAATCTTAGTTAACAATAACACAAGTATGTAATTTGACATTAAACCAACCATAGTCAACAAATTAAAGTTTAATTCTTCTGAGCGCACAACATAAATAGAGTAAACTTCTTGCATCACTACTTGCCAATAACTTCATACTTCTAAAATAAATTCAGAAAAGTTCAAACTCAACACCTTGTCCTCTAAGGTTTTTTCTCCACCACTCTTAGCATGGACGAGCTTTTCAGAAATAGATTATAACATCAGTCAAGGGGTAGTGGACACGATCTGTTCATTAGCATGCTCGAACCTGAACAATACATCATCCAAATTATCATTCTTGGGGTCAATTAGTAAAACTATAAATTAAGATAATCAAATTTGAAAATGCAATATTGTGTAAATTATTCATACGTATACCAATTTGAAAGTTATTTTAGGTAGTTGAATACTTGAATACGATACCATGTAATGATGATAGGAAAGGAACAAGTTTTGAATTCTAATTAAAATGAATTTATATATACTGAAATCTATATTAGGAGAACCAATTATATAAGCAACAAGTAAAAGATAATATGTAAAAATAAGAGAAAATTAAATTTTGGTTTTAAACCCCTTTTCAAGGTTGTTGTTTAAGAGATTATTTTGTAAAACTATTATTTTACTACGCGCGCGTGTTCAATGAACTATTTCAGATGGTTTGTACCTTGTGTTCAACAAGTGTTCAAGAAACTATTTTACTAGAATTCAACCTAACAATAAAAAACCATCAAAGATAAGTCATGGAAGTTTTTCCTTGGAAAAGTACAATGACAAACAACCTTAATTAGTGATTATTTACTTTCACATTAATAAATAGTTACAATGTTAAACTCTAGAAACTAAGAGAATATTATATGCATCATATATATATATATAGGATTTTTACAATTAGGACGTCTTAACTTTAAAAAGTAAGGACCAATCAATCAAATTCATCCATTCTATTTAAATTAACTAGAAGAGAGAATTTTTTTTAAAAAAAAAGAATGCAATGAATGAATTTGATTGGTTGGTCTTTATTTTTCAAAATTCGGACGTCCTGATTACAAAAACATTTATATATATACAACTATTTAAACCATATCATACCACATGATAAAAATACAATGGATAAAGTGTTTACATCATGATGCATATAAAATTTTCTAAAAGCAAAAAATATTTTCAAAAATGAAATTAAAAATAAATAAATAAAACCTACATAACAACACTTTAATATATAATTATGACAATATGGATAATGCTTTGGGATGATAGAACAGCAAAGTAGCTAACTACAACCTTCTAAAGCATCAATTTGATAACTAGCTATATATCTGACAAATTGAAAGTGTAATATTAAGAAAAAAATGTAAATAACACAAACTTTATATGCAAAGCTAATATAATAAAAATGATTTAAATATAAATAAACACTTGAACTGAACAATCATAATTCATAACTGAAACCAAAATTTCAACACAAGTATTTAATACAATAACAATTTTTAAAATAGAATTTTATCACGTGTTTTATGACAATAAAAATATTTAATAAATAAATTCTAATATATATATATAACAACATTACCACTTATTAAACAAGCATTTTAATGGACATGATTTATAATGATAGAAGCATTTTATATTCTTAATCATTAAAGGTGGCAACATAAGTTTTTTTTAATAAATAAGTCTAAAATTGATATATATACCAACATAACTACTTTATCACATGTTTGATAACAATAAAATATTTAATAAACAAGTTTTAACATTGATACATATAATAACATAACCACTTTATAAACTAGTGTTTTAATTGATATGAATTATAATGATGTAAGCATTTCATAATCGTTAATGCATTGTTAGTGTCAACTTAAGCTTTTTGTAAACAAATTACTAACACTTGTTTAATAGAAAAAATATTTTATAAACAAGCTTTTAACATATGTTAGATAACAACAAAAACATATTTATGTAGATAGGTTTTTTGCAGCATTTGATAAACTATTATCGTCTATGATTGACAGCTAAGAATATGAATATACAATAACAATGTCTACAAAGAGTTAACTTAAAGATATAAGTAAAGATTATTATCAATTTATATATAATTATTACTCTTTATAATGTGAACCTAACTCCATATAAATTGTAGCTATTACAATTAATAAACTTATAAGATGGAAACATATAAAAATTCTAGCAATATATATATATATATATATATATATTGTAAAATGTTAGGATTAAAAGTAATGAAATTGTCAAAGAAAACAAATAAAACTAATAATAATATGGAATACAGTTGACCAAAATGATAATATTTCAATAATATAAGAACATGCAAGTTTTCAAAATGTGGTTGATAACAACAATACATATATATATATATATATATATATATATTTCACTATCCAATGTAGTTTGGTGATAAAGAGCACTCACTCAATCTGGTAAGGAAACATATTCGAGTAGTTGTTCTTACACCGCAAATGATTTTAGAAAACAGCAAAAAAAAATTATCATAAATAGGTATCAACATGTGTTATAACAATAAAAGCATCAAAACATGTTTTCAAACATGTGTTGGAAACAACAAATTTATTTTGAGAGTTAGAAATATAAATATATGATAATAATATCTACTGAGAATCGATTTGAAAAAAAAAAATAATAATATCTACTAGGAATCTATTACAATTTATTTTAATCAGCTGAATCTAGCTTGATGACAATGAACACTTATTCAATATGACAATGTTTACGGTTTGAGTTACCCTCACTAAAAGTAGTATCCCAAAAAAAAAAAAAATTAAAATTCATTTTGTGCATACATAAAAACTCACCTGTGTGTCTATATACACACACATATATATAGGATTTGTTTGTGATCACTCTATACCACCTTAATATGAATCTAGCTCAATGAAATTAGCGGGTTATATGGCTCTTAATCTTATAATAACAAACAAACAATTGCAAACTTAAATAGCTCATAATCTTATAAACAAACAAATAATTGCAACTCATAAGATGAAAAACAAATAGCATTTTCAGTAAGATAATGAAATTGCTATGACAAAGGGTAATGAAATTACTAAAGAAAAACAATTTAAAAGAAATATCAACATAAAACACAAAACAATATTGTGTAAATGATGATACCTTTCATGTTCAAATGCTAGAGAAACAGAATGATGTGATGCCTTTAGAAAATAGTTTAAGACATGGGAATCAATCACCATATTGTGTTCTCTAGATTTCATTCTGAATTTCAGAAACACGAGGGAATTAAAAGGAGATGGTGAAAGTTCCACTTGTCATCAAAGCTAAATGAAGCATCTGTAGAGAGAGAAGAGAAAAACCATGAGAATGAGAAATATATATAGAGTAATGCTAAACTTTCCAAATTTTTTGTCTAAATTCATATCCAAATGATATGATTTATGAATTATCAACATCTTACAAATCATAAGATGATGTGATAATTAATAAGATATTGATAATTCACATGTCATGTCATTTGGGCATAAATTTTGGTAAAATATTTGAAAAGTCTAGCATTACTTATATATATAAATATATATATCTAACTAATAAAGCAATCTTAAATTTTGGAATTAGAAACAATAAGCATATAAATGATTGGTTTGTACAAACTCGATAAAATGAAAATTACGGGTATTAGGATAACACAATTTTTTTTAAAAAATTATCTTAAATTCACTTTTAAGAATAATGAGAATTGCTACCTTCAACGTCAAATTCATATTACAAAATTGTATATTTATTCACTTCAGATATAACATTAACAAGTAAAAAAGCAGGGTTAATAATGATGCAAACGAATCTAGTTATCATGTATTTTTCATATAATTGAAAACAAATATACATGATACATATATATATATAAATATATACCTCAATCGATTTGGTAGTTAATATGATGGACCTTGTATGTTGTAGTGGTTGGAACATACTAGTGAATTTAAGAACAGTCTCTTCAATTTCCCAATCTTCCTGATGGTGGAGATCTTCCGAAAATAGAACGTCAATATACACATCTTTCAAAGCATAGAGATTTTTCACATCAGTGAAGCTAATTGGGGACGATTGGCTAAACCCTAAACGTCTTCAACCAAGGAGTAGCTAACTGTAGTCTAGTGTCTCCAAGCACCAAAATATTATCTAGGCTCAACTCAACTAGCTGACTTCCTGATATTTTTAAAACCTCAAATTCGAAATCACTAAAATCAAAGGTACACCGAAACAAGTGCAAGCTCCTTAAATTGTAAAAATCAGTGAAGGGATCAAAGACGTGATTTTCACTGCCACCATAAGTGAACTTACAATGACTCAAACGTAAAGTCATCAATTTTGGGAACTTAAAAAGTATTCTTGGTGGAAATATAGGGAAAAACCCTTTCATTTCAAAGGTTTGAATCGATTGACAGGTAACTAAATTTGTTGGGAGAAGAAGGTGTCCGTAACGATCAAATGAAATCGAGACTTTTTTGACATTGTGTGAAACCACATAATTGAATATTCTATTAATGAAAATCTTATTAATTCTACCTCGACGAGAGAGCGAGAACCGATTCAGGTCGACGGTGTGGTCACGACGGGACAAGAACGTGTTGACGAATTCATCGAAGTCACGAAGTCTTGTGAAATTGGCACTATCGAAATTGATGTCGCGAATAGATTTCCATTTGTCTTTCCATTGCTTTGAGATAATAGATGTTTGAACAGTGAATTTGGCATCTAGAGGAGAAAGGATCTTATTGATAATTGAATCTGGCAACGAGGTGAGTGGATCCAATTTTGGATGTTCTAGCTGTTCATTAGATTTGTTGGTTGCCTTAGCTCTCTTGTGATTCTTCTGTGATGCCATCGTTGTTTCTAGTGTTTTGCTTTCAGCCACCTTTTATCTCTCTTCTTCTCTCGCCAAAATCTCTATGGATTCTATTATTTAATTATGAAAATTGAATACAGTAATAAGAGAGTAAAAGGCTATTATATGGAAAATGGGGAAAAAAAAAGAAAGGCGCATATGTAACAATAATGTTTCAGTGCAAATTGCAAAAACTGACCCTAAGTTTTTCAATAAAACGATAAAATTCAATAAATTACCTTTACACAATGACTCTTTGTTTCAATTATCATTAGCTGGAGTTAACTATTGATTTGTTATTTATTTATAGTAAAATTATGAATTTTTCATAATTATGAAATTTTACATAGTAATAAGAGAGTAAAGGCGTATTATATGGAAAATGGGGGAAAAAAAAAAAAGGAAAGGTGCATATGCAACAATAATGTTTTAGGTGCAAATTGCATAAACTGACTCTGAGTTTTCCAATAAAACGATAAAATTCAATAAATTGCCTTTATACAATAACTCTTTGTTTCAATTATTATTAGCTGGAGTTAAATGTTGGTTTGTTATTTATATATTAGTAAAATTATGCAGTTTTTCATAATTATGAAATTTTCCATATCTATATGAAAGAAAATATGAAAATGTCATTGTAATTTTTTTATAAATAAATATCTAAACATAAATTTTTTTAAAAGAAACAATTCCATACTACCAATGGAGATTACAATCTCCATTGTGACAAGAGGAGATCATCGCTATTCTTCAATAAGAGAATATAACAAGCTCTTATGAGATAGGAAGAGACCATTGATACATGTGTCATAACTTGTAGGTCTAGGTTGTGCACATAGCAGTTTAAAATTATACAAATTCAAAATTTAAAATCTAAAATTTACCTAAGTCTAAACTCTAAATAGTTTATTGAAAGTATATGTTTCAATCAACTTCTAATGTATAAAGTGTTGTCTACATAGATTTTTGTACAAATTACTTACTTCAAATGTATTAGATAATAAACAAGTAAATAAAAATGAATTATATGATAAAATATTATATTTTAGTTTTTAAGGTATAATAGACTTACAGTTTTGGACACTGTTTGTAATTCAATGAAATCCCACTATTTTGTTTTTCATTGTTGAAGCAGCTAATGAGTTTGACGCCTATACAATTGCCAATAGAGTTCTCTAGTAGAGTCTCCTCCTCTAGTTCGTGGAGGAATCCTCTATGAACTACAGGCAAATCTTTGAAGGAGATCATAGTTTATTTATTGGTGTATTTTGGTTGCATATTTAAACCTCCAAACCTAATTTTTTGATGTCGTTTTCGAGTGTTTTTATGTGTTTTTGAGTGTTTTTCATGTAAATAAGTTTTTGAAGAGTATTAGAACCCATTTGGAGGGATTAGACATAATTTCTTGGTGAAACGAGTCAAAGTTGGGTTTTATGAAGAAAACGACATAACTATGGAATTCTAAGCTAAATAGATAGGTTGTCTTGTGAGAGCTCATGCGGAGTGAATAGTTATAGTTATGTAATCCATAATATATCAAATTAAAGCTATGGATGTCTAGTTTCCATAGTAATTGACGGTTCGTAAATTGAAGGTCTATAAAGAATGATATAATCATTTTACCTAGCAAGGGTCAAAGTTGAAAATAAAGTACTCGAAAGAATAGCTAGTTACATGTTGGATGTAACCAACGGTGCAACCAACAACCATAGACCTGAAAGGAGCACATCCAGTGATTGAGGGCTAGTATGTCATTATTTTCAACCCACATCTTAATCCAAGAGGCTATGAATACCTTATAAAAGCCCCAAATGGAAGGAGGAGTTCAAAACACATTCACCTTCTTCATTTTACACCATTCACACCATTCATGCACTCAAAACAACTTTCAAGCCATTCTCATCCACAAGAAGCACACCTTTGGATGAGAGCGAGGCAAGTAAGGAGGAGGAGCACAAGAGCTCAACAAGGAGACCTCTAGAGTTTTTCTTACCCTTTTCCTTTTTACTTGTTGTTTGAACTTAGATTAGCTATGTTTGAATTCATTAAAGTTTTTGTGTACTCTTTTTATTCAAATATGAGCTAGAACACTTTGCAACTAAGGTTGTAATGTACTTTGATTGACATCAATGGATTAACGTTTGAGTTGTCTTGAGATTTATTGTTCTATGCTTAGTAAACATTTTGTACTTAATGCTTGTATATGTCTAATCACCATATACATGATCTAAAGTTTGTGTATTGATGCAAAAGGAGATGCATGTAACGTGTTTGACAAAACGCTTACCCTAGCTTAGAATATGATGGATAATTGAATATGGCAACAAGATGAGTCGATCCAATTTTGGTTGTTTGTTAGATTTTTGGTCGCCTTGGCTCTCTTGTGATTCTTCTATGATGCCATCATTGTTTGTAATGTTTTGCTTTCCATCACCTTTTATCTCTCATTTTCTCTCACCAAAATTTCTATGGATTCTATTATTTATTATGAAAATTGTGGATAGTAATACGAGAGTAAAAGATATTATATGGAAACTGGGGAAAAAAAGGAAATGCGCATCTGTAACAAGAATGTTTTAGGGCAAATTACACAAATTGACCCTGAGTTTTTCAATAACACGATAAAATTCAATAAATTGCCTTTACACGATGATTATTTGTTTCAATTATCATTGGTAGTGTAGATTTATTATTTTTTTTATTAGTAAAACTAAGAATTTTCCATAATTATGAAATTTTACACGTCTATGTAAAAGAAAATATGAATTTGACACTATATTTTTTTTTATAAAAATAGATTTAAGCAAATTATTTTAAAGAAACAAATTTCATACTACCAATGACGCGACCTGAACCGAATACCTCTAACTCTGATCCGGTCGATCACGCCGGGCACCCCAACGGATCCCTCTCAGACCCGACTCATCGGGCTAAGCGAAACCCGTGGAGCGAACCCTAAACTCTTTCATACTTTCTGAAACATCGTTGGGTTGGGTTTTCTTTAAAACTAAAAACGCGTAGGAAAAATTTTTATTTTTAATTTTAAATTCATTTTCGAAACTCATTTTTCTAACAAAATTTCGGCAACATAACGACTGCATTTTTAACGTTCCCGAAAAACCTGTTTACAAAAATATCAACACTTCGACTAAACTTTATCACCAACCCAACTTCTGGTTGCCCGTAGGCCTCAATCATGCATTTGATTGTTAAATCAACTTATGAAAATTCAAATGACATTTAATAAACCACATTTAAATCAAAAACAGTTTAAAAACATCCACAAGCGATTAATTACAAATCAATTATACACTTTTAAAATATATTTGCATGAAAATGACAGATGCAAAGTCAACTGCTCAAAATATCATCGTGTCGCGCTGGCTCACCCGCTGGAGGTAATGCTATTGATCGGCTACCTGTTGAGAGTACCTGAGGAGGTTTTTATATAAAACAGAAAATAATGAGCTAGAAGCTCAGTAAGTGATAATATTTCGTTTCTTTGAAAATCTGATTTTCAAAACGTCCTCCTCTGAAAACGTTTGAAAACTATTCTTTGTTTCTAAAGCATTTCAAACTTAAATCTTTAAAACATTAACTTAAACAAGAGAATTCATCTCTAAGCACGTGCACGTATTTAAATACAAAGCTTGCAACTGTAAATCATAAATAACTTCAATAATAATTTTAAAATATCTTTTATCTCAAATAACCTTTTCTTTTTAAAAGCTGTTTCTCGATATCTTTCAAAATTACCATAGTATCCCTAAATCTGGGGTCTTTAGAATCTAACGGCTATGTGCGGAATTTCTCAGCGCTAACCATAGCTCGTCAACTCTGAGACATCTCGCGGCTATGTGCGGAATTTCTCAGCGCTAACCATAGCTCGCCTAACCTGAGACATCTCGTGGCCATGTGCGGAATTTCTCAGTGCTAACCATAGCACACGAAATACTACCCCACATCAATAATGGCGACTCGACTGACAGACTCTGACACTTATCCCCTTGGTTAGTGACTTATCCCTTCCCAAGACTGTGTCAACTGAAGTGGGATAGACCGATCGGGTCTAAACTGCTCTGTAATCTCTGAAAATCCCTGAGGGGATACTTTCTGGTTTTGAAACACTTTTCTCTTTTCTGCTTTAACTTTCTGGTGCAAAAGCACAATTCTCTTTTCTGAGTGCGTAAAACACTAAAATCTGATTTCTGAGTGCCATAAGCACTAAAACTCATTTTCTGAGTGCATTAAGCACTAAAACTGATTTTCTCAATTCAAACTTGAAAACTTAGTTTCTGAAATTTCATTTCAACAACTTTATATATATGCATATAAAATCACATTCTCATTTCAAACTAATGCTCATGCATACATCAATGCATTTAAAATAAACTCAAGCAATTACTTATCAAATCAAATTTGATAATCTGAAATACTTTTAAAATCTTTAAATAAAACTCACTCATAAAACTGATGACTGAAAATAGCGCGTGCGGAGCCCCTACTCCTCTCGTCTCGATCCTCGAGCGCTCTCGTCACCTACACAACATATTACATTCGCGTAAATCTCTAGAAACTTGAAATTACACAATCGTCCCTATATGACCCCTTTTTACGCGCAACTCTCCATTTTAGTTTTTAATCTTAATCTTTCGCTTTTAATAGCTTCAATACTCTTAATTAAACTCATTAGGGTCGCCCAAACATTCAACGGATGTCATAAGGGTCAATTTACGAAATTGCCCTTTAAACTAGTTTATTGCGCGTTTTGGATTCTCTTTGAATCTTTGGTTTTCTAAACTCCCAATAGGCTTAAATTCACTTATTTTTCAACTCGTTTTCACTCAAAAACAACCAACAAACAAATCATAATGAGATCCATTTCAAATCAACTTATACACCAACAAAAATCATCATTTTCAAACTTAAACAACTCACCCCTTTTTCTATTGCGTTGACTTCGCTTTGAGGTGGTTTTGAACTGATTTTGGGATGGATCTGAGCTGGATTTGGGCTGGTTTCCTTCCTCTTTTCTTCCCCTCTCTTCCTCTCTCTCTTTCCCCCTTGGTTCTGCCGCCGTACGACGCTGTCTCCGCCGCAAGCTGCTGTTCGATTTGCACGTGCGGGAGCTGTTTTGGCCGCTGGATCAGCTCCGTTTCAGCTCCATTCAGGTCTAGCTTGAGCTGATCTTGGTGCAGGTTGGGCTGGAGTAGCTCGTCGGCGTCTTCTCCGCGTAGATCGAAGCTATCTCGCCGGCCGTTGCAGCTTGTTTCCACCTAGATCTGTCACGGTTCTGCTGTAGGTTTTGCTTCGGTTCGCGACGGCTACTGTTCGGCAATGGTGTACGGTGGTGGTGGCTTGGTCGGCCAGCAGTGGTCCTCTCCTTCTTCTTCTTCTTCTTCTTTCTTTCTTCTCTCTTTTCTTCTTCCTTTTCTTTCTTTCTTTCTTTCTTTCTCGCGAGAGAGAAGCTACTGGTTTTGTTTGATTTTCACTTTGAAAAGTCAACCATACTTCTTGGCTTCTATTTTCCTCAATAATTCCACTTATGCCCTAAGACAAATCCATTCTCCTCCCTTAAATTCTAGCTTAATTCCACTTTGACCACAATTATTAAATTCTATCTTCAATTTAATCCCTTTTTCTCTTGAAAAATTATTCAATTTCATTCACTATTTTATCCTTCGGTTTAGTCTCCAATCGAGTTTAATTCAATCTCTATGAGTCCTCTATGACTTTAAGTGTATCCGTGAACCATTTAGGGTCTCCAATAATTATTTAGGGACTATATTTGAGGAAATCCGTAAAATCACATTCGAGGGCTTACAACCAATGGAGATTCAATCTCCATTGTGACAAGAGGAGATCATAGATGTACTTCAATAAGAGAATATAAATCTCTTATGAGATAGAAAGAGACATTAGTACACATCCATTGTTGTAAAACTCGACAAGAAGCTTCGACTACTTGCCAAATATTCACTGTCGACTCGAGAACCCTTAGATTAGAGGTTCTACTCACCGAAGGCAAAATATTTTTTTGAGTAACATGTAAACAACTATACAAAATACTTACAACTATTCCAAACACAAACTTTAAGGAAGACATTTTACTATAAAGTAATCAAAGATTTAAGATAACATTATTCACTATATAATATGTTACATCAATTAAGAAAGTGATTATATTTACTTTGTTATAGTATTTTATATTTTTATTAATTTAATATCCACACAATTAAACTTATGAAAACAAAATATTAAGATAATAATCTTTCTTATTTTGCATATGCATGAGTGAATAAATGCTAATATTTGACTGAAGTCTTTTTTATTAAAAATTTATATATAAATTACACATTTTTTGTTAGTTAAAAATTTTATATTTATTTCATATTTTTGTTAATTAATAATTTTATTTACTACACATTTTATTTAATTAAAATTTATATATTTATTGCACATTTTTATTAATTTCAAATTTTACATTATTGCACTTTTTTTTAATTTAAAATTAAATATTAAAAAAAAAGATTTGTTTTGAATATTTTTAGATTTAGACAAATTCAAATTTAGGTTGGATTCAGAATTTTTTCTAGATCCGAAGGTGAATCTGGATTCAAATTTATTAGATCCGCATAGCAACTTTTTTTCCAAATCTAAAATCGGATTGAACATTTATTTTTTCCAAATTTTTTAGATTGAATCCAAATTCCTTAATTCGATTATGACTAGTAATTGGTTCATTAATTTGTTTTTAATACAGTAACGGTACACAACCGACAAATTTAGCCTAAAAAAATTAAAGTATTGTGATTCATCAAAACTATATAAATTAAGGATGAAAAAAAAAAAAAAAAAAACACACCTTTTGTCAGGCAGCCTAGCACTCCAATCAAATGGGACTATGTCCCATTAATTTATTTTGGGACTTGGTCCCATTTTATATTTCAAGGCAAATTATGGGACATGGCATGGTGTTATCAAACTAGTTCCTCTTTCTTTTTTTTTTTATTTTTTTTTTTTTTAATATCTTACAACTTACGATATACTTATTGAAACTTGGATCATTGTTAAACTGAATCAGAACTCTCATTCTTAATACATATTGGGCAGGTGATTATTATTAAATGAGTTCACCACATCAACAATAAGACCATCACATATAATTTTTTCTTCATGAAATGATTTGATAAGTAATAGAGTGAATTATAAATTAGGTACTTGGGGTATAATAAATTATAAGTAGAGTCAACTTATCACTTTATTTATAAATTACCCTTTATCGCTATTCAACTTTAACTCCTTTAGGGTTGATTTTGCTTATTTTTTATACTTTATTTCTTTTAAAAACTAAGCAATAAAAAAAAAATAGATCTCCATCTTTCATTTCAAGACGGCCAATGGAGATTTTTTATAATATAAAAATAAAAAAAAAAAATTATTAAAAAATTAAGTCCCATTATCCAATGCAATGTTGGATGGTGGGGATAAAAGAAAATTAAATAAAAGAAATATAGATCCACATTTAATCTCCACCATCCAACATTGCATTGGATAATGGGGACTTTTACTGTGGAAAACTCAATAGAGTAAAAACCATGACATCAAAATCTTCTCTAGCCACTCTTGAATGAAACTTTACTAATAATAGATGAATTACAAATAGCATCCGC
The DNA here is from genome assembly GCA_021234005.1 of Nephelium lappaceum. Lineage (NCBI taxonomy): Eukaryota > Viridiplantae > Streptophyta > Magnoliopsida > Sapindales > Sapindaceae > Nephelium > Nephelium lappaceum. The sequence goes on from CM038004.1 coordinate 9,079,476, forward strand.
AACAACCCCTTTGCTTAATCGTCTAATCTCTCTCTATTCCTCAGATCTGTCCTTCGTGAACTAAGACAACAAGTCTTCTATCTCCTAATTCACTGCAATCTTGAATCTACTTATTTGACACATGAGCAAACAGAGTTAGTTGATATCTAGAGCTACATATTTCATGAAGAACTTCATCTCTAAAAATGAATCCAAAATGACTAAAAATATACTTTTCAAAACAAACCCTTAGATATGAACTCTTCGTAAACAACCTCTAAACACACAATTTATCTAATGAATGCATACCTTTGAGTCAAAAGATTACATGCTCAAGTTTCTAAGGCGTCAAACACTACATGAATATCCATGAAAGCAAATCTGACATTGGCTGAGCACCTTCGGATACAAACTCACTTCTCAAGTGTTTTTCAAGCCTCGCTAACTTTCCAATTCTTCATGTCTTAATTCTTTGAACCTTGAGCCTCATATAATATGTTCAACTCTAAGCTCTTAAACCTTTTTTTTTTTTTTTGGAAAAGCTGAACTCTTGAACTTATGAAGGTAATATTATACTATATATATATATATATATATATATATATACATACATACTAGCACAAAATAAACTAGTTACAAAACTATTGAACTAACAATCTCCATCTTAGTCTCCATCATCACCAATGACGAAGACCTATATCAAGATTTCCTAGGTGATGGAGATTTTGATTTTGGTCTCCATCATTGATGGAAACATCTTGGTTTTCATCTTTATGGAGATAGAGATGGGTAGGGATTCAATCTAGATATCTATTTTTAATCATCTACTTTTTATAAAACAAAAAACATTTCTCATTTTTTAAATAACTCCACTGTTTATTATTGTGGTGGATATAAAGATCTAACTTTTTTAATTTTTATTTTTTAACTTTTGTAAATCTACATTTAACTTTCTTTAAAATATTTTTCAATTTAATTAAATACATAGTAATAATGATAAATAAGTCTTTTTATCCTTTTTACATAATCAAAGGTTAAAATTAATGGTCAAAGGTAACAATAAGAGTAATTTATAATAAAGTGCCTTCTTTTATAGTTTGTTATTCCCTAAATAGGTCATTTAGAATTTGTTCTAGATAAAAGCAAATTCACAACATTAGTCATATTCGTTTTTCTCAACTTAAGTCCTTGCTTGCTTTTCTTAGAATTAGTCATATTTTTCTTAGGATTAATCATGCTAGGTAATCCTAGCATTAGTCATGCTTGCTTGTCTCAATATAAGTCAAGCTAATTTTTCTTAGCACTAGCCATATACTGGGTAATCTCAATATTAGTCATATATTTTCTTTTATCTACATGAGTCATGCTTGTTTTTCTTATTATTAGTCATGCTAGGAAATCCTAGCATTAAGCATGCTTTTTTTTTCTTTGTATGAGTCATGCTTGTTTTTCTCAACTGTTAGTCGTGATAGGTAATCCTAGCATCATTGATCATACTAAAATCCGAATCTATAGAATAAGAAGGAAGAGGAAAAGTGAAAAGAAGAAAAAAGAATAATGAAGAAGAAGAAGATGAAAATGAGAAGAAGGAAGAAGAGGAAGAAGTGCCATTAACAACGAATCAAAGTATCGTCTGTAAATAAGATTTGAGCTAAAGAAATGAGCAAACAAAAAAGAGAGAAGAAAGAAAAAGAAGAAAGATGAAGAATAAGACAAGAAATAAAAAGAGAAGGATGAGGATGATGAAGAAGACTAGAAGGAGGAGGAGGAAGAAGTGTCATTGGAGACGGAACGTTATCTGGTTAAGGGCTTCGTTCGATCAGATACTTTAAAGGTTTTTTTTTTTTCAGTTTATTTTAAATAACGTGTTACAAATCTTTAAATTAAGGGCAAATTGCACAAACCTCCCCTGAGGTTTGACAAAATTGCACAAATATTACGATGTTTGGGTAACTCGCACGGACACTACATGAGGTTTCAAAAACTCCGCACAAACCTCCCCTGTCGTCAGTCAACAACCATTAAATCGTCATAGTCAATGGTTAAAATTATAAAAAGACTAAAATACCCTTCAATAAATTTAAAATTAATATATAATATATTTTTAATTTAATTTGAAAATAAAATATAAAAAATTAAAAAAAAAAAAGAAAAAGAAAAAACTGGTCTCCATGGGAGACCAGATCTGGTCTCCCATGGAGACCGACAGTCTCCATCGCTAGAGACGGCTGCGTCTCTAGCGATGGCCGTCCGTCTCCAGCGATGGAGACGGTCTCCATCGCTGGAGATCGCTGGTCGACCAGCTATGGAGACCTAGCGATGGATCTCCATCGCTGGTCTCGCTGGAGTCTCCAGCGATGGAGAGAGGGTCTCCATCGCTGGTCGCTGATGGAGACTGATCTCCATCGCTGAAGTCTCCAGCGATGGAGATTGCTCCATCGCTGGTCGACCAGCGATGCTCCATCGCTGGAGACTCAGCGATGCTCCATCGCTGGAGACTCAGCGATGCTCCATCGCTGGAGACTCAGCGATGGAGATCAGTCTCCATCAGCGACCAGCGATGGAGACCGTCTCTCCATCGCTGAGACTCCAGCGAGACCAGCGATAGAGATCCATTGCTGGGTCTCCATCGCTGAAACTCAGCGATGGAGCGATCTCCATCGCTGGAGACTCCAGCGAGACCAGCGATGGAGATCGTCTCCATAGCTGGAGACTTCAGCGATGGAGATCTCCATCGTTGAGACTCCAGCGATGGAGACTGATCTCCATCGCTGAGACTCCATATCTGGAGACTTCAGCGATGGAGATCTCCATCGCTGAGACTCCAGCGATCTCCAGCGATGGAGACCGTCTCCATCGCTGGAGACGGACGGCCATCGCTGGAGACGCAGCCGTCTCCAGCGATGGAGACTGTCGGTCTCCATGGGAGACCAGATCTGGTCTCCCATGGAGACCAATTTTTTCTTTTTTTTTTTTAATTTTTTATATTTTATTTTCAAATTAAATTAAACAAAAATATATTATATATTAATTTTAAATTTATTGAAGGGTATTTTAGTCTTTTTATACTTTTAACTATTGACTATGACGATTTAATGGTTGTTGACTGACGACAGGGGAGGCTTGTGCGGAGTTTTTGAAACCTCAGGTAGTGTCCGTGCGAGTTATCCAAATATCGTAATATTTGTGCAATTTCGTCAAACCTCAGGGGAGGTTTGTGCAATTTGCCCTTAAATTAATGAAGGATGATATATAAACTAAAATATTAATTTTAAATCATAAAATTATTGGACTGGACCATTTTTACATGACCCATTAAGTTTGGATAATTAATTCCAAGAACTCTAAAATAAACAATTTTTGTTTTTCTCCACAAATAAAATTGAAAAGCTCCATTTCTTAAACATAAGGGAAGGCATCCTAACAAACGTGATCGTTATCGTCACTAATCCTGAACCTGAACCTGAACAGACATTTCGAATTTTCAGTGACAGTCAGAGATGAAGCTCTCCCTGAAATTGCAAGACGATCCACCTGTCGTCAAAGCCAAAATACCAATAATCCATATTCCACCAGCCTTTCACTTCTTGTCTCACCACCACAGCCACCTCCGCCACTCCTCATGACCTCTCCTTTTCTCTCTCCACCAACTTCTCCTCCGGCCCTTCTCTTAGACTCACCTACACACCTGTCTCTACTGCTACTGCTACTACTTCGACAACAACAACCTCCACATCCCCTTTCTCGCTCTCTCTCAAATCAGGCCTTGGCTTGTTTGGCTCTCCATACGACTCTCCTCTTGTTTTCTCTGCCCACTTCTCTCTCTCTCCCACCAACCCCTCTCCTCTTACCCCTTCGTTTTTCCTCCATTTCAAGCCTCAATTTGGCAACTTTTCTCTCCGTAAAACTATTACTTCCTCCTCCTCTAACCCTAGCTCGGTCATTTCCGGGGGTCACCGGCAATCTGGGTCGTCTTCTAATTCGGAGTTTGCAAATGAGGCGTCGGGCTGGCAAGATTTGAAATTGGAGCCATGTAACGTTGATGAAAATGGGTTCATGAATTTTAACCCTAGCTTTTATAGTGGGGTTGAGTCAAGGAGTGGAATTGGGTTGGTTAAAGGGAGAGCAATGGACTGGAGAGATGGTAAAAAAGGCGGTTTTTTGAGTGGAATTTCTGTGAAGGCAAACACAGTGTTGCCAGTGAAAAAAGGGGTCATGGTGAATTTGAGGTGGGGAGTGAATTTTCCGGCGGATTCGGAGGTTAAATTGCCGTATTTGACTGTAAATAAGATTGGGATTGAAAGGGTTGAGGAAGTGACAGAAGTGAAGAAGGAGAAGAAGGAGAAGAAGAGTGTTGCGAGTAATGCGGGCGATTTGGAGTTGTTGAAGGGAATGTGCTTTTGGATGAGGAGGGACTTGGAGGTGTTGGAGAAGGAGAATAGAGATATGAAGCAATGTTTGGAGGAGATAAGAATGGGAGTTTCTGCAAGAAGTGATTGCGGAGGAAATCATGGCAGTGGGAGTTTTGGTGAGTTTGAGAGGCGGAGAGGCAGGAAAGATGGTGAAGGGAATGCTCAAACTGAATTAAAGAAGCCTGTCAGTCAGGCCAATGATTTGGAGTCTCAGTTGCAGAAAGCTATTAAGGCTGCTTCCTCTTAGAAAGGTTTGACATATATGTATGCGCGGATATGCTATCTCTTAGCTTTTGCCTTGGAATTTGTATAGTGACCTAGCTTTCTTAACAGAAGTATGCCACGTACTCGTTGTTTGACATTATTATTGAGATCCATTGTGATGATTGCAGCTTGCAGCAATGAATTCTATGTATATTTGTTTTTAGTGTTAGTTTGTTTGGAAGGTTAATGGCACTTATATTTTAAGCATTGTTTTATTTGTCAAATTAACCTTTTTGTTTATCGGTTTTGTTCTTAAATACCTCAATTAGCTACTGCAGAATAGATAGTGATTTAGTTGGTAAATCATTACTTGATTGTTAGTAAAATCATTTCATTTGTACGGTCTACCTATTTATTTAAAATGGCCAGGTGTTAGGCTGCATGGTAAGTCAGGTACTTCAGACTAAAATTTAAGCATATTCTTCTGCTCCTCTCTTATAAGAAGTGGAAAGCATTTCCTGAAAGAACCAAAAATAGTGATATGCCCACAAATCTAAAATTGTTTCAGTGATATTGTATAATGACAGTGAACCAGATGAACTGTTAGAATCCTGAAGGTGTTTGAAGACGTTACTCTGTCAAGAATAGTTCGTCTTCCCTGATGGAAAATTCAAAGTAAATTACAAATAAGAATGACTCTTAATTTCTATCCTAGTTTTGCGACATTCGCATCCTCCTGTTCAAGTGAGGAAGTGTGAGTGCCGCACAAGATGGATACTGAAAAATTAATATAAAATTTGGTGTGCTGAAATGCTGAGTAAGAAAAGAATGAAGTAAGTTTGGGGTTTTGCTTTGTTGAAATAGGACAGACATCACTATTATATGAGTGATAGCACATTATGTCTTGGACATCTAACATTCCACAATCTATGCACTGTTTTAGGGCCTTATGATAAGGAATTATTATGAGGATAGTATTAGTTAATCCTCTTTTGTTGCATTATCCAGTTACCTGTGGTGTGTGGTGCTCTCAGTTTTACGTTTCAGCATGGAAGGTTTTGTATAAACTATTATATATGAGGGGCAGTGCTTAACTGTTTATTAGTGCTTGTTTTTGTGTTTGCTGGATGGAACATGAATGTTGGAAGCTTTGCGGTGCTGGTTACCCTTGTTTGAGCTGAAGTTGTTTCTTGTGCATCTGCTATGTGTGGATGGTTGAGTCTAGCAAAATGTTGAATGTTTTGAGGCTACTGAAATTCCACACCCTTCATTAAATTATGTTTCTCACTTCTTTCTTGTAAAGCAGAACTAGGACCCTGTTTGTTTTTTGCACAAATGTTTGAAGGGGTCTGAATCAGACCCATCTGTTCATACAACTGGTTTGAAAAAGTGGATTAAAAAATCTGAGCATAAAAGGTGATATGTTATATGTATATAACTTATCACTGAATAGTAAGTGGTTGAATCTATATATCTCTCTGTTTACTTTGTGTGTGTGTGTGTGTGTGTGTGTTCAATTTTTCCTTTTTTTAATCATGTGAGTTGGGGAGTCTTATCTGTAGCCATATGCGCTGCGGCAGTTTTGGAATATTGTCTAGAAATTATATGGTAATGGTTCTTGTATGTGATTTTGAACTAGCTAAAGTTGTCTGGTATTGTTTACCTAATGACTGTTGATATATTTGAGTATTTTATTTATTCATACAACGTTATTTGATTAAATGACCGTTAGAATTAGAGTATCATGATTTACATATTCAGGTTTAAATCATTTTGTGTTGATTTTGAATTAACATAGAATTTATCTTAGGTAATGGATGAACTTGGACTTTTAAGTTCTTTAATTGTTTGGTGTCATTGCATGCTTCTGCTAATTTTATTTTTTTAACTCTCGCGTAGGCTTTATTAATGTTTAACAAAAGGCGTATAGATTAAGAGCCAGTTTGCTTCCTCATTTGTCATTAGTGAAATTGAATATTACTTAGGGGTGATGCAGGAGAGTGACATGAGAATTGATGAAACAAGGAGATGATCGTTTGTTTTATTGAGGTTTGGGTTTTGATAAGATTATGGGTTTTTTCTAAAATGAGCTAATGTTAGTTTTTCAAGATAGGGCGAGGTAAGACAAGAAAATAAAATTAAACAAAGTGGTTTAACTTATGGCAGTTACTTGCGCAACTGTTTACATCTCATGCTGTTTTGACCAGCATCATCTGCAATTTGTTTGGATTTGAAACATGAAGGCAACTCCAGGGATGCAATTGCATGGCATGTATAACTTTTGTCAACTGAGATGTTTTCAAATTGAGGTGATTATACAAACATACAGGTTCGGTATTGTTGCAGTTGCAGGATCAACAAATTGTCGCCCACTTTTTTTTTTTTTTTAGATACTGCATATAGATTGGGCCTCAACTTTTTACATCTGTTTTTGGTACTCGGTTTCATGTTTGATTAGACAATAATGCCAAGTTGCCAACAACCGTCTATGGTGAATCAAAATAAAAATTACAAAACAGAGAGTTTGGAAAGAAGGCGAAAAATGCTTGGTGAAAGAAAGTCATCATTCATTGAACGAGAGGACTCTCTTTTTGTTCCGGAAAAACAAACCAAATGACAAATGATAAGGCTTAACTGATTTTTTCATAAAGGGAGTATTTCATCAAGGTTCATATTCATGTATGTTTTGATATCACTTTTTTTTATTTTTTTGGATAAAACCTGCTGTACGAGGACTTTGAACCTTTGTCATTTCTAAGGGAAATGAGCATTGTCATAAACCACCTTTAGCAATAATTTAATGACACATACTAAAAATGATTAAATAAATATTCAACACTATATAATGTCGCAATTTAAGTATGTTTGGAATTTTTTTTTTTTAAAAAAAAAAAAACAAAAAACAGCATTAACCTATGTTTGAGGAAAATGTTTAAAGACATAAAAAAGTGATTGTTTTAAAAAAAGAAATTATGTCCAAATTTGTGCATGAAATAAAATGTAAAGATAAAAGGTAAGAGGCAATGGAGCTTGAAGGAGGTAACAGGAAACAAGAGGTAATTAAATTCATAATTGGGCCCTAGTGTTGGGCTGTTGTGAATAAAAAAAGGTACACGCAGAAGCAGGGAAAGAGAGGAGTGGTTGGGTGGGGAAGAATGGCGACATCGACAAGAGGCGGGGGTGGACGTGGAAAGGGCTCAAGCAGTAGAGAAGGAAGCGCGAAAGCAATGGTGGCTGATCAGATCACTCAGGCCATTGCCTCCACCTCCAATCTCCTCCACCTCATGCAACAGTCCTCTCCTTCTCAGGTCTCTTCTCTTCTCTTCTCATTTAGGGTTTACACTCTAACAGGGATTGAGAATTGATTCATCATATATAATTCAACTCATTGTTTGTACTTGTGTAATTTTAGTCATGCCTAAATTTGGTTATTGGGTTATTGATTAGGTTTTAATTGATCTTCCTGCTATAGGAATCCAACCAACCAACCAGCCCCTGCTTAAATGTAAACTAAACATGAATTCTTTAAACATTAGCACGAGATGATTTCTTTTAGAAAAGGTCATGATATACATATATATAATATATGTTGGTGTGTGACACTCAATTGACCCCGAATTTTGCTTTTCCAATCTGGTTTGCTGTTCATCGTTACTCATATATAGAGAATCTGTGGTCTCGTTTGAAGGTCAAACTTAGGAAGCTCCCGAAAAACCTCTTGGCAAAAACCTCCACGATTAAGAATACCGCGCAAGTATGTTGGCCCTCTCTATAAAGATACATTTGTATGCCAAGTATCACCTAGTAGCCTTTTAATTTTGTACCGCTTCAATACAGGTGTTAGAACAGATGCCTCAAGTGATTTCTTCTCTGGATGCACATATGGAACATGGATTACAGAGGTTGTATATACATTACCTTTATTGTTTACGATCATTTTTTCCTTTCTTTTATTTCCTTATTTTATAAACGTAGTGTGTGCTTAATGTATCATTAACCTCGCTGAAAGCCACTCTCAATATAAGGAAACTCGGTAAAACTAAGTGTTTCATAATCTTATTTCAAGTTGTGAGTGTGCTGTTGAGTCGTTAGCGTTTCCACGGGGTTGCCAATTCAATGTTCTGTTTACAAATCTGATGTCTGGTTTCGTTGAATTTAAACTTTTATTCAAAGACACGAAGAACCAAGGAGATGATGCTGGAGTATGACGAAGTTACATGTAAAATTTCAATGAATGCATTTTGAAGAAATTCAAGCCAAGCTGTTTGGAGTTGGCTACTTGGATCTTTTGTGCCGTTTGGCGTCATCGCTCACCAACTTAAAAAACTACTAAATGACACTTAGTGACAACATGACCACCTAAAACAATTATAAACAAAAATGTTTTATCTTGTTTAATTTTATAACTGTTAATCCAGTCAATGATGTTCCATTTCTCGTTTTCTTACATGGGCTACAATTTCTGCAGTCTTCCTCATCTAAAAACTGTATCCCAGCTACTTGGAAATATGGAGAGCTGCCAACTTAGTGCTTTCTCTCAAGCTCAAAAGGTATAACCCCCCACCTCTCTTCTTTGCACATAGAGCTGTTTCCACCAGTAGTCACTTACTATTGATTGCCTACTTAACAATTGCTTTAGATTCTTGGTATTTTTTTTTTCAAGTAATATTTCTTTGTTTCAATTCATTTTTATATAGGAAGCTGAACTGGCAAATCAATCTCCAAAGGTGGATTGATTGAGCAAACTTTGGATCCATTGTTTATAGTTTCAGTAGCACGTTACGTATAGTCTACGACGCAGGTTCTGCCAAACCTCCTTGGTCAAAGCTAAGACGGATTGCTTTACATGGGCCCAGATTGGTCCATGATTAGTCATCTACTTTGGAGGTAAATAAGGATATGGTGCAACACGTTTTTGCAGTTTCCTCTGTATAAATACCATCATGTGGCTGAACCCATTTTGTGGTCCCTCTAGAATTCGAGTGGGATTAGAGAACATGTCTATATTCATACCTTCTCCAACCACATGAATCACGCTTTCATTGTGTACAAGTTCCATTGTCAACCAACATATAAACGAAATTGAACTCCCACATTTCGCATTTTGTCGATCCTTTATTTCGCTCTTGAAGCACAGACGTCGACGTGCACAGATGCTTCGTTCTATTGGTATAATTTTCTTGCGTTCACATTTGATCTAGCCAAACATGCCTGTATAATAATGAGCATGGAATGCCATTTGTGAACCATGAAAATGCAGGCAAAGGCTTCCTCAAATTTTGTTTATTGATAATAAAAAAAAAAATTATTATTATTATTATAGGGTCCCGAATTGAGTATGCAATGCGAACCAGATTCACGGAAAAAAAAAATACTATTCAAGTGTTAATTGTCTACAAATTTAAAGATTACATATGTGAATTTAAATAATAATAAAATCTAGTTTCGTGCGAGATAATAGTATATATTTCAAAAATAGTAGAATTAAAATTAGATTAGAACATGTGACAAATTAATATTCGTCAATCAATTTCACCGCCCACTTATCACTTGTCGGAGGGGTTGGAATGTTGGATGCTGAGATTTAGACACCCATTTCTCGTGTACATCATCTTCTATTGATGCAAACTTCTTATCAACCTTCTCATTGTTTTTTTTTTAAATCTTTTTTTCTGAAATACTATTATAGGAACTCAAAATTGAGTTATTATTAAGTTAAATAAGTACTCTTTCCAATCAAACCACATTAGCTTGTGGTGTTGTCACCTCCTTTAATTAAAGATAGATAATATATAGAATTAAATACTCTAGCCCAAGTTCATATGACCCGAATGGAATACCCAAAACTCGGGTCGGGTTACTTGGTTCGGTTCGAATCATGTTTATTTACCTACCCCTAATTGGGATACAAATGAGGTGTAAAAGAAAGGATCTATAAAATTACTAATTTACCAATTGTCAGAAGAAGTAAAAAGTGATATGTTTAGCCTTACTATTAACTTACAGAGTGTAGGGAGACTCCTTCTATAGAATGGAATTTTTTTTTGGGATAATGCTTATAGCAGTTGATGTATTAAGTTGTAGTAGATATTTGACTATATTAAATTATTTTAAAGAAAAATTAATTAAAACGTTTTTTAAAACATTATTTTAAGAAAAGAGAATATAATTAAAATAAAAGTCGAGATCAAGATGACAATTGACATGTAAGTTGGTTATGTAGATTTAATCCAAAAAATGTTGGAAGAATATAGAACAAAAATGTAATCGGTGAAAACAAGGTAGCAAGGATGGTGAATCCTTGGTGTTTTGTAATTGGATAAACACATGTGCCTTTTGGCTCTCTTTGAGTCCACCATTGTTGTATTCTTTTACACTGCTAGCAGCTTCAGCTTATCTCATCCATTCTTATCATCATAGTAGACATCAATCATTGATGACTCAACTCTCCAATAAAATATACAAAAAGAAACCCGTATGGGATAAGTGCAAGATGATTGTTCACTTGTTCTTTTTCAAATGCATTTACATTCGGCTTGTGATGACTTAGATTCAACTTTAATCTAGTGTCATCCAATGTTTGAGCAATTTGAGCAACTTTGAGATGATAAAATTCCATTAAATATGATATTAACTAGAACCCAATCTCCATCATTGGATTCAAGTTCTGTTGTTAATATAAATGAGTCAATTTTTAGGGCCATGTTATTAACATCGATGGGTTTGCTTTTGGATTGATTGATTCTCACAGAAACAGCCGATCAAATCCAATTCTGTCTTGAATTTTTTTATTCATCTAAAGTGTCCAGATGCATTGTATCGTGACTTCTTATTGTCATCATCCTGGTTGTGCTCTATGAAATAAGCAAAGTGGTAAATTCTGAAAGACTTCTTCAAATAAAGCTTAATGTTAATTTAATGAATTTGGATTCTTTCATGTACTTGCATAATTTAGGTCCTTTAGATATTGATTTTAAGAAATTAAAAGTCTGATTTTTTTTTTTTCCGATCATTGGGACTACCCCAAGGGATTTTATCGAGACCAACCTGTGAGTTGCTCCCATAGTGGAGGATTGACCCACACGGAGATGAAAGAGCAATCCACACGAGAGTAAACGGTCTATTCACACAAACTGTCAGAGAAATATTATTATTGGAAGTAGAACTCATGCCATAAAATATGGGGGTTGTGGCGTTTACCAATAACACCAACAACCAACAACTATTAAAATTCGATAATTTAATTTAATAATTCTCGTATAAGAAAGGTGTTTAATAAAATTTTGAGAAGTAATTATTTAATAAGTTAGATTAGATTTGACAGTCATTTTTAGGAAGAGCTTGCTTATGAAATAACATGTGAAATTAAATAAATTTTTTAAATAGTCAAACTATCTACGTTAATTTAATAAAGTAATTCTAAATTTTTTAAATTTTTTGCTCAAATAATTTGACATATGAATTACCGATATTTTATAAATCATAAGATAATATGATAATTAATATGATGTCGATAATTCATATATAATGTCATTTATGAAGTATTTGCAAATGAAATAAATATTACAAATAGTATTTAAATAGTTTTATGATTTGTTGGATGTTATTTTAAAAATAAATAAATAACAGAAAATAATTTGGAGTCAAAAAGTGGGAGGCTTTTTAATTTTGACGGGATGATTAATGGCAGCCAGCCATTTGGGTATTTATGATCTAATGGAAAACAAAGTTCGCTTGTTATTTATGGTGCTCAGTCAATGCTAGGCGACTTAGATTTGGTTCTCCACGTGGCATAAGCCTCCATTTTCTCTAGCGGGACCTCACTTTTTCTCTTTTAGCGGCAAAGATTCCGCGTAGGCCGTACAAATTTCAGGTTTTACAAAGATATAACCCCATTAATTCAAATGATATAAATATATAAAAGTTTAACATTTTATTTATTATAACTTTTATGATGAAATAATGAATATTATAATTATAATGTTTATTAAAAGAGTAATGCTAGATACATAAATTAAAAATTTGCTCAAATTCATTTTAAGTTAATTAATAATTATCACATTATTAATATAGTATCTATTAATTAATATAATCGTTACAAATTAAGTTATCACAAATGAAAGTTTTGAACACATTTTTACGAAAAATTTTCTTATTCAAATTGATTAGAAATCAAATTATGATGATTCCAATATAAATTATTAATTTATAGAATAATACTAAACATTCCCCTCTCATATTCCAACCCGATAATTTCTATGGGAAATTAAATTTAGGCTATGTTTGGTACACATGATTTGATGATAAGATTAGTTTAAAAATATCACATCTTGTGTTAATCCATGTTTGGAGAGGCCTACGTGGGAATCACAACTCAATATCATCTTTATTTCAATCTTTTATCATGGGAATACTTATGCTTAAGCTCCATCATGAGATTCAATGGGGTGAGATTTAAAGGCTCATTAATTGCATTATTTCTTTCTCATTTTTTTATCTTTCTTCCACCAATCCCATTGTTATTATTTAAATAAATAAGAGTTATTCCAAAATTAATTTTTGTTTACTTATACTTTAAAATGATATAATTAAAAAAATAATATAACCTTTTAAAAAGACGATTTATAGGATTTATTTTATTTTAAACATTAAATTAATTTTATTTCAATCCAATCCTAACTTATATTTTAGTATTTAAAATTAATCCTTGTATTTAAATTTATAGAATATTTTTTTCTATTTTTTTCATTTTTTTATCAAATTAATTTTAAATATATAATAAAGTATTTATATTAATTTTATTTTAATCAAATCTCAACTTACACCATACATAATATAGTATACATTTAATTCAATTTCAAGTTTTACCAAACATGAAACAGTAATTTTTTAATTCAATTCATTTTATTTCAATTCATCCTCTCATGGAATCAAATCCTTAATCTTGATTTAATTTTTAATAAAAATTTATTCTCTTTTATTTTCATTCCGAATTTATAAATACATTCAAATAACCTCAGATTTTCTCTCTTAGCAATTTATATTGGATACAGTGCATCTAATATAATTATTTTATGTTACTGATTATTAATAATGTGTTCTCTAGCATAAATCATTTATAATCTTAAGTGGATAGTTTCAATTTATTCTCTGTATCTAAGAGATAAAAAGTAGATATTTGCATTGTCCTGGCACTAAAAAGAGCATTTATACAAGTGCTTGCTTGGCAGGTCGTCACGGAATTAACCCCTTCGAAGGGTCACTTTGACTGTCCACCACTTGTCAAAAAACTTCATATAATTTTCAACAATTGTAATGTCAACACAAAATCGGAAATTGATTGATAATTTCCCGAAAATAAGACCAAGAGAGAAAAGGGGGATGAATGAGAGTCATAAGAGAAAATCTTGCACAGGCTGTTAAGTTGATGTGTTATAACTAGGTATATGATATAGTTTTTAAAATAAAATTTAATGTTTATTTTTTAAAAAAAATTATTTAAATAATTATATCGGTTATTATTAAAAAATCGTATTAATATTAATTTTTACATAAATATTATTATTATTATCATTGGAGGAGGATAGCATATCAAAATTCTCGAGTGACCGACCAAAGAAAGGGAAAACGGCATCACGTGGCTACGAAAAGTGGGCAAGGGGGGGGGCGTTTGTATTATATAAGTGGGAGGCAAAGGCGAGGCAGAAGTGAACATCCAAAAACATGGTGAGGACGAGAAGCAGTGAAGCTCTGCCTCCACCTTAACCACAATATTCTCTCTCTCTCTGTTTCCCTCTCTATTATTCTTCCTGATTTTTTATTTTTTTTATTGTGTTTTTCCATTTTTATTCTTCGACATGGCTTCCTCGCTGACTCTGCCGTCACAATCCTCTGCCGCTTCTTCATCTTCTTGTTATTCGTCCTACTCTTCTCTTCCGCCACGCAGCTTTCTCTTTCAACGCCTCTCGCTCTCGAATTCACCTGGCCAACTCCGTTGTAAGCCATTCTTTTTCTTTTCGCATTTTTATGTAATTTGTTTTATGGAAAAAAAAAAACGGAGTGTTGATGGAGATTGTTAAATGTTGGTAGAGATGTGACCTGTCGGAGCCATTGAATTATGCGAACGGCAAGCCTAATATTCCTATTCTTAATGAACGCACCTTCCCCAAATTCTTAGAATCCGCTCGTATGGAGAAATCTGTCACCAGAAGTAACACCAGGATCAGATTGTTTTCTGGCACTGCCAATCCTGCACTTTCAAGGGTACTACTTTTCTTCTTCCTACCTTGCATGTCAACCAATTACTCTTTTTTTTTTTCCCCCTCTTTTTCACATTATCCGTACTTGAATCAATAATTGCATAACTAGTTGGTAAGACTTGAATTGCTGACTGTCAGAACGAAGATGTTTTTCTCTATTTTGAATGGTCTGTGGAATTATTAGTTAGTTGGCATAATGAATTCTGTTGGCTTGATTGAGTGACTCAAGCCCTGTTATTGTGGTTCGATTAAGTGGGGTTGCTACTTTGAATGGTGTCATATGCTTGCGTTTTTCATTGTTTTAAGGCCTTTGTTTTCCTCTTAAGAGTCAAAACAGAATTGAATGAAAGTCTTTAGTAGTTAGCTCTTCGATTTATTATAATCTAAAAAGATTTTGTTTTTCCTTGAATTCAATGTGTTAGACACGATGTTCGGTTACCTTACTGGTTGGGTAAGGGTCCATTAATAACGACTTTTAGATATTTTTCAATAAACATCCTTACAATCAATTCCTAGGTTGTTATTGATGGTAACCGTACCCAACCAGTTAGGTAGCGAAATCCTAATATCTTACTGATTTTTCCCTATATTCCTACCATAGTCACTATTCCAAATGGCATGTTATTTGGTTAAGATTTTGCCTAGTAAATTTATGGTTTTTTCTCATGAGTTTAAATTTGAATAGCTTACAAGCACAACCATAATTAGTGTAGCCATGAAGTTCACACAGCCATTGCTTTTCCATTTCTTCTTGTCCACTTGTTATTCTGGATGTCACTTTCAAGTCCTTTTTCAGAATCTCTCATTCCTCACCAACATTCCAAGGAATATATTCTACAACTTGAATTCCAGGGCCAATATTTATCGGTTGTACCTATTTTGGTTTATTTCATGCATATTTTTAGTCTTTTAACTGTAGGTGAAATATAATATAATGATCAATCTTCCATTATTATTTTTTTTTTTGGAAACACAATCTTCCCTTGTTATCTATGTTATCCCAAGCAAAAAAATGATTTTGCAAACAATATATTTAAAATCATTCAATTTCTTGGATTTACCGATTCATGATTATCCTAAAGCATATAATTTTTACTTTAAAATAAGTACCGTGCTAATCATTTATTTTTGTTGTATATTTAAAGATGTGAACAATTGTAAGTAACCCCTACAAACTAATACTATTTTCCAAAATAAATTTTGAACATTTTCCCTTAGGAAATTGCTTGGTATATGGGCTTGGAATTGGGAAAGATCAATATAAAGCGCTTTGCAGATGGTGAAATTTATGTGCAGCTTCAAGAGAGTGTTAGAGGATGTGATGTTTATTTGGTGCAGCCCACCTCCCCTCCAGCTAATGAGAATCTCATGGAGCTTTTGATAATGGTAGATGCTTGTCGGAGAGCATCAGCAAAGACTATTACAGCTGTGATTCCATATTTTGGATATGCTAGAGCTGATAGAAAGGTAAGTACTTTTTATTATTTTATCTGTGATGCAACTTAAGATTAACTTAATCTGGGAAAGTCTATGTTTTGGTTGTACCAGAAAATTTTAGTTGCAAACTGGGCAAGGGAAATTTAGCAAACACGTTAATGATGAAAACCTTGGAATTTGGTGGGGTCTCGATTTGCATACTAGCCAATTGGATGAGCGGCTGTTCTATCTCTTCTCTTGTCTAAAAACACTTAGGAAGAAATAGATTTGATCGAATGCGTGGTTTGAATCATCTTATTGAACTGTTAATTCAAGAGAAAACGAAATAGCACATAATCGATGGCTGTAGTTCTTTTAAGACTGCATTTTAAGGTTAACAGTTACTTTTGAATTGTTGAAACAATTATGTTTATAGATTTTCCTATTAAGGAAAAATGGAAAAAGAGTGTGTTTAATTATTCCTATCTGGAGATAGAATAATATGTGTAGATACTTATGTACCATCTTTGCTGTTTGTATACACATTCTTCCAGACTCAAGGGCGTGAATCTATTGCGGCAAAACTTGTTGCAAACCTTATCACGGAGGCAGGTGCGAACCGTGTTCTTGCTTGTGATCTTCATTCTGGGCAATCCATGGGCTACTTCGATATTCCAGTGGACCATGTACACGGTCAGGTATTTAGTCCTCATTTTCCATTGCTGAGTCTTGACTGATTTATTTTTCAATAATGACCAAAAGAAGATTTGTTTGTCACTGATATATGTATGATTGTGTTTCCCCAACTCTGTAGCCTGTGATTCTTGATTACCTTGCAAGCAAGCGAGTGTCTTCTAATGATTTGGTGGTGGTTTCACCTGATGTTGGTGGAGTTGCAAGAGCACGTGCTTTTGCTAAAAAGTTGTCCGATGCACCTTTAGCCATTGTGGATAAAAGGCGTCATGGGCACAATGTTGCAGAGGTATTTAATGAATTCAGATTCATCATCTTTCCTCTGCTTATGTTTTTTGTGATTTGCAATTTGCATGTAATGTTAAAAGTTGGTTCCAAAATGGTTTCTTTATTTCTAAGTTTCATGTAGTATGTTTTGCTGCAAACAATAACTTGCCTGAATACTATATATTTAGAGTGTCAGTGCATCATTCAATTCCTGATTATGACTAATTTTATATATCAGGTGATGAACCTAATTGGTGATGTGAAAGGAAAGGTTGCAGTTATGGTGGATGACATGATTGACACTGCTGGTTAGTGGATTTAATCTTGTCAAACTAAATTACAAACCTGTTATTACAAATATGCAAACTAAGAATTGGATTTGTTTTCTGTTTTGGTGGTGGTGGTGGGGGAATGGGATAATTATGGATTTCTACTATCTCTCTGTAACTTTATTCATTCAGTTTAATGCAAGGGGCTGGTGCGGACTTGTATGTTGACTATTGAATTTAGATCTCAGTTTGTATTTTTGCATCCAGGGAAATTTCT
Source organism: Nephelium lappaceum (assembly GCA_021234005.1). Classification (NCBI taxonomy): domain Eukaryota; kingdom Viridiplantae; phylum Streptophyta; class Magnoliopsida; order Sapindales; family Sapindaceae; genus Nephelium; species Nephelium lappaceum. The sequence continues at coordinate 9,097,252 of CM038004.1, forward strand.
TTTATCTTTTTGTTCTTTTAATTTTGTTTCTTTAAATTCTTAGGTTATGTATTGCTTAGGCCATGTAATAATCATCATTAGTAAAAAGAATAATAATTATGATGCTGAATTTTCTTAGCAAAATAATTATCGGTTTGCAGCCTTAAGTGACGTCTTATAATAATATTAGTTTTTCTTGGTATTAATATTCATCATGTTAATAAGTGTTTGTGGGTCATAGGGACTATTGCAAAAGGAGCAGCTCTTTTACATCAAGAAGGGGCCAGGGAAGTTTATGCTTGCTGCACGCATGCTGTTTTCAGGTGCGAACTGAATTTGTAGTATTTGATGTTTAAATGTGTTCTTCCTAAAGCATGGTATGATCTCTTCAAGTCTCCATAGAGTTAAATAAATTTCAACTGCTCAGTTAAGTTGGAAAAAATTTTGAACCCAACATTGTCATCACTCCCTATTTATTTGGTACGAGTCAAGTAATTTAATATTCTGTTTAGAGGTCAAGACAGAATAATCAGTCATGCAATTCTGCTTAACCATAAACAAATGTTTATGGCCACCATAATCCTTATTTAGTGTGAAATGTTTAACAATGTCATGCCATTTTCTTTTCCTTTTTCTTCTTAGGGGCAACTTCATGAATTTGACGTTACCTTGGCTTATTAAATTGATGCCGAGGTCAAATTTGAAACTATAAATTTAGTCTTAGCATAAGTTCTACTGAAAGAGATACAAAAGAATTTGAGGGTAGATTAACGTATCGAAAATGTATATATTTGCTTGTTATCTTTCAATAGTGTGTAGTTTGTAAGATATTTGAACATATCCGCCAATGTTTGCATTGATCTTCATCTCGTCCACCTTCTACAAGAGTATATCTCATACTGACACCACATAATTGATATGATTTATTAACACAGCCCTCCAGCCATTGAGAGATTGTCAAGTGGTCTGTTCCAAGAGGTGATCATAACAAACACACTTCCAGTAGCAGAGAAGAACTACTTCCCCCAGTTGACTGTTCTTTCAGTAGCAAACTTGTTGGGCGAAACTATTTGGCGTGTACACGATGATTCTTCCGTGAGCAGCATTTTTCAATGATTGGAGATAATTTTACGACGTTGAACTGGTAGCTCTTTCAGAACAATGGAACGGCAAATCAAGCCATGGAGTGGTAAAAGGAAAGTGCAGGAATTGGAGTAGGTTTTAGAATATGATCAAAGGGGGAGAAATGGAAACGGTCTCACTGGTGCTTACTATATTATTTTGAGCTGTTTCTTTTTTCTGTCATGAAATGTACTTTTTATTTTTCATTTCCATTGTAACTTGATTTCTATAAGCGTGTCACAAAATTTAGATTGCAACAAATAATTGCTATCTTTTAATGAGTGGATAGGCAAAAAAATTTTTGGTTGCTGCTGTTGGACCAAATTACCGAATGCTTTGGTAGGATTTATTTATAGATGGATTACCCTTTGGTGAATTATGGAAACTGTACCTAGTTTAAAAATAATAATAATAAAAAAAAATGAGTCAAGAATTATAACTTGGTAATAGACATTGGATTATATTAAAGATTGCATAAACTCATCCTCATCATTCCCACTTTAACAAAGTTCTCTATGTTACACGTTCGGAGGACTTATCATCCAATCTGATAAATTTTATTCTCATTATTAATTTTAAAATAAGATATGGAAGGCAAAAAAGTGAGAAGAAAAATGGAGACAAATCAAATATGGAAGAGGAAGGATAAATTATAAGATGGATTTATAATTAGGAGAGAAGGAGACATTCCTTGAATTTGGATGACAAGAGAGAGAAATTAATTGATGAGTTTTTATTTTTTATTTTTCATTACAATGGGAAATGAAAGATAATGTAATAAGGAAAAGATATGAGAAATAACAAATTTATTTAGAGTGTATAGATGTGGTTGTACTTAAATATATGAATAGATCTAAATAATTCAATATTCAATATCCAAGGGTCAATAAATTATGCAATGTTTGGGGACTGCCAGTCTTACCTTATATATATATACTTGCTTTTTTTTTTATGCTTTATTCATTGTTTTCTTTTTCAACGTTGTTATATGAATTTATATATATATATTCTCTTTTTTTAAAAAGAAATTTCAAATCTCTTCCAATTTAATATAGTTTTTTTATGAATTATTTTATGTTTAAAATTACAAATTGATTTTGATGTTTTGATGAAAAATGACAAATAATACACATATATGAAAAAAAAGAAAGTGATAATAAATCAATCGGTTGATATTGTTGCTTTAGGTTTAAGTTGTGTTTTGGGCTTTTCCAATATGATAATGATGCTGGAGAACTTAATTATGATTAAGTTCATAAATTCTCATAATTTTTTTTCTTTGATTTATTATTTAAATTAACACAAAATAAAACTACCAAGAGATAAACTCAAATTTGGCTGAGTTTTGGTTGTTTTAGAATTTATAAATTGTATGAAACTTGAAGACTGAAATCCATTTTAATTTAGTGGGTATTTTTGTATACTAGGCGCTGAACTCACATTATGGTTGGTGTTTTGAAACAGAAAGGGTCTTTTGTGTAATTAATCATTTTATATAAAAAAAGGAACAATAAATTCCACTTTAATCCCTAAGTTCTATGAAAATATTATTTTTTCACTCATGAATGTGTTTTTAGTTTTCGTCATCTCTAATATTTTATAAATTTATCAATCTAAACCTTCCGTCAATTAACCGTTAATCATACTTAATAATTTAGGAGGTGTTTTGATCTTTTCACATCTATTAATTATATAATTGACACGTGTATAGTGGAGATGTGATGAAAAATTTAATTAAAAATAATTAAAAACTTTAGATCTTCACCATCCATCAAAATTATGATGGATGGTGGAGATTTAATTCAATAAAAAACTAAATTAAAAAATAAATTAAATGTTTTTAAATTAAAGAAAAAAAAACTTTTCATCATCACATTTCTTAAAAATCAAATTGAAAAACATTAAAACAAATTGAAAAAAAAAATTAAGAACCTAGAAGAACAACATTATTGTTCTTTACTATTTCATTTTATATTATAATATAAAATAAAATGATTAAAGATATTTTAATAACATTATTATTCTTTCCTGTTTCATTTTATATTATAATATGAAATAAAATGATTAAGGATATTTTTGCCTTTGCACATATTATGGGATGGTTGACTATTAGTTGTTTTATCATATGAACAATTTGATGAATTTTTAAAATATGAGAGATGATGAGAACTAAAATCGTATTTGTGAGTTAAGTAATAATATTTCACCAAAATTTATGGACAAAGTGAAATTTACCCCAAAATAGTTTGAAAAACCAAAAAAAGGGATAATTCTATTTCCTACTTGTAGTTTGATATAATAGCTAAAAAACTTCTGAATTTAGAAATTACTTCAAACTTTTTTACAGATTATAAACATAGCAAAAAAAACTCACTATCGTTTATAAAAATAGCTAACAAACCCCTTGTCGTCAACTTGGAAGTTGAAAGTCAATGTTTAATTGTTAATTAGGAATGACAAAACCATAAATTCATTATAAAATAAGTTAAAAAAATTTTTAATCAAATCTGCACCTTCCATTTTAAGATGAACGGTGGAAATTAATTTTAAAAATTAAATAAAGATAAAAAATTTCATAAAAAATTAAATAAATTTGTTTTTTTTTTTTTTTTGCGAGAATCCCCTTAATCCATCTTAAGATGGGTGGTGGAGATCAACTAATTAAAAAAAAAAATACAAATTTATTTTCATCCACCACCAAACTCTCTTTCTCTCTCTCTTTCTCTTCTTTTTCTTCATCTTCTTCATCCTCTTTTCTTCTTCTTCTTCTTCTTCTTTTTTTCTTCTTTTTCTTTTTCTCTTATTCTTAAACCCATCATCATCTGGGTTCGATGATGAACCCAGATGAGCATCGAACCAAGATGAACATTTGGTTCAATTAATTCATCTTTGAACGAATCTAAGTTGCTTGGGTTCGTTCGAAGTTTTTCCAAATCTAGGTTTCAAAACCCGGATCTAGTTTTATAGGTTTTAAAACTCAGAAGTCAATGATCTTTTTTTTTTTTTTTTTGGGATCGTCGACAATCTTCATCTTACCAGATGAAGATAAAATTTGTTTTTCATTTGTTTTTGGGCAAATTGCACAAACCTCCCCTGAGGTTTGATGAAATTACACAAATATTACGATGTTTGGGTAACTCGCACGGACACTACCTGAGGTTTTAAAAACTCTACACAAACCTCCCTTATCGTCAGTCAACAACGGTTAAATCCCTATGGTCAACAGTTAAAAATATAAAATGACTAAAATACCCTTTAGTAAATTTAAAATTAATATATTATATATTTTTTATTTAATTTAAAAATAAAACAAAAAAATTAAAAAAAGAAAAAAAAAATCTCCATGGGAGACCGATCTGGTCTCCCATGGAGGCTGACCGTCTCCATCGCTGGAGACGGCGGCATCTCCAGCAATGGAGACGGTCGCCTCCAGCGATGGAGATGGAGATCTCCAGCGATGGAGATCTCCATATCCATCGTTGGTCGACCAGCGATGGAGATGGTCTCCATCACTGGTTGACCAGCGATGGGCGACTCCATCGCTGGTCGAGAGACCAGCGATGAAGATCTCAGCGATGGAGTCGCCCATCGCTGGTCTCTCGATCAGCGATGGAGATCTCCATCGCTGGAGACCAGCGATGGACGTCTCCATCGCTGGAGTATCTCTAGCGATGGAGTACTCGATCTCCATCGCTGGTCTCTCTCGACCAGCGACCAGCGATGGAGTCCATCGTTGGAGTAGACTCCAGCGATTCCATCGCTGGTCGAGAGAGACCAGCGATGGAGATCTCCATCGCCGACCAGCGATGGAGTCGCCCATCGCTGGTCGACCAGCGATGTAGACCATCTCCATCGCTGGAGGCAATCGTCTCCATTGCTGGAGACGTCGCTGTCTCCAGTGATGGAGACTTTTTTTTTAAAAATTTTTTTTAATGTTTTATTTTTAAATTAAATAAAAAAATATATAATATATTAATTTTAAATTTATTGAAGGGTATTTTAGTCTTTTTATATTTTTAACCATTGACCATAAGAATTTATCCGTCGTTGACTGACGATAGAGGAGGTTTGTGTAGAGTTTTTGAAATGTCATATAGTACCCATGCGAGTTACCCAAATATCGTAATATTTGTGCAATTTCATCAAACCTCAGGGGAGGTTTGTGCAATTTGCCCTTTGTTTTTTTCTTCTTTTGTTTTCATTTTTCATTTGTTTTTCATTTGTTTTTTTTTTTTTAATTTTTAAAATTTGTTGATGATGGTGATAAATTTGTGTTGGTGTTGATAAATTTCCGTTGATGTTGATGATATTGATGATGGTGATGAACAGGATATGATTGATGATGTTATGTTGATGATGATCAGCTAGAGGTGGAGATCCAATCTCTCTCCCAAAAAGAATTTTTTTTTTTTAGTTTTTTATTTTTAAATTTTAAAAATCTCTTTTTTATTATTTTTTAAAATGATGTCCACCGTCCATTACCATGATGGATGGTGAACATCTCATAGTAAATTGAATTAATATTAATATTTATGTTTTTTAATTACATTTTAAATTTATTTTTATTAAATTATATTTTTCAGTTTATTCTATAATGAAGGGGTAGTGTAGTTTATTGTATACTATCATTGTCAGAATTCATTTTTTTTTTTTTTTTGAATTTGTCAGAATTCATTTTTAACTGAAGTAGTTAACAGAAGGGAGAAAACGGAATTTCAATAAATTATGAGGAAATAATTAGAGATTTCAAACAATAGGGGCAAATCAGATTATCCCAAAAAAATGTAGAGAGATTAGGGTTAGGGTTTGTGTACGCCGCAGATAAAAGATGCGGGGTGTCTATAAAAGCCGCTTTCAGTAGTCTCAACTTTCTTATTCCAAAATTCGACTTCTTTCATGTCTGCTGTCTTAGTATTCTACAGATTTAACAGTCTCACTGCTTCTAGTGTTCGCTATTATGTTTTTGTTTTTGTATTTTTTTTTTTAAATCGAGGCAAATAAGGAGTGCAGTGAGGAACATCAAGTAGTGTACCAGAGACGGCTGATGCCGCCGCTGACGGTAACACAACCCTCTAAGAAGTTCTGAGCCTTTTAACAGCCCCTTTTCTTTTTTCTGTTTTTTTTTTTTAAAAGAAACTGGAATGGAGGTGGAAAAAGCGAGGTGACGATAGAAATTCAATGGTCTGTCAATCCACTGATATATGAATATATGGTGATGTTACCTTGAATCCCGACAGGTTCTGATCGCTTCTTTTCACCTTACAAAAGTTTTTTCTTTTTTTAATTAATTTTTGTCGGTTGATTATCTTATAGTTGGGCAGTTGATGAATCTCATTTTTAATGGGTAATTTGCATCTGAATTTCTTCTTTGATGTTCATCACCTTGGAGAACTGATGCCCTTCTATTACATGTTGATTTTTCTTTTATCTTGTTTTTTAAAGAATTTTTGAATTTCTATTAAATCACCAAACATTAATTGACTAACGGGGGCAAGTGATGACAAGCAAATCAATTAATGGGTAATTTGCGTCTGAATATGTATCATTGATGCTACCTCTTTGAAAATCTGATGCCCTTTTGTTGTTTTTGGTTTTTGACCTTGGAAATTGCTTTGTGAATCTGGTTTATAGACATGGGTTCAATAGAGATCCATTACATTACATGAATGCTTATTCAATATTTTGATATGGTTGTCTAATGAGGCTTAAATTAATGATAGTAAACTTCTTGCAGGACTATTTCATGGATCTAGTTTCATGTGACTCAATAGGTTCTTTCCATCTAGTTTGCTTGTTACAACCAGCTTCACATATTCTTCATGTGTGATAGTCTTGTAGTTTGCCTTGTCCTTCGCTAGATCTGGTAAAGGTCCAATCATGGCCTTCATATTTGGACTGTGAAATGAAGCAACCGAAAGTCGATCTTTTTCTGGGTCCACTACTGCCCTGTGCTCTATGCTTTTGTATTCTCCATTGCTCATAATCTGTTTCACAAACCCATATTGTTAAATTGATTTAACCATTGAACAAACAAGTACTCTTTACAAGTGTTGCATAATAGATTACTACCTCAATGATATCTCCGACGTTGATGATGAATGAACCGGGGAGAGGTTTGATGGGAACCCATATGCCATTTTTCCTGATTTGTAGACCTTGAACTTCATTCGCTTGAACCAAAATGGTCAGTCCAGTAGCGTCAGAGTGTGGAGCTAGACCCATTACCCTATTTGCCATCACACAAGATGGATAATAATTCATTCTTACGCCTTGTATACCTTCTTCAAATAAGCTGACAAGTTTGCTAGGTTGAAGTCCCAAATTTCTAGCCATCAGCTTCAAGAGGCAGATTTTAACCATTTCTAGCTTTCGGGAGTATTCTTCCAGGCTTGCTCTAATATTAACAAAATTTCTAATATTAATAAAATCGTCCCTAAAGAATAAAATTAGTATGAAAAATTTAGAGGACAAATATTCCTTTCATTATTTTTTAACATTTGAGTCCGATAATATACGTTTGAAAAAAGAAAGCGTCATCTTTTATAGACTTTTTCTGTTGAAATTTTTCTTTGTCCGGTGAACTTTCTCCTTCACTATAACATCTCTTATTCTATTTCTTCCTCCTTCCTTCAACATCTTTTGTTTTACTTCATCCTCCTTTTTCTTTTTCTCCTTTTTCTTCCAACTCCGACAAGGAGTTTCTTGTCGGAAACATAGCTTTGCATATTGCATATCTACACTAATAACACCGGAGAAGTTGTGCAACTCACCAAATTTTCTGTCGTTACTAGTGATGATAGTCAAAGGGCATTGTTGATAAAAAAACTATGGGTTGGGACTCAAATGTTAAGATTATTAAGAAAAGAGTAAAATGTTAAGCGAGTAATTTGTTATAGAGAATGAGAAGGGACTCAAATGTCAAAGTGGTTAATTCGTTGTGCTATATTGTTACATTTTCCCGATATTAAATATGTGTATTATATGGTCTAATTCCAGAGAGAGTGATTTGATTTACCTGAAAGAAGGTGGGTGGGATGGCCAAAATTTCATATTTCTTACATAGGCAGGTTGGGCAAGAAGAAAAAGCATGTCACCCCAGTCAAGTTTCTGGTCTTCGGATACAACAAAAGCTTGGCCATAGCCTTCTATTGTATTTGGTAGCTGTGCACAAGCCATTTTCGCTTCTAATGGCAGCTTGAAAAACTCATGTATGTCAATTTTCATTTTCGCAATCACTTCATTCGATGCCCCATGATTGATCAACTGTATCATCATCATCATGATGTTTAAATTCTATTATGATTAGATGCTTTATACATATGCAAAAAATAAAAGTACACCTGAAAAAAGCCCCAGTGTTTGCAAGCCAAATGAAGTTTAGCCAATTCATCCTCGTCTTGCTCCTCAAGCTTGCACATATTGATCACTGGAATTTGGGGAGACCCCTCAGTGAGAATCTCTCGAAATTCCACCTCTGGCCGGATGTAGCGTGGTGGGATGTTATCCAAGTTTTTGGAAGCAAGAGCCTGGACGTTCTCCACTGGGAGAGAACCACCAAACTCCATTTTGGTATCTACCTCAGTGTCCATTTCGCTTCGCTATACACAATTCTCACTTCTGTTATATAATACATATACATGGATACAAGAGGAAAAATAAAAATTCTTTATCATGTGGAATGTATCGAGTTGGTATTCCTGGGGCGGCTGTATGACCAGGTTTTGTCTTCATTACTAAGGAATCTTAGGACTCTGCTTGTGTATAAGATTGTTGTTTTTCAAATGAATCTACTCAGATTTGTTGTTTCTTCTTGGAAGCTACATGAATTTGGTTCATGTTAGCAATTCTTAAAGATAAAATTTGACTATGCTGGGTAAACTTCTAATTACTTGATTATATTTTACAACCACTCATGATATAAAATTTTATATAAAGTTTCATAATTGATTATATTTTATAATATCCCAAGATATAAGAATTTTATATCTATTTTCGCATTTGTTTATGTATTCTTTTATAAGTTTTATTTGGTCTTGAAAAAATTGTAAATTTAAAATGTATTTTTACAAATAAAATGAAAAAATTCATTTTGAAATTTACCAAAATATTTCAAGCTTTTTCCAAAAAAAAAGAAAAGATCGTCTGGGATGGATTACATTCTTGTATGCTGTAATTTTCATACTGGATAAATGGCTTATGCAATCTGTAGGAATTTGTTTGAATCATTCCTTAAAACTTCAGAAATTATGCATTTGGGCATGTATATAATTTTGTAATTATTTCCAATCCACAAATTAGGTTACAATAATAAAAGTACAAGATCATGTTATTAATAAACACAAATAGATAACTTGTGTAGGAAACAAAGTTACAATACAATAGAGTGAGCAGTTTAGCAAAACGTCCTAGATGTTAACAAACCTACAATTCTTCCTAATTTCTCCTTCAATTCCGGTGAGTACATGTATGTTCCCCATTTTGATGATTGAATTCACGAATGATTTAAAGAAAAGGTCTTGATTGGAGGCATATGCCCACACCTGCTTTATTATCTCTCCCACACCATCTTCATTGACCAGTACATTATCTGAATGTAACAAACCAAGTCCTTGAAGAAGGTTGATGAAGTATTGGTTGTCAAACCTTGCAGGAGTCACAAAATCAAGTGGTGCCAACTCATTTTCCCTTGCTGATTCGGGGCATATGGACCGTAGGATTTTCCGAAATGTTGTGTATCTCTTGTACTTGTCTTGATATTCTACCTGGCTAATATCATAAACCCTTTGTCTGAAGCTCAGACATCTTGCCTTCCCCATGGTATGGCTACCTGTAATGTTCACAAACCACTTGATTCTGTTATGCTTCTCGGTTTCACTAATAAAATTGGCGAATTCAGTCACTATTGCGATTTAGTTACCTGATAAAGCAACCAAGTCTCCAATGTCAAGGCCTTGTTGTTTAAAATTGGCAATGAGAGTCTCAAGAGATGAGTTTGGAGAAGGAAGGAACTGGTTGGCACCATCAAAGCTTGCTTTCAATGAGTCTCTCCTGCCTAGTGAAACCGGCCATGTTGGTCCGCCTCTCTGATGAGAAGAACCAGGAGGACACATGTTATTTAAGTACATAACAAAAATTTACGACTGCCCGTAGACATAAATGATGCATGTTTCAAAACATGTATAAATACCAAAACAACAGCATCGCGAGCAGCCAGGGCTAGAATGTCAGCGCATGAGACAGTATACGGACATGCCTCCTCCAGGTTATACTTTATCTTGTCAATGACCTCGAATCCACGCAGTGAATCTATGTTAGGCAATGCTAGCTTTTCGCTCACCATGTCTCCGAAGCTGTCCAAAAGAACTGATCCATCACAGCCCTGAAACTCCAAAACCAATCAATATATCAACATCTTTTCCAAATAAACAAGGGTAAAGAGAAGCATTGTATCTACACTACCATCACAAAGCAATCGTGAAAATGTAAACGGAGGAGGGAGGCAGCCATTCGAGGATCTTTGAGCACAGCAATCTCAACATTACGTCTCACAATTTCTTGTGCTAAGGGGCACTTCTCTTTGTAGTAATCAAGGACAAGAACTCCATCATCGCTCAAAATATTCCTTCCATGCAAAAACAACAGCACTATGATCAAGAAAATCTCCTTCATCTCCATTAAGATAGATGACTTGATTCAGTTATGGTGCATGCATGGGAGAGGAATGTTGCATGGCATGTCTATATTACAAGGTCTAAAAGTACTTGTAAGTGATGGTTTTCTTGTACCGTTTTTAATGTTTCATGCATATTTTCAAACCAACTTGAACAAATTCAATTCCCTTGGACTCGTAATCAAAGTTGGTGCAACTAACTCAACCTAACCGGCTATAAAGCAATCCATCTTCTTTTTTTTTTTCGGTTAATCTTTTTCAACATGAGATGATGACAAAAAGAGTCTTCTTCTATTGACTCAGAGAAAGAAATGTATGAGACGCATGATTTTGGGATCCCAAGTTTCAATCCACTTCCAGGTTCCATGTGCCTTATGTCGGAATTTTTCTCCTGGTTTAATTGTCAGCTGAATTTGGACAGCTGAACACCCACCAATTTTTATAATGAAGGGTAGCATATGACCTGGTAAAGGGTGATTAGCTTAGATTAAAGTTATTATCACTTCAAACAATTACATTAATTTCAAGCCCAATCAAGATTACAAACAAGGTCACAGAAAAAGAAAAAGACCAAAAAGAAATGGAGACATTTGTTGGACAAGCAAAGTATGCATAGATGAATCGGTAACGTGAGTTATAAATGTCAAATGTCTCAAAATTACACTCAAAACTCATTCCAGAGTGAATAAGTCAATAAGGAAAACAAAAACAGAACAGGAACTATTAATCTATAGATCCAGAGTACATCCCAACCAAGATTAAAAAATCCAAGTAATAAACACAGCAACTTCAAGGTTCTATACAAAAGTGAAAACAGAAGAAGTATGCAGTCTGTGCTCTTTACATTCATTTCGAAGAAGGGTTGGCATATTGCAATGTCTATTGTATTGATGGACACACCACGTATAACATGACTTAAGACTATAAAAAGTACTTCTCATCTTTGCTATTAGTCTCAGGAGAAAAACCTTGCACAATTCCTGCGTGTTGGGGTCTGACATTATTAGTGCCTAAAGCAAAGGTGGCATGTTGACATCCCCTTTTCAGGTATGGCATCTCTCCTCTAACCTCGGTCAAAACAACTTGCAGTCTCCTGCATCAGAGACAAATGTGTTATTGGATGTATGAACCAACAAACATTTTATGTATTTTTTTTTTTTTTCGTAAGGAAGTATCAACAAGGAACTTCTAGGTAAAGCAACAAAGACCTGAGAACCATAACTTCAATTAAAAATGTAATGTCCGACTTTTCAATCCCACAATTATGCCTCAACTCTGTGCAACACTTTTTCCTTATCTTTTTAAGTGGCAGTTTTAAATTAGAAAATTGGCATTTAAAAATCTTTGCTTGAAAGTTGTATGGGAGGGATGGCTTATAATATAGCATTGGTGAGAGTTTAGGATCATCTTGAAACAAAAGGTCATTAATTATAATGTGAATTCAGTTTAAAAAAAAAAAATCTAATGTGAATTGACAAAAGATTGATGTATATAAGGTATCATTAACTTTATTTGGGTTCTAGAACTGTCCAAGTCATTACATCATTAATTACAGTCACATATTTATGTTCAAGCTTGATTGCCTTATAAATGCTAAAGCTCTAGTTCCCCATGTTCATCAAGGAAAATCTCAGGATGTACCGCTGCAGTGCTGACATTTAGTGCCCTCTGTAGTTTCCGATGGTCCAAGACTTCAACTTCAACAAGGAACATTGAACTAACCGGCCGATGATCTGAGAGCCTTATATCTGAGTGCTTGTAAGAAAGTTGTCTTATGCGTTTTCCAAACCAAAGTATTCGGTCGCACCTGCATATATACCAGGATCATAACTTAAAAAAATGATCATTCAATATGTATTTGAAAATTAAGAAAGCAAAAGTAAAAATAAGAGGTCAGTGCCATGCAAAATTTAACCATATATGTTAAGATTCTGAATAACAAATTCTGTAATCCCATTACTTGGAAGACTTTAGTAATTACCATGCAGGAGATCTTCGCTTTTCCCCTTCTTTTGGATTCTCACCAACATATCTATCAGAGTTTATTTCGTATTTGTAAGTGGGAGGAAAGTTTATCACTCCCTCTTTCCATCCATCAAATACATGCCCACTGTGGAGTCCTTTGATCAGCTGCCACACCACATTCAACAATTTAAACATTCTTTCCATCAAATATAAGCATGTTCTATTTTTTTTTCCCCGCAAATTTTTGAAAAATAATTAGAGGACGTGTGTTTAACATATTAAAGCAGACATTTGCAGGCAAAATATTTGTAATAGTTTTGAATCATATTTATTTCCCCATAAAAATCTCAGACAAGTTAATGTAGTCCCAACAATCATGTAGACATCTTGTTAAACAAAAATAAGCCCCTCATGACTTGATTAGAAACTTAAAAATACCTTCCATAAAAAAAAATAAAAAAAAAAAGGACTTAAAATATCAATAATCCAAACCACTACTTTTTGCTTCAAAGAGTTGCTGGTAAACTGATGCTTTAGAGGCTGTTTATCCAAATTCCAAAACTAAAACTTCTCTTCCCTATTTGGTAAAAAAAGTAAGTTGAAGTTATAATCTAATTCAAAGATTTATAGTTATAGCATCCAAGTTTTACCCAAATTCGGACGTAAGATGCAGTGAGTAACATTGTATTTTTGGACAGGTTATGGATATTCAGCAGCTGCCCTCGGCTAGTGAGTCCAAGAGGACAGAAATTTCATCTCAATGAGGTCAAAGTTGACGCAGCTGATAAAATCTGCACCGTAATTAGTCTCACCTGATCACTGTTGAAAAGTTCTTCCCATCGCTTCAGAGCAACAAGCTTCCGCACCTCAGCATCCAACATATTGAGACGATAATTCAAATCTCCAAACCAGAATATCTGACTGTTTACAGAAGAACCCAATTAGAATTAGATGTTCCATCAAAACAGAAAGAGAATTATAGAAGGATTTTCAAATAAACTAAAACCAAAGAATCATACTTATGATAACCGTAAATTAAATTATATTAAAATGACAATACTAACAAGAAAAAAATCACACACTAATGATTCTAAAACTTAAAACTATGATGCATTAAGGATTTTACTCAAAAAAGCAGCCAACCTGTTAATCCTGCAAAGATTAGTAAATCACAGGATGTTAAAAGAGTCTCCACTCTTAAGAGTCTACAAAGCTGTTTTCCTTCGATCGAAAAATATTCTGGAAATAAGGCTGTGCAAATTTAATCTTTATGTTGATATTTTGAAATTTGAGGCGAATGTACTCAACTCTAAAATTTGACTGGTCATATTATTGTTTCCATATTAATGTCAAAATTATAATAAGGAGAATCATGTGATATCGATGACTAAGAAAAGTATCTGAAACAAGCACAACTATATGGTACTGTGGTAGGCATAAAACTTGAAAATAGCGGTATCTGAAACACTAGAGACATAAAACTAACACTTTTACAGCTTCTATGAATTTCAAAGTATCAACAATACCAGACCATCATCATGAGGGAGAGTCCATGGACATATTATTAATAATCAAATAAGCCAATGCACAACAAGAAGAAACCTATCTTATATATTTTTCTGACAAATTTTACACTAAAATCGTTCCAACTAGATTACCATATAGAAAAAGAGATTATTCACCAGGTCTATACTTTGTGTTCTGAAAATTATATATTGTGTCAGTTCAAGCTTTCAGTGGCAATAAAATGCTTACTCATGAGATGGAATTGTCAATGGTTGTTCTGTATCAAAGACAGATGCGAAACAGGTACGTCTTATAATTTCATACACATCTGAGTTACGCCTTTGTTCAGCTCCTTCCTTCTGGCCAGAGGTCAAATGAGAACAAACAAAGCAAAGCCGTGACTGGAATAGAGACATGCTGACTGAAACAGAACCCTGCACCAGCAACCTCTAGTTAGACATCCAGTACTGTCACAGCTAGTAATTTCACTTTATAGACTAGTTCTTAGGTACAGCGCCATGTAATCTCTTCAAAAATAGATGCACAAGTGGGCAGCCAATCACAATATAGGAGGGCACTGCTTTCGTCTCATCTTGACAAGAACTAACAAAACATGGCTCAACATTATAGAGAAATGAAGGAAGCAACCCTCCATGACTTGATGCTCAGTGCTAACCACTGCGATTTGCAGCACAGGTTGTTGCAATCATCATATTCACAAACAAGTAAAGGGGTGTCAAAATTGAACCTAATCCTCTTACCATACTTGCGTGTTCCTGAAACATATCTAAAGGGTGATCTACATATATCTCAACTTTCCTATGATTGCCTAAACTAATGCAATGTCTTGGCCAAAAGGGCTGGTGCACTCCTAGGCTCCTAGCATGGAAGATAAGGTTCTACCTTGTTTCCCATGTAGCCCATTAGACCAACTCCAACAGGAGAGACCTTCAAATTGTTTATATGTCTCCTCAACCGTCGACGCACCCAGACTGAAACATAAATTCCAACCATCTGCTTGCTGACAATCCGCACATAACTAGGACGTGACTTCACACCATCTCCATAAACTCCATCATCATCTTGCTCCTTAGGTGTTCCACAGAAGGTATCATCCTCCTCATCAGAAAAGCCATCAGAGTGAGAATCATTACAACTTCAGGCTCATCCTGTGGCTCCATCCAGGTTGAGCACAGGTTCCCAGAGCTATGGTGTGATCTTTTCAATCTGCTTCCATCTAATGCAAAATTTTGGGGACTACACATGGCAGGATTCTCTATCCAATTAAAGCCAATTCTTGCAGAACTGCTGAATACTCTTTTCAGTTTCGAGTTGGAAGAGACAACTTGAGGGTTTGCATCTAATGAATGTTCAGGCCAGTCTAAACTACTGTCACAGTCGATGCCATATATTCTACTAAAATGTAATTTTTTTCCTACATCAATAACTTTATTTAGATCTTGTCTTTCAAAGTCACTACTGTTTGTAGTTCCAATATAGTCCTCACAAATCATCCCCAATGGCAGATCATCAATCTCATCAGCAAGCTCATCAGCAACAGAAGAAGTTCTTAATACTGGAGAAGGTGGGGCACTATAGCTTTTCTGTATGCTTTCAGGTTCCAAGGATTTGTTCAGAGTTTTGCGAATGATTGCTTCCCATTTAGGAATTGGCCTGCTACTCTCGGCTCCCAGCACATTCCCAGCATTTAAAGGGACTACCTCTTGGAAGCTGTAAAGATATCAAAATGATATTAGAATTCCTTGGGTAATAACTGACCATCTTAGCAGCTAAAATCACTAAATATCTTACAAACTGACCATCATAGAAAGACAGAGAGATTGTAACACCACAATGCAGTTACTACTTCCATATAATCCTAGCTATGAGAAAGAAACAAGCAGTCTATAAAATATTCGGGTAAATAATTCAACAATAAGAATGATAAAGAGACCATGAGATAGGTGAAGCATAAGCCATTCACAAATTTAAAATATTATAATCGTATCCACAACGAAAAACTTGTTACAAATTTTATAAAATTTTGACTGTAAAATACATTGATTCTTCAAATGCCTCAATTATTTGGCATTGTTCAAACATGTCTTAGTTTGTAGACAACTGGTCCTCATGTAGCTCTTGTTCTCAGATGTCTCAGGACAACTTTTATGAGTTTTGTAAGTCCAGCCACTTTTAACTTGTAGCAGGTGTATTAGCTCGGGTAAACCCTTAGATGCATAATTATGAAAACTTTAATGGAGGATCTGGTCTAGGGGGCTAGCTACAATCAACAAAACAGCCAATATAGGATCTAATCAAAGAAATGTCCACTATACCATTCATTAAGAGATAAAGCAATAACCCTTATTACATAAATGAAAGTATGATTGTTTAAATTTTGAGATTATCATCTCACCAACTCTCAACCTAAAGTGTACTGCATAAATAAATCCCAATTACTAGAATTGATAATTGAAAACAGAATCTGTGCTCCGACAACTTGGCAGTTCTAAAAGTAATCAATAAGTTATGCAATCTGAACCAGTGCAACCTTAGGTTATCTTACACATTTATATGATAAAGATTGCACGGAACTACTTCTCATGCAGAAATCTCATTAGATAATAGATACATAACAAAATGGATTTATTAACAGCTACATCACAAAATGTTTCAGACTTGGAAAATGTGGGATTCCCCAAAGTGAGAAACTCACCCAATAATATACATATCTGATGGCTCTTGTGTGCAAAGCCAATCCTCAATATCGAGATCTTCATGTGGAAGTCTTCCAGCAACATTCCAAGTTCCTATTGTCACCCTGCAGATGACCGAGAATCAAGATGTTTTTGAGTCAGGACCAAATAGTACTACTTAAGGCTAACATAGCAAGCACAAGCAATTGACAGCCAACCTCACATCTTTTGTATTTATATACTGAACACGGAGTGTCTCTGATTTGCCTCTCCTGTGTCGTAATTGATAGCCCTTGGAATGTGTATCTAGACCAATAAAACAATAATACCATTTTAGCTATTTATTTTAGACTCAAGTGTAATTATGTAAGTAAAGCATTAAATCATTATCAAAAACCTTTTTAGGCTCCATTCAGGCCTTCAAGAGGTGAAACAAAAATTGTACAACACTTTAGCAAGAATTTTAGCAGCTTTAAAAAATTTGATAGTTTTTTCCTTTCTCACTCAAAGATTATTGTTCTCTTTCCCTTTACTCCACACTGTCCCGTAAACTACACGTATCTTAAGCTACAAGGCCATTCCAGGACCACATGAAGAATAGCAATATTTTAAACAAATTGAGGCTAAGATAACTCCCTTCTATTAATAAAGAAACTGATTTCTCAACGCGTAATTATGGAAGACAATAGAACAAGAAAGAGAAATTTCATAGATGTGAATTGCTAGCAAGTTTCAGTTAACTTATGTATCAAGGTGCTGAACCACAGGCACAAAAGTTGATGATATAAAGATATTGTAGAAACAAGCAATGGTGATAAAACCCGATGCAGTAGATGAGAATAAGTATGCTTTTCAGCTCGTACAAACATAAACAAGAAGGTTGCACCCTAACAAAATGAATCCACTGAGGTAGAGCATAGATATTACCTGAAATTTGACTTCCACACACGGATTGGTTCCCCTGAGTCCTATGGACATGATCCTCACGTGTGTGCACTCTTGCACCTTTAAGAGAGCATGCTGAAAGTAGAATCGCAGAAAACAATATATCAGCAACAGAAAATACAAAGAAATGAACTGTTATGACAAACTTATGATAACCATACACACCATCATCTTCACTCTCAGTTTCAGTGTCCACCTCATCTTCACTAAAGTCATACACCTTTGGCTTTATATTCAACCATTTCTTCATCACAATAGAAGGCCAAAAGGCCTGCAGTCCACAGCACAAATCAGAATCAATTGGTTAACCATTTCCAAAAACAATATCAAGTACCAAAGAGCACAAAGTCATACCTCCGAACGCTTGCCTCTTCTGGCTCTCATTATTTTCTGGATCAAAACTTGTGAATTGAATTCCACAAACAAACAATTAGAGAGCAATCTTTCTAAGCACAATCACTTAAATATGGAAGCAGGCAGAAGAAGAAAGCAAGTGTAAGTGCTTAGGAGATTAATATTTAAATAAGAGGGTTGGCATTGAAGTACGAAATCTACTAGGTGAAGCCAAATACAAAGAAGATTCGTACTACATGACCAAACACAAAAGACAGAAGAAGTATGGCCTTATTTAACAGACATCCACAACCTCAAAAGATAATAGTCAAAACATGGTCCTCATTTACGACTGATGCAAAACCAGCATAGCATTTTGTTATTGTAAATTGAAGAAAACCGCCACAACAAAGTTAAAAATTAGAAAACCAAAAAAAGTCACTTTCATCTTTACTATTATATAGTCCTGAAATCAACTGATGCTCTAGCCATTAGTCTCAGTAATAGTCGGCAAGATAAGCAATTGACACAAAAGTTTTAAAAATCAACCCCAGAGGCTGATTACACCTAACAATTAAAATAACCCAACCAGGTACTTGGAATGATAATGCAAACTAACAACCAGAAATCTGAAAACAAATTTAGGAACTTTCACACATGTACACTGACTGTGACTGGAGACTACTTGCATTACAACAAAGACAAATATAACAAACGGATGTATGATAACAAGTGGTAATAATAATAATAATATAATAAATGATCATAAATACCATCACATTCAGATGTCAAAGACTAGGCATAGACCCCACCATACCTGCATATTAGCCAGAAACATGTAACAACCCAGTTAGACTAATAAAAGATTGACACTAAAAAATGCAAGTTCGAGTCAAACGGGTAATCACAGAGAAAAGTAGGGAATTAAACTATTTCAGCATTTAGGACAGCTGCAGACACATTGGTTGGACGGTTACATACACATACATGAATATTATTTTGTACAAAACTTGCATGGAAAAATATTAATGAATAAAATAAAATGACCAGCTAAAGGTGGGGTCAAGCACTATATGTGAAGGTAAATGAATCATTCTTTATTTTCAACAGAAAAGTAAGGGAAAATGGAAAATGAAAAATTCTTCTGTCACATATTTATTTTTATTTTATTTTTTGTTAGAATTAATTATTGGATGGTGACTTTAAGGTTGATTTTGAAGAAGACTTTTCATGACAACCATGCAACAAGAATGATTACAAGTTTGATGAAGAAAAGGGAAGGTGAGATTTTTTTTTTTTTGTTGATCCTTTTGGGAAAATCCCTTTTGTGATATTTAAATATATATTTTTAAAAAATGGTTGACCAACTGCATGTTGCCACATGGAAATAGGGAGGCGTGTACAAGAGCTTTAGTGTTTTGTGGAGGGGCCAGACAAGTGGGATTGAACTACACTTGCAAGTTGGATTTGGTTCGTGTTTCGGTGTCGACTGTGTGTGGACAAGTTGACCCTCCCTCCTAACTTTTTCTATTTTTTCGGTTACTGACACCGGGATGTTGCTGGGACCAATTGATATATGTCTCTAAGGTATGACTTAAGAATCATTTTTCAAAAAGCGGAAGAGAATAATCCACATCAAATGGAGAAAATTACCCATAAATAATAGGATTTTGTGAGATTAAACTCACAACCTTAAAGATTTGATGTAGATAGGCCTTAGTTTGGCCAATCGACCAGGGTGTTTTTCTCTCCTCCTAACTTTTCTTTGAATTTTGGGTTTTTATCATTTTCATATGTGTTGAATAACAACAAAGAAACAAATTGTCTCTAAATGGGATTAATCATCTTTTAGAAAACCAAAATACATCATCTATTGATAATTTGTATATATGAATAAATTAACGGGTAATTTGGTACAGCTATAATATGTAATTTGCTATATGTTTGGATAAGTGAATAGTATTGAATATATTCTGTCGTTATGCTTAAGTAATATCTGATAAAAATACCATCAAGTGCCTGAATAATAATAAGTTAATACCATTAAGTGGATAAACTAATGATCACTTGATATGGTCTCGTAGAAATTATTCCCATGATCTCACATTGGATATAAAGCACTACTAGCTGTAATATGTTATATAATGTAAAGAGGATGGTCATTCATAATTTACAACTGGCTCTTGTCTTGACTACTAATGCAAATGAATGCATGGCTATGCTCAGTTGACTTGCAAATTGCAATGCTGATTAGCATATCTTAATATAATTCTAAGAAACAATATGTCAATTTCTTTGCCCACTTAAATCATATAGAGATTACCTGAACGTGTGAATGACGCCGAGGCCAAACCTACAATTACCAAGCATTACACATTACAGTCTCTGGAATCCCATGCCCACTTGGATATTCTTATGTACTTTTTCTCTTTTTTACTTGTGTGTGTGGATGCTTAAAGCTTAATTAACAAATTAATTAATTGTATATGATCCAAAACATGATGTTATACAATATGTAGTAGTAATGGAATGGACCACCAAACCAGAATCTGCTTGATTAGGTTGATAATTAACCCACAATTATTCAACCAGGTGATGGCCGATTATTCCCTACTAGCCACTTAATTAATTAGTTTCCATGCAACTGGTTCTAATTTTTAATTAATTACTCCCAGTGCTATTAATGAAAAAATCTTCAACCAAAGAAGTAGCTTGTCGACAAGATGAGGATAGTTCAATGTTATATCCCTCATAATTATACTATTGAACTTATGGATTTAAGTCATGTCATTTTCTCCAATTCTAAATTAATTAGATTATTATTTTTTTAAAAAATATATTTTTTATATCATTCATGAGCTCATCTAATAAAAAAACGTGTCATGTATGAATCGGTATGTGAAATTTTTTTCCTCAAGTCTCTCAATTATTATTATGATTGATCTTTCTCAAGAAAAGATAGTATAATACACACTATTAATTAGTTTCATTAAAAAAACCTTATGAATATTGGTGTAGTGTAATGAAACATGGTGTGGTATATATACTCATTTCATTGAAGTATTTACGGCTTTTAAGAAGTCTCCAATAGTACCATCTCTCAATGAGCATGATTTGAAAGTCAAGAGAGCTCATTAATCTCGATAGTATTTTAGATTTGAAATGTGATTTGGAAATAAAGAGAGTTCATTCATCTTAAAGTACTCTAAATTTGAATCATTGTATCACATATATTAAAAAAAAAAAAAAATTTCCAATAATGATGTAGCTTTAGGGTAGAGAAAAACGCAAGTGTGATTTAGCGACCAAAAATATTGGATATTTTTTGTGCTATTTATATGTTCTTTAAAAAAGTCTTGTTTCTCTTTTCCACCAACAATAACTTAAAAGAAACGTTTGGTCCCCCAATTTTGAGAGTATTGTAGAAAGAGTCCTTCAAATTTTCAATATCTAGCTGTTCATTGTAAAGGCCAGCAAAAGTTTTGCCCTTTTTTTTTTTCACTCCACTTTTTCTATGGTTGGGTGCAAAAATATATTATTCATCATGACCTTGTATTGCAAGTATTTCATTTGTGTTGGGTGTTTCTTTTTCATGGTGCCCACAAAAACACACAAAGTTAAAAGGAAGACTACAACTTAAGATCAAAGGATAAGGCCATGAAAACTGAAATGACAAGGAAGCTCAATCTGATTACCAAGAAAGCAGCATCACCTTTTTTTACTAACTCGCTATGCTAGCTCAAAAGCATACGATAATCTACATCCACAGTTCAATTTTGCAATTTGTAAAGCAATCTACTATCTATGATTGAAAATAACCCTTTATAGCCTTAACACACACACACATATATATATGACACATTCTAGCATACATTTAAGGTATGCATACACTTGATGAAAAAAATGAATGATTGTATTCGAAAGTTGTTAATTGTAATTTATTATATTTTTGTTATTTCTGATTATAACTAAAAATGTGTAATTACAATCAGTAAATGTGATACTATTGTAATATTATTAATCACATTTACTAATCGTAATCAAACACGTTTATTTGTAATTAGATATAATAAATAAATAATAAATTACAATCAGTAATTTTAGAATGCAATCACTCAATTCTTCGTCAAGTGAGTGTATACTCCAGATTTACCCAAGGAGATCTATGTATATATCTGTGTGTGTACTTGTATTTATTTATTTACAAACAGAGTAAACTTTATATGTTTATCACAATTTAGCTATCTGTCTGTAATCCTAGTTAGTTAACTCTAATACCTTTAGCGGTATTTTTATGTTTTCTAATTTTTTTACATTTTATTTTAAAACAAATTTGAAAAACTAGAATATCAAAAAAAAAAAATCTTCATCGTCCATCTCAATATGGATGGTGGAGATTTTTTATATAAAAAAAAAAAAAGATTATTTTTTTTCAAAAATAAAAAGATTAAAAGTAAAAAAATAATAAATAAATAAAAGTGATTGGATTTTAAAAATATAAGTATAAAAATAAATTTAAAAATATGTGAAGATCCAATTCAATGTTGGATCTCCATCTAATGGAGATAAAGCTACGATGAAGATCCTATCGCCAGGATTTCCATTGATGATGAAGTGTAGAGACTAGACCTTGTCTCCACCACCATAAAGACCAAACTAGTCTCCATGCAATAAAGACCATGGTCCTAGGTTGGGATCTCTTTCGTTGGTGATCGTCAATGATCATTAGTGATGGAAATCCCAACCTAAGATCTCCTTTGAAGGAGCTTGGTCATGGAGATCCTAGATGGAATCTTTATTGTCCATCAATCTTGATGAACAGTAGATAATAGGATCTTCACCTTCGACATTTTATTCTATTTTATTTTTTCAGAAAACCCTTCTTTTTTTTCAAAAAATCTCACCATGTTCATCATTGTGATGGACGATGGAGATTTAGTTAATCACTTTTTTTTTTTAATTTTTTATATTTTATCTCTATTGTCTATCTTTGAAATGAGCTGTGAAAATCTACATTTCTTTTTTCGAATTTTTTAAAAATATTTTTAATTTATTTTTCCTTTATCAAATCTTTTTATTTTAGTTTTCTTAATTTTTTATACCAAATAAGTCCAACAACCACATTTTCAAGCATCACGAGCATTATGGTCTTTACATCATTCTCACAATGTCAACCGTTAACTTTAGCCTCCATTTGCCATGTGGGATTGTGATGGAATAAATGAATTAGATTAGATTGGAATGAAAAATCATTATCCCATGTTTGATAGAACTTGGATTGAATTAAAAATTATATCATATCATGTTTAGCGTAGGTTGGGATTAGATTGGAATAAAATTAATTTAAATTTTTTATTCTATAAAATTAATTTTATAAAAAATCTGAAAAATATATATAAAAAAAAAAAAAACAAGCACAATTGAACCCAATGTCTTTCATGTTCTAAACGAACAAAAACAGCATAGAAACAACCGAGAAAAATCTGCCCAAAATAGTCCAGAAAATAAAGAAAAAATTTACACTACTTTCTAAAAACTGCAGAATTTTGTTGTCCAATTTGATAATCCAAAACAGTCTTATGATACACCTAAAACAGTCAGCAAAATCCACCAAATATTGCACAGAAAATAGTCCAAGAAACCTACACAAAACAGCAAAAACAAAGTAGCAAAAATCTGTAGATAGATGGCTTCAAAGTGCGTAACAAAATCATTCTCCTTAAGACGTTATTCTACTCCACCTAATTCTGTAATGCACCAAGTTGCAAATACATCTCTAAGTTATAATGAAACCTTTTTTTCTTTTGCGATGTGCACTAGCAAAGACAAATCAGAACATCGTCGAATGATAACAAGTCTATTTTTAATAATTTTCTACTTCTGCAGACAGTAGAATATTGATTATATTTTTGTAAGCAACAAAGATTATTTTTGTGAAGAAAATAAGAAAGAGATGTTAGAGATATATATTGTATTGATTGTGGCACACACACACACACACACACACATATATATATATAATATATATATATAGATTTTCAATAGACACAACCTTTAGTAAAACAATGTGTCATTTCATTTTGAAAATTTAATTTAATAAATACAACTTTTGGTGAATGAATGTGTCTATTCATTTTCAAAATTTAAAATTATTTCCAATAGACACAACCTTTAGTAAAGCAATGTACCTTTTCATTTTGAAAATTTAATTTAATAGACACAATCTTTTGTGAATGAATGTGTTTATTCATTTTAAAAATTTCAAATGTAATTTATTTTTAAAATTTCTCTAACATCCTCCATCATTTTCAAAATAAATTAATTCGAAAATGTTCTTGCATAGACTTGAAAACCTTATACATAATTGCAAGTGTCTCTCGACGTGAACCTCCATTTAGTGAAAATGCATCAAAGTTAATCAAGGTGACATGGTAGGCAAGCTTTAAACCAGTAATCTTATTTGACCAATCAGACACATCTCACATATAGGTTTTAAATTTTTAAGGTGTTCATAACACTGACACGTGGATTGACCCTATGCCTCATATCCTATTTCCTAAGTATTTTAGTAACTAGCCAAGTTACATCGAAGACGGCACCGTCTTCGATACTCACATAGGTAGATGTTATTAAAAATGCCCCTGTAAAACATTCTAACAGAAAAACCATTATAAGTCTATTAAAAGCTTAGTTGTTTATCCTTCCTAGAACATATAGGTATCAAGCACTTTCACCTTTGGGACATAATAAATATTATAGTGCTTGCAATCACTACATATGATGTCCTTTACTCATTGAACCCAAGATATTGATGTTTCAAGTGTTGAGTTAAGGTTCCATCATTGGTGGATTTTTTTTTCTTTCATAAGTTGGCTTCAGTCTCATCCCTCTTAATGTTTTATATATTAAATCTCTTACAAGGCTTTTTGTTAGGGGCTCTGTTAAATTTTGGCATGATTTTACAAAATCAATATTTATTACACCATCTGTGAGCAATTGCCTCACATAACTGTGTCTTAGGCCAATATGCCTAGACTTGTCATCGTGTATTTGGCTATATGCTCTAGACAATGTTGCCTCACTATCACAATGAAATGATAAATGTGGCATTGGTATTGGCTATAAAGGAATTTCTACCAATAAATTCCTCAACCATTCTACCTTTTTACTGCATGATGCTAATGTAATAAATTTAGCACCCATGGTGGAATCTGTTATACAAATTTGTTTCTTGGAACTCTAAGAAATAGTTCTTCCACCAATCATAAAAATTCATCCACTTGTGGATGCATGATCAATCTAATTAGTAATCCAACCGGCATCAGTAAATCCTTCTAAAACTAAAGGATAGCCAGAATAATGGATACCATAATCTATAGTGTGCTTTAGGTATTTTAAAATTCTATATACTGCTTGTCAATGTAATTGACTTGGATTAGTAGTATACCTACTAAGTCTTTCTACAGTAAACGCAATATCGGGCCTAGTATAAGTTATTGCATACATGAGACACCCTATAACACGAGCATACTCTAATTTAGATATTGCTCTTGTTGTGTTTGGATATAGTCTTATGTTTGAATCAAATGGTGTAGACACCCACTTGCAATCAAAATGATCAAACTTTTTCAATAATTTTTCAATGTAGTGTGATTGGGTCAATATCAAACCATTATCTCTTTTTTAAATTATAATACCCAAAATCACATTAGCAAGCCCCAAGTCTTTCATATCAAAATTAGATGATTGTAATGTTTTTGTCAATTCAATATTTTCATTATCTATTCCAAAAATTAACATATCATCCATATAAAGACATATAATCACACATTTGTCTCTTTTGAATCTACTATAAACACATTTATCATATTCATGAATCTGGACACCATTTACAATAATAACTTTATCAAACTTTTCATATCATTGTTTTGGAGACTATTTGAGACCATATAACAATTTGACAAGTTGCAAACTTTATGCTCTTGTCCTGGTACTATAAAACCTTCAAGTTCCTCCATGTAAACTTCCTCATCTAGCTCTCCATTAAGAAAAACTATTTTTACATCTATTTGATGGATTTTAAGGCAATAAATTGACGTTAATGCTATCAATGTTCTTATAGTAGGAATCTTGGAACCGGTGCATACGTATCAAAATAATAGACCTTCTTTTTAGAAAAACCTTTTGCTAGTAACCTTGACTTGAATTTATCAATGGTTCCATCAACTCTCATCTTTTTTTCTTTTTTTTTTTGAAGATCTATTTGCGACCTATTGGTTTTGATTGAGGTGGTAGATCAATCAATTTCCAAGTCTTATTTCCCAATATAGACTCTATTTCATCATTAATTGCTTCTTTTCAAAAAGCAACATCTTGTGACTCCATTGCTTTCTCAAAAATGAAGGGATCTGATTCAGTTATCTGTGAGACTATTATCTGTCTCACATGTTTATCTCTAATACCTTCAACTCGATACACAATGGAGTTAAGGGCCAAAGGATTTTTCTTTCCTTGCCCTTTTACTTCTCCATATTTTAGGAGAATCCTTTGTGGCAATTCTTTTTGAAATTTTAATTTAATAGAAACAACCTTTGGTGAATGAATTTGTCTATTCATTTTCAAAATTTAAAATTATTTCCAATAGACACAACATTTGTTAAAGTAATGTGTCTTTCATTTTGAAAATTTAATTTAATAAGCACAATCTTTGATGAATGAATGTGTTTATTCATTTTTAAATTTTCAAAAGTAATTTATTTTTAAAATTTCTCTAACATTCAACATTATCAACCCATAACTAATCAATATCATCAATTCAATTCATTAATATTATTATGTCCCACAACAACAGCATCATCAACAACTTTAAAACATCAAAACATGAACCAAAAAAAAAAAAAAAAATCAGAATAGAGGGTTCTAATCGAACCCAAATGGTTCTGGATTCATCATTGAACCCAGAACCATCTGGTTATGGGTTTCATGAACCTAGAACCAGATTGGTTTTAGGTTCAATGAACCCATAACCCATGGTTCACAATCACTTAAAAGAAAAAATTGAAGGTGAGATGAAAAAAAAAAAATTGAAAATGGTAGTTCTTGCTGCTGCTAGTTCATCTGGATGGAAGAGAAGATGTGAGAGACGAAGAACAGTTTATGGTGGTGATGGTTCGGTATGGTGGAGATGAGAGAGAGACAAAGTTTGTGAAGATAAGATGAAATAAAAAAAAAAAAAAGTAAATAATAATAATAATAAAAGAATCCCATAAACTTAGGAAATGGCAAAACCATGGTTTAACTTGGGCTTTCAAGTCATAAGTTGAGTGGGAATGGAGGTGGGCTCGGCAATGAAAAATGCATTTCATTTTTTGGCTTCAAACGTGGGATGTGGGAGAATGAGAAAAAATGAATCTCTATCTCATTCCAATTCCCACTTACCAAACATACCATTAATGATTTGTATGTAAGAACAAGTAGACAAATTATAAGTAAGGTATAAACTTTGCCCGGCTTGTAGGATATTTGGAACTAAGTAGCTAATTTGTAATTTGCTCAAATGATATTTAATTGTTTACATATTCGTTGTAAATTTTAAAATTGAAAAATATTTTATATTGATTTTTAAAAAGTGTAAAATAATTGTTTGTAGAGAAAATTTAAATATTTGGTTTAAAAAAAGTTTTGAAAATGAATTAAAAATAATAAATTATTATTTTTAATTTTAAAATAAAAGTTTGAAAATATAATTTTGCATTTTCAAAAATAAAATTCTAAAAACACAAATAAATACTATAAAACATATTATATTATATTATGTTATATATATATATATATATATATACGTTTAGGCCTCATTTGGCACATCAGATTACATAAAACCTATTTATGATATTGATATACGAATAATCGATCTCATATGTGCCTAACATAATAATAAATTGGATTGGATAGAGAAGAAAAATATATATTATAAAATAAAAAAATAAAAATAAGAATAAAAATCGATCTCATTTATGAATGCATGAATAATTTTCTTGCGTTGTATTTCGTTTTCCCTATTTTGCCGAATTTGGAAGAAAATACATGTAAGAAGCATCTATGTTCTATGATGTTTGTACATGTAAAGCCTAGAGAGCTGTACATCACTAGACCGTTGACCAGCTTAAAGGAGGCAGCCTCGACACGTCCATTTCAATGTAAAAATGGCGGTGTCCATTTGTAGCGCCTCCGGCCCGACTTGCATTACTTGCAAAAGCAAAACACCATTATTATCACTCGATGTAGGCATGGCATGTAGCAAATTGTCCTTTGTCGTCTTCTTTTTTTTTTTTTTTTTTCAAGACTGAAACAAGTCCGGATATCAGCACAGACCATACGAGATTCAATTCTGGATACGATTCGAATAGCAGCTCTCATACAGGAGGAAACATCTTACACAAGTCCTTTGCCTTCCTTATACCACTGCCAATTTTACATAAACACACACACACATATATATATATAAATAATATGCTACGACGCTTTCAATAATAAAAAATAAACAAATTAAAATTTTTGTTTATTTTAAGATATTAAAAATCACATATTAATTATATTGAAGGAATTTTTTCAAAAAAAAATATACATATTGAAGGAATAAATATTAAATAATTATTTATATTTTAAGTCCTAACTAGGGCATATGTTAGCCCGACACCATCCCTCCCCCAATGGGGGATCTTTGCATCAACATTCCTGAGTACTTATATGGAAATCAATTTCAATTAAATTTGATTTTTAATTTAATCTATTTATGATGAAAAGCATTGGAAAAATTTTCGACAAATGTACATACACAGGAAGGATTGATAAATATAATTTTTCATGCAGATTTTGACACGATTTTGTAGACTTTAGATCTATGTTTTGGGATTGTTACTTTATAATTTAAGAAATAATCACTTACAACCATTTTAGAGAAATAATCTACATTAAGGAAAAGTAGATTATTATTAGGTAACTGGATTTAAAATTATGTAGGAACTTACTTAAAGCTTGAAAGCAATTAAGTTTTCCTAACTTCTCTTCCAGCATCTGTAGCCAGTGGTGGTACATCGGTGGTGGCTGCCGCCAATAGCCATCACGGTTCACTTTCTTAATTCTAGTTTTGAAAATTTTATTAACTTGTATTTTGAATTTTATTTTTAGGTTGTTTCTTTAGTTTTAAAATAGTATTAGTAATTGTCAAAAATATATATATTAGTAAACATTATGGCATTATTGTCTACTTGTGAAAATAATGAGGTTATTATAAACATTTTAAAGATAAAAATGTTCACTTCACCAATAATCAGTTTTCGAAAATTATTTCATGGACATTCTTGTAGGCGTTTTAAGTTTATTTTCGTATCAAGCATTTATTCGAATATTCCTATTATTATAAAGATATTCCTAATTTTGCAAATCAAAATAATATTTTAATGCGAATAAATTTACATTTATGATTTTCATTCAAGTTTAAAGACTTTTATGTGTTTTTTCTCATTTAGGAAATCAATTGCTTGTTTTGAAGAAAGAAAAAGAAGCACAAGCGTCAAATTCGAAGGATTTTCCTATCTAACATTGTTTCATGTTTTACCCATGTTGATAATTAATTACAAATGGTTATATGATTGTTAACTATGAGTTTATGACTTAACAATTAAATGAAAAGTCAAAAAGTTAGACATTTTTTATTTAGTATATTATAACTTAATCCAAGATTTAAGTATAAAAAAATAAAAAAATAAAAAAAGGGCAACAAAAAGGCACTTATATTAAGTGCTTAACCAAATTAAGATTTAAGTGGCCAAAAAAAACATAGATAAAAAAAAATGCCTCCTAACTTATTGTGGTTTTAATAATTTATCTTATATTTTAGTGTTGGAGAAACACATGAGTTTTGGAAATCCAAATGTGCGGAATCACTTATAAGGATTGTATAAGGAAATTAGGCCTTTAAGGATCATGCAGTGAAAAAGACTCAAGCTAAGAAGAGGTTGGTGGCAGCTTGTTACAACAATTTTCTTGGGGGAATGTCCATCTACGAATTGCCCTTTTTTTTTTTCATGGTAATGATTACGCGGTTTTTATAAGAATTTCATAAAATCTATTGGTCATGAGTTGTGAAAAATTATAGAAAATGGCCATCCATATACACCTCTTGAAAATGTTGGAGGCATGATGATTAGAAGGGAGGAAAAAGATTGGGATGGTGATGATAAGAAAAACAATAACTGTTTAAATGCTAAGGCTGTAACTTTTTGCATTGTGCTTTGAATAGAAGGAATTAATGCAATCAAATTTCATCATGTTCAAATGCACAAGAGATTTGGCATGAATTTGAGGTGACACATGAAGACACAAACCAAATTTAAGAGTAGGAAATTAACTACACTTGTGCATAGTGAAGAATTGTTTAAGATGCACCATGAAAAATTTGTCTCTAACATGTACATTAGATTTCTTGATATGATATATGCAGTGCATTCCCTTGATAATCTTATACTGACAACGTTCTTATAAAAAAAGATTTTTTAGATGTTTACAAAAGTCTAGGAAAGCTAAAATAATTTAAAACAAGATTACAAATTTATCTTACAAAGGATTCTGAAAAGATACAAAATTTCAATCCACCTTCAATGGAGATAGTTTGACAATCTTCTCCATCTTCACCAACTCAATGATAGGAGGAGATTATGGATCTTCAACCATTAAGAAAGAGGTCAAGCCTCCACTGATGATGAGGTTTATTCAAGGCTGGCTGGTGACTTGGGCAACTTATCAGGCAGTTGCCTAGGCCCTTGCTTAAATATAAGGCCTATGTTTTTTTATAATTTAGTCTAGAAGTTATTATTGATTTTTAAATAATTGACTTCATAGTAAAAGCTTTCCTATTCCGAAACAACTTCTAGAAATAAAATTTCAATCTATATTTATTAGTTGCACAAAAATTTATTGAATTCCTTATAGGCGGTAAATTAACAATGTGACCATATTTTTCGTTGATTTAATTTGGAATTTATTAATGATTTTTGAATAATTAATTTTATAGTAAAAGCTTTCCTATTCCAAAACAACAGAAAAATCTTGTCTTTATTTTAATAGTTAAATAAAAATTAATTAAATTTCTTACGTGTGTTAAATTAATGTCGAGAATTTTTCCTTTAAGGGGGAAAGAAAAAAACATGCATCAACATTTCCTATTTTTGTCAATGCATCACCATCATCATCAATCCCATCCTCAACCCACCATTATCAATATCAACCAATCTTCATAATCCTCCGACATCACCCTCAGCTAGATGAAGAAGATTCGATTGGAACCCAAATGATGTTCATTTGAGTTCAAATTCCTCCCAGATGATGTTTATCTTAATGATGTTCATCATCTGGGTTCCTAGATGATATTATTGGAACCTAAATGATGGTGGAGATATTTTTTAATTTTTTTTTTTCATTTTTCATTTTTTGTAAGTTTTTTTTTTTTTTACATTTTTTTTTTTAAATTGTTGGTGGAATTCACCATATTGTTCTTTTTTAATTATTTTTTTTATTCATAAGCAAAATAGTCATTTGAACTAAAATCCTAGTCAATTGTTAAAGTTAACGAAAGTCAACTAACAACATAAGGGCTTCTTATAATAAAATGATAAATATATTTTCCTTTGGTTTTAGGCATATCTTAGGGGCTTTATGCAATTCGTACATTTGATAGGTATAAGAAGTACAAATATCTTTTTTTTTTTTTTGAAGAAGAAGAAGAAGAACTACAAATATTTAGTATAAACATAGAATGATAAGTTGGAGTCGTTGGCAATCCATCTACCCAATTTTTGTGGCTAAATTTCACTCAAAATTTATCAGGTATGAACGTAAGGGTTTTTTTTTTTTTTTCTTTTGTGTTCTAGCACTAAATAACTGAGGGTATGTTTTACTAACACTAAAGAATTAAATTAATGTTTTCTAGAACCTTTTTACTGTTTAATTTTTTTAAATGATAAAACTGCCCTTGTTTTAAAATTCTAGAAAACCCGAGCAAATTTTAAATTTTTTGACACAAAAAATAAGGCACGGGTTGAGTCTTGACCCTTCTATAAGGTGTAGCTAATAAGGAGCGAGACCCACTCATAAGGCGCGGATCGCGCTTTGACTCGTGCACTAACCCGCCCATAAGGTGTGGGTTGTAGCTAAAAACGATGCAAGTCGCAACAAAAAGGGCACGGGTTGCGCCCTATAGTGCGCAGGTCAAGTTGAGTCCTAATTGTTCAGGGATACATTTTATACATTCTTCATTTCATTCATTCATTCATTCAAATCGGATCTTAATTAAAATCAACCGTGTTCAACAACATTAGCCATCCATTTCAATCATTCTCCCACAAAATCATCAACAGCACCATCAACAACATTTAAAAAAACATCAATTGTCTTCAATTTCATCAACCATCTATTTCATTCATTCTCCCATAACATCAACAACAACAACAACATCCAAAAAGACTTTAAAAAAAAAAAATGAAAACAAGAGGCACCGTCGAACCCAAACCCAGAACCAGATGGTTCTAAGTTTGAAATCGATCCCAAAACCATTTGGTTTCTAGGTTCAAAACCTAGTACCAAATTTTAAAAATAAAAAATTAAAATTAAAAAAATTTTAAAAAAAAGGAGATGAAAGTGTTGGTTGGTCACCGATGATGAAGGAGAAGGCTTTGCTGCTGTTGGTCAATGGCAATGGAGGAGCAAACGATGAGAAGACAGCGAGACAAATGGAGGAGCGCGAGAGGGAGAATTGAGAGAGAGAGAGAGAGACGGTAGAAAATGACAGAGAGAGAAAATCATAGCTTATAAGTTTTTTTTTTTTTAAGAAGGATATTAGAGTCTTTTCATTTAAGGAGATGCTATAAAAATTTATTCCAATTCTTTGGTGCTATTTGATATCATTTACTCTTTGAAACATATAAAATTCTGCAGGAATCTACCGTTACCTGCTGTCTGAAAAAAAAAATTTAAAAAAAAAAACCTACCATTACTCGTTCTTTAAATTACAATCAAATAGTACTGACATTGTTATATATACAATTAATTAAAATGTTTGGATTGAAAGCGTTATGTCATGACCGTTTGTCAAGTAACAATTATACCCACGACTTAAAACGCACTGCCGCTCTTGGGTCACCATATGACAACTACTACCCAATTAAAAAGATAAAAAAGATTGAAAATCAAAGCACTAGTATCAAATGTCCCCCTCAAACCCTACTTTTCCAATCACTTTCTTTTTGGTGATTGGACCACCACACACCAGAGACCAAGACCACATATGATATGATTTACATACATGTAGTTATATATGAAAATGGAAAATGACTTCCACTTCCGCTTCCATTTCCATATACCGACAATTATATCCCTTCAATTGTAACATACCTCTTGCAGATCATGATTTATGATGTTTCCATCATATCTCATCTCTATTCAACCTCTGCCTCCACACTTATTTATTGTCTTTAACAATATCTAATTCCTAAAATCTAGTCATTTTTAATTCACCCACTCTATCTCTTAATGGGCTAAGTATGAGCAAACGGACCGAACAAAAAGCAATTCTGACATTGAATGTTTTGACTCTGATGACTTAAATTTGCTAGATGAGCAAAAAATATAAGGAATAACGATAATATTAAAATTTTTTCATTTCTATGATAAGAATCTTTTTGGGTAAATAAAGTAGGAGGTAATTCTGAAGACCATTGTAGAATCGATTCTCACACATTATCAGCATCCCAAGGAATTTGCATTTATTTCTCTAAAATATCCAGTTGCATTTATTCCAGAATAACGGATTTCATATTGCAACTCATCGTCATAAGAATATCATCAACAATAATAATAACTAAAGCTCGAAATGGGCAGGATGAGCCAAGGCTGAAACTTTTCAGCATTTTCCAACCCTTTAAAAATAACACATGAAAGCCACTTATAAATAAAAGGTTACATAATCAGGATATTCTAGTTTGACGCACCGGATCTCAACTATTCTCAAATGTTTGCCCTTGTGTTAAGGGAAACAAAAATGAGAGAGAAAAATTGTAATCTGATATACATATATGAGAAAGAAAAAATAAATGTTCCATATTCATCATATCAACAAAAGGAAAAAACCAAATTAATGGATAACTTGGAGGCGTCGCTTATGGGTTTGTCAGAGTTAACAACAGATGCCATTTAGCAATTATCAGCCTGATGATGTAAAGACATAGGAACAAACTATAGAGAAATTGATTCAATCACATCATGCATCTGCACAAAGTCTTCACTACTCAAAAAAGAAGGGGAAAAAAGAGGCTTAATCTCAATTTAACTCCTTAAGAAATCCTATGGTGACAGTATAATTTTACTTTTACACACGAAGGATAGTGCACTGGACACAAGAATGAAGTTTCGTTTTGTAGAAGAATGAAATAGGGAGGCGGAAAATGATTAAAGCTCCTGAACAATGTGCTTTGTATACAAACTCAACAGAATGGAAAAGACTCTTCCGGGAAACTCGATGCTCTCACAATACTGTTCAAGAAACCAACCCAACTTCAAAGCCATCACATGATGGTACAACGGCTCCTTTCTTCTGTTTGTGGTGCAGACACTTGCTGGAACCTGTGTGACTCTGATGGGTTGTATGTGAACTCTGAAGTATCAAGTCCATACTGGTAATGTATACGTATTCATAGGAGTTAGAACTTGGTGATAACATAAGAGTTATAACAAGTATTCACCCAAAATTATTAGTAAAATTCTCATGCCTAAATTTGTTCTCACTGGAAGTCATCATGTAATACTCTCATTGACCAAGGATTAATAGCAAAAAATCCTAAAGAATCTAATAGGGATGGATTGTAATAGGGAAGCAATGCTGTCTAGAAAACAGAATGTGAAATCACTTTAATTTCAAATTCTGAAAGCTTAATGAAAAATCCAGGTATCACATGAACTTTTTATAATTCGTTGTGATTTAATATTTAAAAGATCGCTAGAATGCCACCAAAAGTCATGCATAGTTACCATATAAAGCACACATATCTCTGCATTAACAAAAAGGTTGAGCTAGAAAAAATTCACACCTTTTCCCTCATTCGTGTACTCCAAGCATCATTTCTGCTGGGACGCTGATCAATGGCACCAGCAACAGGCACACCTGTGGCAGGGGGCGGTGGCCTGTTGAGGAAGGGTTGACGGATTTGTTGTCTTGAGCCAATGATCTCATCATCACTGTCATACTCTACTGGCCTATTTGTTGCCCTAACCATAAGGGCTAACAGGAAAATTAGAGCCTGCAATTCCATAGTTGATTTATTACTTTAGAGCCACCATTGAGAAACATTAGAAATAACTATTCAATCAATATGTCAGTCAACATTGCACAAACAGAAACACGGTATGATGCTAGCAACATTTCAAGCAGAGTCATAGATGTCCATTTTCAATTTCCTCATCAAACCAAGCAGCGGATCTATATTACTGTAATGTAGGTTCAAAAACCAGATAAATGAAACCCATATAATCTAATTTCTATGCAATTAGAACTTACTGACAATAAGCGAAGAAATGTAATTATACATAAAACCTTCGTGACTATGCAATGCAGTGTCATAAATTTAAGTGTAAAACACAAGTGATTGTTGAACACAAGCATCCAAAGAATATGCAGAAACTTATACTAATAAGTACAAACTAGCATCAGACATGTTATTTGGCTGCAACGAGGAGGTTGTCAAACCTGATTCCAGCATAGGGCAAGCTAGAATAGCAGTTCTGTTAGCTTGGGTAGAGCTCTCAGGTTGGATATTTGTAACTCTACCTCAGTCATGACTGACCTTGGACAGCTGGATAGTTGACCGGGCAAGACAACAACCCAACATACAACCCAGGTTGTCTTATAATTTGCATCTGTATTAAACTTTGGTTGAATGTATATTCACCTAATTCCCTTATGAATGCTTTCAAAATATGAGTATAATTATGAATTAAACTAAAGTAACCACCCAATCGAAGCTATGGTTTAGCTATAAGGGGGATGAAGATCAAAAAGAACACCCCAGAAAAATGTAGCAGTAAGGTGGAAAGAGAAAGGAACAGAGGAATTGTTCACACATCCAAAGTTACATTGAATTTGACTAGAGGAGAGAAACTACAAGCATATCAAACCTAAAACCCCTTATGGTTCTTCAAGTTCATTCATGCACTCTGGCTGCATCAAGTCTGGTACAGAATATGACAGTTCTGTTATGATATATTTCACCTTCAAGTGGAATTTTTAATTAATCCTTACTTTCCTCATCCCCATATAACTCAACCCAAGTTGAAACCAAGCTCAAAAAATTGACCAAAGTGGAGCTGGGCTTTGTAAAAGGCTAATTAGTGAGTTTTGACATGCTGAACAAAAGTCGATAGACTTGAGATGTACACAAAATTAATCTTTAAACCTAACCAACTCAAAATGTTGGAGCCTGAAATTACAATACCAATGAGCCGGATCACACAAATTCACAGGACATGAAAAGGTTGTAGGTAAGAACAGCAGCATCCATAAAAAAACCTAACCAACAACTTTGCAAGTTGATGAGTATGCATGGACTCTTATACGTAGAAGGCATAAATAGTGACTTCAGTTCGTTGTCACAACCTTCAACAGAAAACTTCCTACAATATTTCTGTACTTTTCAGGTAGCAAAATGCACAACATTATCGATCCTTCATTTAAACATCATCTGCCACAAGTACAAGCAGAAACCTGAAGCCATAGCATCAGCTTCCCCAACTAACTCTCAATCACGTCAGATTTTTCAACTTCAAGAACATGATGGATCAGTAGCCATTCATTCTCCCTAAAGAATGTCTTCCCTAAGTCCTGACCTATGAATAGACTCAACATTAACAACTACTGACTAAATCAGAAGAAAAACTCTCCTGTGCACAAATCAGAGAAACATGAGATAGGAATCTAAAGCCAAATTATATACTATTATCTATTTTTTTATGCTTTGAACTTATTTGTAAAAATTGTAATACGCCAACTCGAATCAGATCACTATAATTACAATATTCCAGTAAAAGATCCCACCACAAAGCAATTAATTTTATTAGTCAGGGAAAGAAGACACAAAACTATGCATACACGCAATTACAAAATCCAAGCAATGATATTGAACCTTCTCACCGTTTCCACTCCTTTTTATGCTTTGAACTTATTTGTAAAAATTGTAATACGACAACTCGAACAGATCACTTATAATTACAATATTCCAGTAAAGATCCCACCACAAAGCAATTAATTTTAATAGTTAGGGAAAGAAAACACAAAACTATGCAAACACGCAATTACAAAATTCAAGCAATGATATAGAACCTTCTCACCTTCTCCACTCCTAAAACCCCTGCTTCACTTGGCACCCAAACCGTATGCAAATCAATCTCCTAACATCATGAACTGAGCTTAAGAGGTTTAAGATGGTGGATCTTCTAGTTTATAACCTCTAGGAAGCAGGGACAAAAATTTTAATGCCTTGTCAAGCTCTTTACACTCATATAGGATTAGAACACAAGTAATGAGGTCCTTCATGTTTTAAGATGGATTTATGGGTACTGACAGATGAACTGATCTTGGAAATTAGCAACTTCAAGAGAAATCACACAGATAATTAGAATTGCAAAATTTAATCA
Organism: Nephelium lappaceum; assembly: GCA_021234005.1. Classification (NCBI taxonomy): domain Eukaryota; kingdom Viridiplantae; phylum Streptophyta; class Magnoliopsida; order Sapindales; family Sapindaceae; genus Nephelium; species Nephelium lappaceum. The sequence continues at coordinate 9,135,205 of CM038004.1, forward strand.
CTGATACTATCAACTAATTAAAGTAGGATTTTCTAGTGCCAGAACCAACCGCGAGAGAATTGCTTACTGGGAACTTTGTATTGATTTCACAAATATTCTATGCATTTTTATGTGAAAGAATTCCATCACATTCTGAATTAAATGGAGTCTACCTTAGAAAGTGAGAAGACAAAAAAGAAATGCTTGCATATTAAGAAAAATAAACCCAATGCTTGCCTGCAGAAAACACTCACATAAGAAAAGTTGCCACTCAACAGATTGCTTGTCATTCACAGTCATGTGCACATGTTAACAAAATAACAGCTATGTTGTTAAAGCAGACAACTTCATGTTGTTCTTACCTCCAAAATAACAATTCCAAGAGCAACCCATTTTGCAATAGCCCAATTTTCTTTCAGAAAATCATATATCATATCAAAGTAACCAGTTTTGTCTGTTGGAATATCCTGAAAAAAGTATCATTCCACTGATTAAATAAACAAGTATATTATTATGAATTTCAAAGGTCTAATCAACACAGTAACAGTACTCACCTTTTTCCAGTTTTTATCAAAGAACATGAAGGCTGCACATCCCAACTCAACCAAGATCAACAAGATCACGAATACTGAGTACTATGTCGACTTAAGGAAACCAATAATCACAAAGAATTTATAAAGAATCAGCTGTTATAAAATATTAAAATAACACGCGTCCACAATTGTCAATGCCATGAGAAATAACTGAGATCAGATATAAAAATCCCAAAGATTAATTAAGGATACACAACACAAACAGCATCCGTTCCTTGTTGAGGCTCCAATGCAACCAAAGCATGAGATGACAAAGAGAACAACTCCTACACCAATAAATAAGTATATGAACCTGCCACAAAATATGATTAAAAAATCAGAACCTAACAGGCAATCATTTCACCCAACTTAAGCACTCAAGTCTTCATCAGGATTTATGACTTACTAAAAGAGAATGTCGATTGTTAGTAACCATTGGCCCAAAAGCATATTGTGTTAGGAAGGGGCCAGCAATAGTATTAACCATGCTAACAAAAGTGCAAGACCAATGGGCTTACCATGTGGCTTAAGCCCAAACACAAATAGATAACAAATTCAAACCATAGGTAATAATAATCACATGTGAAACTCAAACTCAAGGACTCCTGATATAACAAGGTTTGATACCATATTAGTAACTGCTAAACCTAAAAGTTCAAACTATTACAAAAGAGTTCAATTGTAATATCTAAAAAATCCACATAAGTAATATTTTAGTCGAAAAAAATTCCTTAGACAATATAAAGTGCGCAATGAAAAACGACCACATTAGTCAACTATCCGTGCAATAAGAAGAATGCCAAAGGTAAAGCAAGCCAAAATTTAGTATTGATGACTAGAATTTAAACCAGCCCAATTCCTATATAATACCAGCAAAGAATAATTTACATAAGCTTGAGTTCGATTTAACTTATACAGAACCTAGATGTAGTAAACGCTCAATGTTTTCAATCATTGCAACTAGAATTGGAAGTTTAAGTGCCACCAAGAATCTCAATTTTGCGGAAGAGAAATACAAGTTCAACCTGGAAAAAATTTTCGATAGGAAAGAAATTAGGTTTTCCTTTATTTGTTTAGAAATCTATTTTAGCAGTCTTTTACCTTTAGATAACTATAATTCTGCAAGGAAGAATAATCTCTCTATAAATAAGGTTGTTCTTTATATTCTTGAGTATGAAACAAAGTGAGCCTTCAAGAAAGACTGAAAAAGAGAGTCATAAGAAATTGTTGGCCAGCGCAAATTGGAGACAGTTGTCATTTGTAAGGTTTTTCTAAATGGTGTTCTAGAGCTTATTATGGTAGGTAAGGCCGAAGAGATTAAGATCCAGAGTGAGTAGAAAACCATGGCTTCAGGATTCATAGGGTGTAAAAAGTAGGATGCTGTGGCTGCAGATCTTAAAACCCTTTAAAAGAAGCATGTGAAATCATAGGTACAATAACTCTTGTTCAAAAGCCAGTGCCTGCTGATTAAAACAACTGTACTACAACAGAGACAAATTGATGAAAGGAAATCAATATAAATGAAAGATCTATATGCCTATGCGTAACAAAAACATACATGATTGAATAATGGTAACATGATCTAAGTAAAAAGGTTTAAGGTTTCAACCAAAAGGAAACTTTAACTTTACTATTAGTACAAAATATTCATTGTCACATATATTAATAAAAAGAATAGTCTGTAACAAAAGTCTAATGATCTATGATATTCTCTATCAAATGAAAATTAAATTGTTATTATCTTAAAATTTACAATTCAGATACTTCCATTTAATTTGACCATAAATAATAGTTAGGGAGGAAATATCTAAGATAAACAAATAATAGACAAATACATATGAGATAACCATGGACATTACATATTAAAAATGGTCCTAAATAATCTTTTTAAACCAAACTAAAACCAAGCACAAAATTAGTTATACTACTGAAACACTAATGACAATCAAGACATAGTAACAGGACATTTTTCCAACTAAATTTGTAGAGCAAAGCTTATAACTGCAGACATGACAATTTGAGTACTCATCATACTGTTAAATATTTTTCTAGGCAAGCTTTTGGGCGATCAAAGAAGGCATTTATGGGCGCCACCTTGTCAAGTTGCCAACCATGTTAAGACATCTTTTTAACTCATCGTTTCTTGATTTATGTTAGGGCAAGTAGAAGCCCCAAAGAACATGAAGCAACGCTTAAGACAAACATGGAAGGAAGAATATAAAATTATATGTAAGATCAAGACCTATAACATCAGAGTCATCATCAGCAATGTCTCATCAATTGACTCTCTAAGTCTCTATATGGTTTAAAAAATATGCCATTTGGATGGGCATGAACCTTTATTTTTTCCTAATATCCTAGAAAACCCCTGCAGGCCGCTTCACAAAATTTGAGTTCAAATTGGTCCCCCTTCAAACCTTAAAATCAATAGGAAATGGGAAAATTGTGACATAATGCCAAGTACTTTATGGAATCAAATTATAGATGTTGTGGAAGCAAACTCCAAGCTTGACTGCTTGACCAACCACTCAAGGTTTGGAGGGGATGAACTGATAAGGGGTAATTGATGTACATTCTTACTACAGGGTTGTCTGCGCTCAAGTGCTTATGCTAATAATAAATAGCATTGAGCAACAAAATTATATGCTATTTCAGATATGTCTTAAGTAATAAACTCCTCATAATTGTAAGGCACCTCTTGCATAGATTTTTTCCTACAAAAGCATGTTCAATAGGACAAAGATGCAGTATCTCATCAATCATTCTTACTTCATGGTTAAACAGTTTAACCCTGTGTCACTGTGTATTTAAGGAAGTGTAAAATATTTGAATACCATAAGCAATATTTTCCTTAAAAAATTCTAAATTTGCAAAGAAATGAAGGATAAAATACAGGAAATCTAAAATTTTGTGCGAGCAATGTAAAGAAACCATAGAGTAAACAAATAGCCAAATGATACAAAAAAGCTTATCAATCACAACATTATGATGATCCAGAATATTATATACTTCCCAAGGGATAAAAGATAAGCAGCTAGAAGCAAGGGCACCCATTTAACATCCATATAATTACTTAGAGAAAGAAACGCCTAACATGCAAAACTAGAAAGACCATAGAAACACAATTTCTTAAAAAAAAAAAAAAAAATTGGTTGAACATTACAAGTTCTATACCAGCAATACAACAGACATTCTCAACTACAAAACCGAGCATACTAGAACCAGTAACATACCCAAACTATATTAATTAAATCTTAGAATGGCCAGCAGACGTACCAAGGTTTTGGCAACTTATCAAAAATATTAGCTGATAAAGATACAGCCATAAGCATGGGCCGACCAAGCTGTACCAAACCCTGATCACTGGTTGCAGGTAAACTTATAAGCAAATCATTGGCCTCCGCTCTCTTGTACTCAACAAACAAGTAGATCCCATAACCAACCATAGTGAGTCCCACGAGCGTCATCAAGAAGTTCAATAGCTTCAGTAAACACTCCAAGCACCCTTTACACGCCATTCTATACAATTACTTCGATTCCTTTTATTACAATTCGATCGGATCACTTAATACATCAACTGGCAATTACCTTCAAAATAATAAATCCCACATTTTACTTACAGATTAATAATCTGAACACGAAATTTCAATTGCAAATAAAATTTAACACAAAATGTTAGAAAAGAATTAGGGCAAACAGCTTCTGATTACAAATTCAACTCTGGTTGGTAGTAGCCAAGGAGACTAGTCAAAATCAAAGAGATTGAATAACTAATTTATTTTTATTCATCAATCACGATTAAAAGTCATAAATTAAAATTTAAGAAAAAAATAAATTAAATTAAAGAGCTTATCCGGTTAAAGCAACTATCAGGCGTTGTTGACTTTCAAATCTCACAAACAACAAAACAAAATCTGACGTTAAATTACAAATTAAAAAATAAAAAATAAAAAGTAAAATCTAATTTGATTATCTGTAGCTTCTCTCGGGAACCAAACGGAAAATATAAATAGGTCATCACTCGAAACGATGAAATTAAATTAAACAAGTTACTGAGTCCAACGGCTGGCGATGCAATGTACCCCTAATTTCATCATATGATAGCTAAAAAGCCTAAAATCAAAGAAGATGCTGATATAATTGTATATTAACATAATTGAACACGTTGAAGTACAGATCGAACTGCAACAAACATAAATCAAAGTAAATAATGATGATAATAAATAACTGATCGAGAGAATCGAAGAACTTACAGGGATTAATAGACGAGTAAAATATTGGACTGGAGAGGTTTTCTTTGTTTTTGTTTTATGTTGTGAAAAAAACAGAAAAATGATAATAATGAAAAAGAGCAAGGGAAAGGCAGAGGAGAGTCTGGGAATTCAAAATGGTGGGACTAAAACAGAAACAGCTTTTGCGTTTTTTTGACAGTTGGCATTTGCTTTCTCCACTCCGCCTTTTTTTATGAAATGACCTTCCTCACCTTCTGCCATTTGGCTCTTCTGTACATGGTTTTATTGAAATTTTGACTAATTTTAAGGGTAACTTTGAAATAGGTTGGTGCGCCCCTAGGTTGTTGCGTTTTTTAAGAAATCAACCGTTCGGTGGCTAGTAGATGGTTCATAGTTGAACATAATTTTAAATTGCAAAAAAAAAAAAGAGAGAGGTATTAAAATGTGTAAAAATAATATCGTTATTAATTGGGATTTTATTTATAAATTTTGAAAAAAAAAAAAAAAAGACTTTAGTGTTAAGAGGGTAATTTAAGATTTTGATTATCTCACTTTTAAGATTCTCAAAAAAATGAATTTTAAATATCAGTTTGAATATTAATATTGTGAATGAATATCAACACTTGTGAGACAGGATGTATTCCTTTCCTACTAGGGATTCCATGCAGGGACCATCACTCTTAAAAGCATTTGTTTAGTAATTTTAAATATTCTTATTTATATTTTAAATTATGGTGATTAATTATTAACAAATAAATTAAAATGTTTTGGAATATGAATATTTGTGTATGAGCAACGAGGATAAATCATTACCAGTGGTCGTGACAACAGTGGAAAAGCCAGTGATGTTTCAACAAATGTTATACCCATGAACTGGCACGTCAAACCAATTTTAATGGCTTGTCGGATAATAATTTTTATTTTATTAATTGTCATTTTCAAAGAATAGATTGAGTTTCATATTTTTAAATTTTAAAAATATGTACGATAACCATAATCCAAAAAAATAATTTTAAAATATATATTTAAAATATTACAAGAGGTAAAGCAATGTATATATAGCTAGATTCATTTAAAGCTGCTTATATTGATTAAAAATATAAAGATAGATATTTTTTATATTTTTATTAAAAAATTAATTTAGAATTAATTCAGCGTTTTTCAAAATTATTAAATATGATAAAAATAAATAACTTTATTTAATTTTCAGAAAAATATATTTATTCATAGTAAAAATAAATTAATCTATATATGATATAAATTTAATCACTACAAACTTTAATAACTGATTTTTAATAAATACTGTATCATCAATAGTTTCATATGTTACTCAATTGAAAAATCGAAGAGATAAACAATAAAAACATTAAATGTTGTTTTCCTTTTTTGTTCAATAAACGTAAAATTTGCATTTGTTGTCTTTCTTATTTTGAATAAAAATAATATTTTTTTATTTTTACTCTTTTATGGTGGAAAAAAAGAAATTAAATTCAAATAAAACTACTCACACCTTATGTTTTAAAACAATAGTGGGATTTGAACTCTTAACTTCTTATGATCAAGAGAGATAAGTGTTCAATCATTAATAGTATTTCAACCATTATTATTGAGGGGTGGTGTACTTAACTAAAAATAATAAAATACGATTGAAGAAAACGTTTTCACTATTTTTAATATTTGAGGAAAAAACTGCGCATTTGTGAAATATCAACGAACACACCTTACAATTCAAGAATAATCTATATTTTCTTGTACATCACGTGTTATGAACTTTCCATTTCAAACTTGAAATGGAGGTTCAAGTCCTATTATGATAATTATCATCCATATAGAGAGACTTCTCTCAGTATTTATGGAAATTACCATTTTTTTTTTTGTTATATGAGTATAATTGGAACCATCTATACTATGCTTTATGTTTGGAATAGTAGTGGATTTTTTATGAATAATTTTGTTTATCGGTTGAGATTTAGCCATTTGGTTGTTAATTTAAAAAATATATATTTTTAGACATGTACAGTTTTATTGTTTAATTTTGTTTATGATTTGATATGTTTAATATGGGTTTATTAGTTTGGTGTACCTTAAAAATATTTAAAGTTTATAAAAAAAAAAAATCAAAAATAGCTTCACAAAAAAGATTAAAATGTGAGTTTTTCCCAATGAATGATGCTAACTATTGATAATCCGTTCAATATATATTTACATTCTAATTGAATATTTTCTCATTAATGACAAACTTATTCTTAATTAAAATTATTAAAGAAAACAAATATTTATAATACATAACATTTTATCTCTTCTTCTTCTTTTTAACATTTTATAAACTCAAAACCCTAAAATTTATCCTTTTTTTAACATTCTTTTTATGCTCTACTTAATTGGAAAATGGTGATGAGCATTATTATACCACTCAAAACAATGCAATTAAGAAAAAGTATAGGGCTAAAGTTGCATTTTTAAAGTTTTTTTTCTTTTAAGGATAAAATAAACCTTAAACAAAATTAGTTTAATCTTTTTAAGAAAATGCAATGGCTTTTGTATAAAAAATTAAAATTTCCAAACAAATCTCTTCCTATTTATTCTTTTAAAATAAATTATTTTAGAAAAAAAAAATGAAAAGATAAACGGATATTCTTTAAGTATTTTTACCGAATAAACGTAAAAAGATAAAAAGTGAATTGTAAAAAATAAAATATCTCATCAAAAAACCCTATCAACCAAATAAAAACCTAAAAATTTTCCCAACTAACTTTCAACAATTAAAAGAATATTCTTTAAGTATTTTTACCGAATAAACGTAAAAAGATAAAAAGTAAATTGTAAAAAAGAAAATATCTCATCTAAAAACCCTATCAACCAAATAAAAACCTAAAAACTTACCCAACTAACTTTCAGCGATTAAAATGATATTTTTTAAGTATTTTTACCGAATAAATATGAAAAGACAAAAAGTGAATTGTAAAAAAGAAAGCATCTAATCTAAAAGCCCTATCAACAAAATAAAAACCTAAAAACTTACTAAATGACAACTAGCTTTCGGCAATTAAAAAAGATTTTTTGATTAGGTTTTTCATTAAACAAATTTTAATCTGGTCTTGAAAAAATAAAAAAATGGAGGATAAGAACTGGGAGACGGTGGGAAAGTGATTAATAATATAGTGAATATCAAGCAACCAAAACTGCTTCCATTTTTAAAAACACTTTGTTATCTTATCACGCTACATTTTAAATATTAATTTGATCGTCAAAGGTCCAAGAGTACTACATTACAGTGGTAGCTGCTACATAATACAGGCATATAAATAACTGCACACGAAATTATGAAGTATGGCCAGAGTCCGCCACGTGGACAAAGTATAGGAAATTTTGGCGGGAGCGCGTGTCATGTAGTTATAGGCACAACCTAACGGTCGTTGAAACTTGAAAGACATCAAACTAACAATCAAGGCCAAGCCATAACAAATAATTTTATCAAATCCGACCCGGCAGCCCCTCATCCAATTATTTCATACTTTCAACCATTATGTGTGACAGCCATGTTTCGCAACCAACTTTATGATCACTACTTGCACGTGACATGCACATGTGCTTCTCATCCCTAGCTTTCATCTTTATTTTATTATAATTTTCCTTTTATAGTAAATGAGTAATCCAACATCAATATTTAAATTTATCCGGTCTATCAATATTAAATGTTATATAGGAAATATTTACTCTTACGAGATTGAAAAATTGTTCACGCTTATCAGTTGATATATGTAGTGAGATTCAAATATTCTGTAATGTCAAATATAAAAGAAAATGTATTAGACATTCAAATTATAGATAGGTGTGTTCTTTTTTTTTTTTCTTAATTTATATATAGCGAGATTCGAATATTTTGTAATGTCAAATATAAAAGAAAATGTATTAAACATTCAAATTATAAATAGGTGTGTATTTTTTTTTAATTTCATATTATTTATTTTAAAAAGTATTCTAATTTATAATATATATATACACACATAATTTTTATGGTCAATGTCACTTAACTTTAAAAAGTTATAATAAAATACGAGATAAAATTTATTTTAGGAGAAAGAATACAATGGATAATTTGATTAATTCGTCCTAATTTTTTAGGGATTGATTATAAAAGTTCTGTATATGTGTGTATATATGTGTCTTATAACTTTAAAGAGTTAGGACGAACCAATTAAATTCATCTATTGTATTTGAATTAAATACGAGAGAGAATTTATTTTAGGAGAGATAATGTAATAGATAAATTTGATTAGTTGGTCATAACTTTTTAAAATTAGGAGACACTAACATATATATAAACAAACACACACGTACGTATAACATCGTAAGAGAAAATTTTTGGTGCACAGGATCACTCGTAAGTTCACGCATAATATATGCTAGTTTTTAGTTAAGAGAGAAAGAAAGAAATTAGAAGAGAGAAATTAGAAAAATCATGAAAAAAAAGCTTAACTGTGTATTATATGCCAGATTTTCACTGAGTGCACCAGTCACTCATAAGCTCACACATGATATATGTGTCATCTTTTAAATAAGAGAGAGAGAGAGTAAATAGAAAAGAAAAAAATAGACAAATATTATAAAAAGCTTGCATGTGTATTATATGTCAACTTGTGAGTGGCCGGATACACCACTCAGTAGGTGCATTAGATGTGCCCAAAATTTTCTTTACATCATAGATATAGAATGACTATATCCAAGACAAAAGTAAATTACTATTCTAAGTTCAAGACATTAATTTTTTGGGTGGCGATATTTTCATCCCTCAAAAATCGTTTGTACACCCCCTTTTACCATAAAAACTTTAGAATTTTTTGTTTAAACTCTACTTAACACCAATAATACCATTTTTGTTAATTTTATTATACTATATTTTTATAAATATAACTCATTTTTATTACATTATATTTTTATAAGAAATAATAACATATTCCTTATAAAAAGATTTAAACTTAAATCATTACTAATTATCATATCAAAAATTACTATATAAAATTGTGAATAGTTTTTAGACTAGATAAAATTATATCTACCGACATATAACAATTTTATGTGAATAATTCTATATCTGCTTTTAGTGAAACATTACTTTTAACATAAATAATTATCTTTTATTGTAGATACCACAAGATTTAAATATTAAGCAAATGATTTATTGATATTCATAAGATTAATTATACAATTACCATGCTTTTGGACATATTTTCTAATAGTTTAAATCTATCTCATCCTGTAAATTATCATTCAATGTTTGAAAATTGGATTTAGATGTTTATAGCTTGCCTCCAATAATACATTTATATAGCTATTTGGCTCACAATTTAATGGTTGTAATAAAATTTTCATTATTTTCTAGTTTACAAAAGTAAAATAATTAAAAAAAATGATAGAATAAATATTAAATCACAAATCTTGATTTAAAATTTTAAATTAATATATTTTTACTTATATAAACATATACATTCGATTAATATAACAACGTGGAGCTCAATCTAACAACTCACCAACAATGAAGTTTTGCTGTGGTTGGGATGTACTATTGCAAAATTAGCTTTATGTTAAGTTGTATTATATTTTGAAAAAGTAGTAATATTCACACTCATTTACATCTTAAAATTAGGATTCGTTGTTACTAAAATTTAAAAACTAAAAAATAATAAAACAAACAAAAACAAAAACAACAATCAAAATTATTATGTATTATTTTTTTAAAGGTAGCTTAGCATTTTAAAAACAATGTATTATCATTTTTTTACTAGTTAATATATTATTTTTTATAAAATTAGTCAATTTGACTTCAAAAGTTGTCTAAACAAGTATATTCATTTTTTATAGTAATTTTTGATATGATAATCAATTATAGTTGAAATTTAAATCTTTTTATAAAAAATGTGTTGTCATTCCTTATAAAAAAATAGTGTAATTAAATGAGGTGTACTTATAAAAATATAGTATAATAAAATTAAGAAAAAAAAAAAAGGCATTCTTGGTAGTAAATGGATTTAAAAACAAAGTAGAAATATTTTAAATTTTTTATAGCAAAATGGGTGTACAGACAATTTTTGAGGAGTGGAAATATCGCCACTCTAATGTTTTAGTTCTTGAGATTAACGGCCCGAAATCAAGGAGTATTATTAATCAATTCAATAATTTTATTAAATTTGACCCAAAATCAATGTAATTTTACATTATTACCCTTCACTAATTTGAAATTTTCCCACATACCATTTTTGAAAATGCTAAAAATTTTTTTTAAAAAAAAAAAAAAAACTTTAAAAATATTTCATCAAAAGAAGTTTCTCACCAAATGATACTCTATCTCGGGCCAAACTTCTTCTTCTTTCTCTTCTTCTCTTTCTCTATCTTCTACTTCTTCCTCCTTATCTTCCTCCTCTTTTTCTTTCTTCTCTTTTTTCTTCTTCCTTCTCTCATTTCTTCTCTTTTTTTAATGCAAATTTTCTTTGCTGACAATGAACCATCGTCAATGACACTTTCTTCTTCTTCCTCCTCCTCCTCTCTCTTTTTCTTCTTTTTTTTCTCTTTTTCTTCTTTTTTTTTCTCTTATTGTTCTTCATCCTTTTCAACTCCAGTGAATTTTTTGCTAAAAGAAGATGATCTGTAGAGCCACTAACCCACAAGGTTTTTAGTGATACTCATATAATAGGAACGTCAATGATGCCCTTATTATAGAGGTGTTGGTGACGCCTCATTTGTAGATTTGTTTAGCAAAATTGTAGACATGTTTTCTGATGAAAAATTCTTCGAAAATGTAGAAGAGAGAAGAGGAAAATAAGAAAAAGAAAGAGAAAAAATTAAGAAGAAGAGGAAGAAGAAAATGATGATGATTAATAAGAGAAGGAAGGTGAGGAAGAAGAGAAAAAAAAAATGTTGATTGAGAAGTGTCCAAAGTCTATTGGAGATGGAGATCGAAGAAGATTAAAGTAATAGATAGAGGATCAAAGAAGATAAAGGTTATTGAAGATGGAGATTAAAAAAATAAAAATTATTTTTTAGTTTCTTTTTTCTCTTTGTTATGTTAATTAAAAAATTTAAAGTGATAAAAGGATATTTTTGTCGGTTCATGTCATTCGTTAGTAAAATTATAAAGCTAAGTCATTTTTATTGAGAGACCATAAGGGTATGTTCTACACTATTTCTTAACCATGTTTTCCATTTTCAAAGTATTAAAAACCGAAGAAAACATGTTATGCCCAAAGTTTCCAAGAATGCTTTAAACAAATGATTTTTGTGTTTTTCACTTCTATAACATGAAAGTGAAAAATAACATTTATACGTTTTCTTTAGTTTTTGTTTTCCCTCAATATTTAGTAAACACAAAACAACATCGACACCCTTGTCATTATCGTTTCTTGCTCCAACATAAACAATATCTTTTCCATTTTATTAAGGAATCAACTAGTTTCCAATTTTCTTATTGTATAATTTTAATATAATATCAAGTTTTACTAAACATGAGATAATAATTTTTTAATGCAATCTAATCTCACCCCATCAAATCTCAATCTTTTTTAATCTCATTCTCATTTTCAATCTCGATCCGCGTGCCAAATGGGGTGTATGTGTGTTTTGTTTTTGGAGAAATCAAATATGGACAAATTTTATTGTAGTCCCTATATTTCGATAAAATATCAATTTTTATTCGCAAATATGTTTTTGGTCCCCATCATGAAGTTTGAGAAATTCATTAAACTAGCCCCTTTGACAAAACAATGAATAGTCAACTGTGATGAAAAGTCGATAAAGAAAAAAAAAAACCCTTTATTGTTTCATTTTCATTTTAACTTAAATAAAAAAAATGATGAATTTTCACTATTCATCTTTAAGATGAAAGTATGGATGGTGAAGATGATCAATATAAAAAATTATAATAATTTTTTACCAAAATACCCTCAACCCGATTCAAGTTGGTTTTGGATCGGATTTCTCCAAAACCAACCCAACCCAACCCTGTGTCTCCCTAACCTCCGGCGAATCCATCATCAATGAATTGATGGAGATTCAAACGGTTTGTCTCTATACCTATCTTTCTCTTTCTTTTTTTTTTTCCTTTATGTCATATGTAAATAAATAAATTTATTTCCTATACAAAACATCAGTATGAAAAATTATTAAAAATTATTTGTATCGTGTAACACGAAATTTAAATATACATCTAATATGCATAGCTTGTGCTCCAGTGGCCCTGTCCCACCCAAAGTTTGCGAAAAGTATCCAATCGCAGATGTTGGGCAAAAGTGAAGCTTTTGGGCACTTTTGTTGTTGCAGGCTGCACGTGGGTAGCTTATAAAAGAGAGAGTTCGAGCCCATCTAGAGGTGGCCCAGAAACTTTTTCGGGTTGTCCTTGTTACTATGTCGCAAGGAGCCCATTCAGGCAATGAAATGCTTGGAGCGTAAACATGTTAACATGCGTGTATGCCAGATTAAACATTAATGTTATATTTAACAAAAGATTTATTTAAAATTTATCCTAAATGATAAAGTAAATGAATTATCATATAGGTAAGAAACTGATACGGTGAATAATTATGTTATTAGTAAATCATTAATTATAGGATGCGAATATTGCTGCACCCAAAATTAAGATTCACACACCCAGATTTTATTATAAAACTTTATAACCTAAAACAATTTTCAAAAAAAAAAAGAAAACCTAAAACAAAATGACCATTATAGACAATCTTATTAAAATATATTAATTAAAATAATTTTTATATCTATTAACTTTTCCTAATATGTTTAAACCTCAATTTAAGATTTAAATAATTGAATCAAAATATTTTTCACGCTCATCAATTTATCATAATATATTAAAAATCTTATTAGGTAGAAATACATGATTATGACAATTTCTTCTAAAATAAAGTTAAAAAACAAAAATGAATTGGAGAATAAAGTTGTGAGAAATCATTTTTTTTTTTTTCATTTGGTTCCAAAACCATTAATTATTATAGTAAAGAACACAAATTTAATAAGTAAATTGATAAGTATTCTAATTCTAAAAAATATTTATTTTTTTCCTTTGTAGTTTAGTTTAGGATTGATGTTTTCAATAATATAAAAAAATTTATTATACTTGCATTTGCATTGGCTAATCAGTTTTGACTAATGAGTATAATATATACAAGTCTAGCGAACCAAAATAACAGTGAAATTGATGATTCAAAATTTACAAATTGATCTTTAGAAATATGATTAGTTAGGATTAAGTTTTCTATAAAATGAAGAAAAAAAATATAAGAAGAGTTTTATTTATTTATTATTATTGTTTTAAGTGCAAAAAGTTAATTAAAATTAAATTTGTGTTTATTAATAGTTTAATTGGGTATTTTTGATAAATAAATGAATTTACTTTTTATAAGATTAGTTTTGTTATTAGATTGGATGCTTATAGTAAAATTGATTTTAAACTTTTTAATGATGGGTGTATTTACAATTTGGGTGTATAAATCATTTTTTTGAATAACAATATCTATAACCTTAATTATATCATCTCAGGATATAGTATTGACAACTCATATTTTACCGCATGTGGACAATTTAATATTAGTTTAATAGTTTTAAAAGTTAAAAAAGGTTTTCATATATTAAAATTCAATTTAAATACCATTAGTTGACTGTTCAAATTTTGATATTCAAAGTAACTTTATTATTATTATTATTATTTTTTATTTGAGAGAGGGGGATTTAAACTTCAGCATCTCTCTAACTTGTGGAGAAATGTGGTTATTATTAATTTATGCTTCTAAGTATGGTCAAAGACGGGGTCGTTTATTTTTTTGTCTGAAGACTAAACAGTGCTACTGAAGACTGAAGACCGGATAGTGACTGAAACCTGAAATCTGAATGACATGTTTTTTTTTTTTTCTTTACGTCTGAATGTATAGTAATTATGTTTATTTTTTAAAGTTAAAATTATCTAAAAACTAGTAATTTGACATTTATATCCTTTTACTATTAGTTGTTATGTAATTTTATTTAATATAATACAAATAATTATAATAAATTATTTAGCAAATGCTAAAACACTTTTATGTATATATTAATAATATTTTTATTCATAATTAAAATATGATTAATTATTATAGTAAAGTATTTTTTTTTTAAATTATATATACATAAATAAATTATTATAGTAAAGTAATTAAATAAAAATAAATAAAATGGTATTAAATTGAATTACTATTGTTATATATTTAAATAAAAATAATATTGAAAGAAATATCATTAAAATGAATATGTATAATGTAAAATTAGATCGAATTTAGAAATATGTTTGTTGAAGTATTAAAAGAAATTTTTATAATGTAAAACTAGAACAAACTTGGAAATTTGTTATTTTAGGAAGGATAAAATTGGAATAATAAATTTATAAAATCATTAAGTGATTTGGTATTAAGTGAAAAGTCAGAAAATGTAGCTTTTTTATTTTCAGTGGTTTTTTGATGGTTTTAAGTGGTTTGACCACTTAAAAAAACAAACAGGAATAACTTAATTAGCCTAATTCAGCACCATTAAGTGTTAAGTGTAAAAAATAAACGACCCCGTTTATTATTAATTTATGCTTCTAAGTATGGTCAAAGACGTAGTTGGGCAATGACTTCACTGGTTAGAGTGTCTATCCCAGTGCAAGTGATGCACACAGTTCTACACCCAAATGATACATCCCCACCATTAAATGTGTGGATCCCTCTCCCTATTCTACAATCAAATGATATATCCCCCACCATTAAATGTGGGGGTCCCCGCTCCACCCTCGAACTTGGAAAATGGCAACGACATAGGTAAGGTTGGAATTTTATTTCCAAATAGAGTGACAATGGAGATGGGCCTAGAAATGACAAATTCATTCTCTCCCCTGACTTTAAACGTGGGATGTTAGAGAATGGGAGAAAATGAATCCCAATCCCACTAAAAATTTCACGTACCAAACATATCCTTAAGATTATAAATTTTGTTTAATGTTAGTTTTGACATTAAAGGGTAATAGAAAGCATAACATCAAATAAAATTCCCTCTAACCAATTGATTTTTGCCAATAAATGAAAACATGTCCTTAGTAGTGTCTTCGTCACGCAAAACAGTGATTCATCTTTATATGCTTAAATAAAATCGAATCCATATCTTTGATTCCCGAAAGCTACAATACGACCTTCCTTTCAATATCACCTTCCTTTCAACTTCCAACCGCAAGCGGTCAAATGTGTCGCAATAATAACGAAAGAAATTAAGTTCCAAAGTTCTCCATGGATCAAACTACTTGCAAATTTTAAAGAATTTGTAACACACCAGTAATATTCATCATGAATTATTTTAATAAATACATCATTATCATAAGTAAATGAGACATTTTTTTTTTTAATTTCAAATAAAAAAATTCATTTTTAACCCAAAACCAAAAATAATTCAATTTTAATTTCATACGAAACTTCAACAATTTTTTTATCTCGTATTAATATGCGCAACGTCACACTTGAAATGTCTTGTATTCAAATGACATCATTTTAAAAATATCCACTCATGTTAAAGATTATGTGAATTAACAAGTAAACAATTGAAGTTCTATTTTAAACAAAAAAGTGACTAACTTCTTTTTAATCAAAAGCTAAGGTGGTGTTTGGCACCATTTTTTAAAACTGTTCTTCATTTTTAAAAATGAATAACTTTCGAAAATGTGTTTGTTAATCATTTTTAGAAATATAATTTTGCAAAATAAAAAATATATTTTTAAAAATATACAGTGAAACTTAAAATAAAAATAAAAAATAATTTTTTTTTGTTTTTTATCATTTTCAAAAACTTTTTTTTTTTATACAGTAAAACTAAAAAAAAATAAAAACTCTCATCTGTAACAGTCACATCATCATTTTTAAAAACAGTTTTAATCAAAACATATTTTTAATTTTTATCTATTTTTAAAAATAATATTAAATAACTTTTTATTATTTTTTGTTTTCGAAATATATTTTCAAAAATATTATCATACATACTATCATTTTCGAAAATATTATTTTCAAAACATATTTTTCATTTTTAAATTTAAAAAAAATAATTAATTTTAAAAACGTATCTAAACGTACCTTAATTTTTTCTTTCTTATGGACTTTCTTTATACCATTCTCAAAGTACTATAAAAATTAGAAAAAATAAAATTAATTTAATGATGGCTAAAAAAAATACAAGCTTAACAACCCACGCAATCTAAAAGTACTTCATATCTAAACTCCAAATTTAACGTAAGATATTTAAAAAATTATTAAAATTTATTCCATTTTTGTAATTTTTTTATTAACAGTCAATTGCAAGCTTTAATGGTAGAGATAATCAAAGTTGAATAACAAAATACAACTTAACAGATAGACAACGAGTCAGCATCCACTAGGATTCCATGTCAACTTTATTCACAATGTCAATGTCACACTCAGACCAGTACATCATCGATCCCCACCACCAATTCACATTAATTATTGGACTTGTACCTTAATGGGCCTATGTGCCACCCCAACAACACCAAAACTCGCCCCCAGACCCAGAGTCACATCACTTTCCACTGTTTCTCTTTCCCTTATTACTCTTATCACTAAAATTACTTGGTAAACCCAAATGGCCCCATCAAAACCACCTTTGTCTTGTTTTCAAATGTAAGGCTTTATTTACAACCACAAACTTTGCATGGCTCAGATGGGGTGCAAATTTTACATACGTGGCTACTTCTAAACCGTTGGGTCGTCTGCATTGGGGAGGGGACCTTTTTTGTTGTGTGGGATGGACAGGAATAGTCAGTCCCAGAGAGCTCTGTTTGGTTGTGTCCAGGTGTATACATGACATCAGCTACCGTTGCATGTGTTTTTTCTGGTTGCTTATCATCAAGTGGGTTCAAGACCAGCAAGCGTGAGGTGGTCTTCACTAACCAAAGTCATTGACATGTCATTCAACATGGCTTGCCATGGACTTGATTGGTTATGACGGGACCTGATGATCTGTTGCCACATCAGCATGGATGAGAGCCATGAGGAGGGATGGTGGAGATGCCTTGTCTAGAAAGCTCAGCTAGCACACACTCAGCTGAAGGAGGCTTGAGGCCCAAAGGCAATGGTAACCATGGCTTATTTATTGCCTCTTTCACTACCTTGTCAATAACTTCCTCTGCCTGTCTAACCAAGAAGAAACAACATCAATTTCATGCCACTCTCATGCTCAGCATTATATATGTAACATGTACACCCCTTACATACTTAGGACTAGTAACTCATTTCCATTTGTTTCCATACAATTTTTACAATACACAAATGTTAACCAAACCTCTCACTACCCTTATGCATGTAAGTAGGATGTGATCAAAATGCGTCTTATATGATAATAGAAGACCTTACTAACTAAATCAAAACTCATGCAAGTAAGGTTTGATCTCAAAATCAATCCTATAATAATAAGCCTTCAATGACTAAACCAATTAGTGTCCACAACTTAAAATTTATTTCTTGAACATGAAATGTGATGAAACTATGGAAGGAAAGTTGCTGCATTACCGGATAGGGGTCAACAGAATTCTGTGCCATGTAGTAACTGTTATCGATCACACCAGAATTGTGAAACCCAGTTGAATTCTGCAATTTTTTGCCGGATATAGTGAACATAACGGTTAATAATGTGCATGAAGCCCTCTGCACACATTACATATATGATGCAAAATGTAAAGACTTCAGTATGCTTACTTGCGGAAAAGAAGAATAAGGAGTGTGGGGAGGGGGCATCACAGGACAGCCCCATGCATCAGCATGCATCTGAAACATTACAACAAGCCATATATCAGACAAGTTACATTATCAAATTCTCTACGACAAGATTATGTGCTATTGTCATGATGATTAGAAAATAAAAATTGTGCATGTTTTTTGGGTTTTAGTAGCAAACATTAAGCAAATATTACCCCAGGATAAGGTTTCCAATGCCAACTATCTGCCTGTTGCCATGGAGGATATCCAGGAGGCCCCCACATCTGGACACCAGGTGTGTGATTATTTGGTGCTCCCCACACAGGATAGACAGGAGTAGGTGGGAAGACATGATTAGAATGATATGGAGAATATGCCATAAACGGTTTATGTGGATAATAACTCCTTGGCATCTGATCTCTTGATTGCGGCCATCTACGGTCATCTTCCTTTGGCAAGATGTGTCTCCTATGCATTCGATATTTCTGATGGAAATTTGATCAATTACGAAAAACTATGGTTTTAAAAAATCAAATCTAACAATGACTTGTGAATTGGTTTTGATTCAGGACACTAAATCACAAGGTACAAGTAATAGACTTTATTTCCTTGTGCATTATATGACAATGCTGTTTTAAATCAATGACACAAAGTACATGTTTCTATTTTTTGCAGGATAGAAGTAGTGAGAGTAGCCTAGCTTTGACAGTAAATTATTATCATATATATAATGAAAATAAAATGGAGGATTCATGGCTTGAAGAAGGACTACCATGATGGTATACAACTACTCTTGTATAAAGTAATGCATTCCCATAAGAATTAAATTAACAAAAGCAGTTAACAGCAGAATTTGCACTGACCTGGAGATGACTTGCCACATTGTGCCTGGTCAGCCCCTCTACTTTCATAAGCTCTAGTATTCGAGAAGGAATGGCTTGATCTACACCTAGCTGTTCCACAGCATGCACAAATTTCTTGTGAAGATCCGGCGTCCAGTCCACCTAAAAACTCCATCAAAAAGAATACTTAATTACGTAGGCACAAACCAAAAATTATTCAGATTATTCAAACAACTGCTTACTCTGGAGCCTATAGACAGATTCTAGGAAAAATTTTTTGGTTAGAGTTACTTCCAGATGTATTGAAGACAACAGAATAGAGAAGCTGAAAAATTACATATTAGAAGACAATTATTTACTGAAAGTTTACACCAGGGAAACTACTACCAACTTACAACAACAAAGTAACAACTCCAGCTAATTATTCAAATATCTAGAGTAGATTAACATTACATAAGTCTGTTAGAAGACCTCAATAAAATTTTTTATGATATAGTCGCAATCGTTGCTACTTAATCCTGCAAATGGAATTACTATTGAGGCAGATGATTAGGTGGGTTGTCAGATCTAAAACATGCTCTCAATTAGACAAAAGTTTAGAGCTTTCATGGAATAGGTGTATTTACCGTCGCCAAAATGGCAGGATGGGAAGATTGAGAGGAGGAGCAACACATACTAGAGGGAAAAGAATGGGACATGTTGAACTGATGATATTTTGTACCATAAATCAAGGACTTTTAGAATATTCAAGAAATTTGTGAATACAGGATTACAGTTTATTTAATGTGTTCATTCTAAATTGGAGAGAACTAAAAGCATCTACCAAAGTCATGTGAAATTCATAAAGAATAAAATACTAAATTACCTTCATCTTCTTTCGATTAGCTTTATTACCATAAGTGTGGTGAAGACCAGAAGCTTGGCTCGTTTTTTCAGCAACGACATTCGAACCTTTTAGACTTTCTTTATCATTAAGATGAAGATACTTATCACCCTCACTCTTAGAACAATCAGTTGAATCATGCTCCTCTTTGACCAGAGTCTCCCCTGGTCTCTGAGGTTGGCTTTCCTGTAAAGTTCCTCCAGCAATTGAATTATCACAAGTAGTTTCGACAAATTTAGATTCTCCATCTTGCTCCATGCTTTCTTTTTCTATGGTATTGTCTTGGCAATCTGCATCATCCAATAATCGCATTCCCTGTTTTAATTGCGGAGTTGAAGGAGCAGGATATTTATCACTCCCTTCTGGCTGTTCATTATCATTCACACAAGCCACAGAACCGTTTTCTATATTCCCTGTGTTCTCATTTTTCAATTCGCCATTTTCCAACTCGAGCTGCAGCATGGAAACAACTGATTCTTTGACAGGCTTCAGTGAATCTGAGACAACGCTACCCCCTGAATTGAAAGCCTACATATATCTGAGAAAATCAGAATTTTCATCTTACAGCATAGCTGTGAATGTCAATCATGAAGTCATGTAAGCAGAATTTGGACATACCTTATGAACCACATGCTGCCATATATTCCTGAGTTTATCCTCAGAGAGAGGTTTGCGAAGGAATTCAACTGCACCTAGCTGAAAACAAATTTCAAATACATCATTCATCATTATGACGTGCAGGCGAAAAACAATGTGTTTATGACTTGATCTTCAATTCCAAGTCTTTTCTCTCTATTCATAATTCAAAATTCAAATTGCAGTTGAGAACTTGAGATTAAAAAGAAGTATATATTTAATCACAGAAATCTGTTGAAGATGTTCATGTGTGGTCTTCAACTTCAGCGGCCAGAAAAGAGTTATAAAGGAAGAAAAAAAGAAAAACCTAATGACTAAACTCAGAAACAACTTTTCAGGCTTCCTCATACTTTTGCACCTGATAGCACACTAATTTACATTTAGCACTGAATGGAAGTGGGAATAAGTCTCACCGCTATGCACTTCATCATGGTGCTCAAGCAATGAATATTTGAAGTCACTGCAAAATAAGAAAAACTAGCATTAGAAGCGTATATTACATGTTGAGTTGAAGCAATCTTTCAATATGCTTTTAACATGGACCGTAGTACTGATTTTGATAAATCAATATCAACGTTGATTTTGAAAACAGTCCGATGGATACAAGAAAACAGTATCAACAAAACAAATGGAGAAAAAGAAGCTGTATGCATATTACAAATTAAGGAATAATTTCTGAACTTACTAATGGTAGGCAAGTCCTTAGCAGTTTCAAGGAACTTGAAACTTCCATTGCTATTGCTCGTGGTTACCTGTCACCATAAAATGCGATGAAACATGAGAAAGCATTCAGGCTCCAATTATCTCAATGGCAAACATGTCAAAGTAATATGTTTAGTAATACCATTAAAATGTAAATACAATGTCAATGTTCGAGGTGGTTTCATATCATTCAATCGATGAATAATACAAGAACAATGTAGCATGCTTAGCCATTAAAGAGGAACTTATTGAAAATGATTCCTCTCTCAGATAAGATCATTTTCCTTCACTGTGGAAGTTCATAATGCATGAAGAGAAAAAGGTGTGGTCATTCTACACATTGATGCATTAATAAAAAGATTTTTAACACTCAGTAGCTTCAAATTACAGGTCACTACCTCCACTATAGCAACATGGAAGCCATCAGGTTCATTCGAAATTGCTGACAGAGCTTCATTCTCATTGCAGAATGCCGAAACTGCAAAAGGGATGGTGAAGTTACAATATATGCAGATAAACACAGAAGGTGAGGGACAGAAACTCCAGCAAAAGAATAGATATCGTTGTCTACATACAGGGAAAACAATAAAAATCATTGATTGAAACTAAGAATTATTAATGTCAGAAAGACAAAAAAAAAAAAAAAAAAAAACTAAGAATTATTGCATGGAGATCTAAATTCGATATTCTTAAATAAGATGGTCTGCATTTGCAATTTCTATACGTATCAATAAGAGATCACATGAAATTTATGATCAGGAAAACACTAACAGACAGATACCAAAGCAAAAGAACAAGTAATTTCAGTGACTTCATCACACACTAATTCACTAAAATAAAAGTTTTGAACCATTAATAGTGCAAAATGATGAATATTGTTTGAAAATATCTATCTCCTTTCACAATCTGTTCCAACATTTATATTGTCGAGAAGCATACGGCAACTAATTGATTCTCATTTATAGACTTTGCAGCCAAAAATCAATTCAAACATACATAATAAGATTCCAAATCCATATATGATAAGAACTGAACACTATCTAAAACAATTTTGGCACTATAAGACGCCTGAGAGGCCAAAAATTGGGCCCCATACAGTGCTAAGACATATAAAGAAACCAAAACTTCTAGTTTTAGTAAGAAAAAAAAATATTAAAAGAAAAAAATACTTATAAATAAGAAGAGAAAGAGGGGGGACTTGAAATCTCTAACCAATATAGTCCATAGCTTCAAGCTTCAACTTTATCTCGGCAGCTGAATCACTGTCCTGATCAAGAAGAAGGACTCTGAGCCCTTTTGGGAAATCCTTCCATTCTGATAAATCGTTAGCAGTGTAAACCATAGCTGGCTTGGCATCCTTTCTCAGGCCACAAATGATAGTTGAAGATCACTGCTTATCAACATTTAACCAATTCTGCATGGCCCACAAGACCAAATAATTAGATTAGTAATGAATTAAAATACTATTAACACTTTTACACCAGCAGGTAGACATAAATAAGACCAAATAATTATTAGACTAGTAACGAATTAAAATTGTGTGTCGGGATGTACTAATTCAATAAACAAATCCATTGTTGGTTATATGTCATTAAATAAATGCAGAATTCAAGATCAAGATATACCAGCAACTCTCTGGTGTAAATGGCAGTTATTAAACTTATAATACCCCATTGAAACATGATATTTTCTCTGATCTGGGAAAAGTAGCTCAAGAGCAGATTCTATGTAACAACACAAAAAACACTTAATGCATGTAAAAACTGTTGGATCATTCATTAAACATTCTAACTACTAACTCAAGAATGCCAAGCAAGATGAAAATTTGACCATCAAAAATAATATTACACACCACCACAGCAACAAGAGAAACATCTCCTTTTGAATGAAGAGATCTTATTGATATTGCAAGACAGGAAAAATAGAAAGTAAGATCTACATGTAGAAATCCAGAAATGAAGATTAAATAAAAAATAAATAAATGGTGGAAAATAAAACCCGAAAAATCCTTTTCACCAGAAAGAGAAACAAGACAATGCATGTGAAAAAAAACAAGACCAGAACCACCTCAAAAAAGGAAAACAAACCCACTAAGGAAATTTAAAAATAACCAGAAGGGAGCTCACAGTCCATGCAACAACAAATCATAATACACATGAACTGACTGTCTTCTCCTTTTTGTACTGGGGTGGGTTGGTGAACCAAGAAAAGCTCTCCTTTTACAAAACTTATCAGGTGTCCCTCGCTCTTTCCCTTCTTCCTCAGCTGTGCACCGTGTTTAGATGATTTCTTTGAGAGAGAGAGAGAGAGTGCGTGTGTGAGAGGTTTTAAGTGCGGTTCTTGCAAGGCTGCCTGTGACTTGTGCACAGTTGCTATCAGTTTTGGTTGTTCACAATATCACAAGCCACATAATTTTAAAATAAAATACAAAAGTCAATAAAAGCCCCCCTCTTTTTTACCACCTTTCCGATCTTACTTTTATTAATTACAATAAAATTATTGTTAAGTTAATTTAAATTGTTAAACAATTGTTTTTTAAAATTTTAATGAATCACTTTTTATACAGAAATTTTTAGTCTTCTATCGGCTTTGCTCGGACAGCAAATGAGATAGGTACGGTGATATAATCATCATCTTTCATACATCAAAATTATAGGGTCAATTACAACCTCTCAACAATATATGGATAGATTTTTCATTTTCTATAGGTACTATTCTCTTATTTCTGAAAATATAAATCTACGCCGTATTTTAAAACTTTATCTTAATAGATTATGATAATATTATAATCTAATATCAGTAATTAAAAAAAAAAAATGCTTTGCTGAAAACTACCAAGCCGACAATATATTTTTCCTCGAATGTTATAAAAGGTGAAACCTTCAAACTTTCTATCAAGTGCTTGTACTATCGGCTTTAAATTATCGTACCTCAGCCTTTTGCTTTGAAACATCATATATATATATATTATAATGTAATAAATTTTAAATCAGGGTGAAAAAAAAAAAGGTTGTTAATGATTTTTTTTTTTAAGAAAAACAAAATTGGTGGGGAAAACTGTTAGAAACACAGGACATTGGAGTGGGAACTGTAGGAAATTGTTAGGCACTCAACCAAACTCTAAAAGCAAAGACAATTTCAGGTAAGCAATTGATTACCTCACCCATCCTTTTAGGTCTTTATTTGGACCAAGTCTCCTTTTTCTAAAATTGCTTTGCTTTTTTCAGCTTTTGGGTATCTACTCATCCGATGCTTTCACTCCCAACAATTGAGTAATAATGCAAAAGGTAATCGATTACAAACCCCTAGCTTAGCTTTGTGAAAAAGAACCAAACAACCTTTAGCAAAACTCAATCATCATTGACTGTACCTTGTTTTCCACATTGACTACAACATTGGTTTGCCAAGTTACGTTAGAGGTGCGGTAATTATTATTATTTATTGCACAAATGTTAAAATTGTAAATTTAGAATTTATTCGACATTTCATTTCAAGATCTGAATTTATCTCAAAAATATCTTTAAAGATGTTTTATTTGATTTTTTTTTTTAAAAAAAAAGTTTTCTAGTATTTGAAAATGGCCTCTTTTCCTCCAGTGTCGACAAAGAAGAGGAAGGAGGTCCTTTTATTCACAAGTTTTCATAAATAAATTTAATTTATATTTTAATTATTTATTCATTAATTGTATGTTTTATGGTTATCAATTTTATACATAAATATGAATTTAAAGTACTACATTCTATTTTCCAAACAATTAATGAAACTTTACTCAAATGTTGACATTGATAGAAAATTTTCTTCTTTAGAAATATAAGGAAATATTGCATTCATGTTCTAAAGTAGATGTTGAAACTTGTCTCAGTTTAATTAGCATAAACTACTTCACAGTCATATATACATATATATATATATATATATTTCGATGAGTTAAGCTGTTACACCGATAGTTAATATGAATTTGAGTATTTTGACACCAGTTTCATGTTCTTTCATTCCCCTCCCTCTTCAAAATCATGAATGGATAATAACCCATTTGATTTTATTAATTTTTTTTTATCCTTAACAGATGTCTCAACAAAGGATGATTTCATCATTGTATTGATTACAAAATATGTACAACATATATATGGCCACACTTATTGTGCTTTTGAAGAATACTTTTCCACTTATTTTGGCGTGCCAACTGCGTTCCTTTTTCTCACTTTTCTTTTCATTCGTCCAATAAGAAATTCCATTCAAAATTAATTATGAGATGCTAAATTTAGTGGATGATCAATTTCCTCATCAAGATGATTGTGAAGCATTGAAACAGTTAAAAAACAAAAACAATAACTAATATACAAAACAAGAGACCCGTCTCTGGCCACACCCATTTGTTGCCAAAAATGTACTCAAAATCATCTCAATGATAGGGAGGACAAATCTGTAATTTGGACTCATAAATTCTATACTTTAAGTTTTTTCTCTTTTATATATAATATAAATTGCAATTATCGAACTTCCTGTATACCAACTCTAATAAAACAGTCAGAAACGTAATATTTTATCAAACTTTACTCATTATAATAGTAGAAAGAAAAAGATATTATACCGAAATGCCTCTAACTAGTGAGATCGTGATGTAATTTGTTTTTTATAAAAGGGTTATGCATAAATTATATATTATCTTATAGGCGGCAGTAGAACCCGTGATACACATTGAGAACAAACTGTACAAATGACCGTGACCAAGGCGCCGCATGACTGCGGAGCTCTACACTTCAAGATTTTTTTAACAAAATATATATATTTCCAAGTTAAAAGAGTAGAAATCAGATGCAGTAGTAGGCGGCAAAAACAAGATTTACAGTATGAGAGATGGAGAACAAGTGGTGTAACATGCAACCACTGAGTGACCACCAACCAGTTAAAGGTCGACGTAGAACCGAGTCCACAAGAATATTCTCTCTTGATTAAATTTTATCCTGAAAGTAAATTGGTGTACGGAATATGACAAGGCATGTCAAAAAGTTAGATAGGGTTAAAAGGCTACAGTCAAATCACGTGTCATGTGTGACAGGACCTTTTTGTATCACGAGAACTCAGCCAAATTATCTAAGTTTTAGTGATTCGTGACTCTAATTTTGCACAATTGCATGCACTTGCACTTTCATTGCAGTTTCGTACTTGCAGATTATAATTTTCGATAACCTCTTCAGCCTTTTCGAGAAGAATTTTCAAACCTACCATTCAATGCGACTCCATGACGGACAACGCTCCATTTAACACCTCGTTTAAAACTAGTTATTTAGAGCACTAACATACCATACTTGAGAGTATTGCCCAAAAACTGAAATTTCCAAAGAGCATTCTTGATATTTAAGGCATGTTTCCAGTTGGGAATTATTAGCAGAAGAAGGAAATTTAATATTTATTAAAAAGTATTAGGAATTGAATTACATGAATCCTACATGAAATTAGGAGTTTCCCTTGAGGTTAACTTTATTAGCATAAAATGTGCTGCTAATTCTTTTATTGAGATTATTTTTTTATAAGTGATCATAATATTTATAGTTTTATATTGGTTTTGGTTTTCTAAATTTTCTTTCGTGCCATAGTTTTATAACTTTCTTTTTTTTTTTTATATATATAGATTATTAGTAACTTTTAAATTTAAGTAGTTCAAACTATATATATATATATATTTTTACGAATACCACTTGAGGTGCAACCATTTGAATCTAAATTATTATCAGATTGAATGAAAACTTTTTACTATCAAACCATTTTGAATTGAACTTGAGTCATAATATTTTAATAACAAAGTTTGGATTGCCAAAGTTAAATTTCATTCAATTAAATAATAATTGCATTATTTATTTATTTTGCATATGAATAGAATAGTATGCCAAACTTGTTTTAAAACATTAATTTTACCAAACTCAATCAAGTAATTGCTTTTAAAAAAAAAAAATCAAGTAATTTTTCGAACAAATTAAAAAATCCACAGTTCCACAAAATTTTCACAAAAGCAACTAAGCAAGCCTATGGTCCTTTGGATCGTAAGTTTGCAAGGTTAGTTTGCAAGATCGTAGAACCCGTATCTTTGGTAAAGACAAGGTAGACAATGCTTTAACCAACGAGACACTGCCCAAACTACATATATAATGTTTGTTTAAGGTATTTGATTTACGGTTTGCCCTAGGGTTAATAACCTTGGACTATAAATCCAACCGGATTACACACTTTTGTTATAAACCATCATTTTTTTTAGAAATACTGCAATTTTTTTTTTTTTCAAACGAAATAAAAAACTAAACCAAATCATGCGGTTTAGTTTGATTCGGTTCAGTTTGATTCAATGGTTTATAAGCTTTTTTTGCTCAGCATTAATCACAATATCACACTTCATTTATTAAAAACTTTGGTAAAGGTTTTTTCCAACAGAAAAAAATATGTTCAATAGCATTATACGTGACACTTATTTTGGAAACATTGTGAGACATCAATAAGTAATAAGTTGAGTTTTTTTTTTTTTTTTAACTTCAAAGTAAATGAATTACTCATTTTACCCTTGATTATCGACAGATGATAGGTAAAAGCCAGGCTATAACTAGTATTCAAACTAGGTTTTTTTTTTTTTTTTTTGTTCTCATTTTCTCTCAATAAATCTACATTTCTTTCCTTTATTCCAACAACTCCAACCTAGAATCTTTGCTTGCATAATTAAATTACTAGATTTATTACTCGGTTTCAAAAATAATTTCATTATTGAAGGTTTGGGCTTTTATTTATCCTACTAGATTGTGTGAAACACTTATTTTTCAAAAGTTTTAAAGATTAATTTGTGTTTAAGTCTTTTTGTTATTGAATTGCATCTTAAAACCTTGTTTGATGTGCAGAATTGGAGTAGCTTGTTTTGAAGCGATTGGATACAAGATTGAACTAAACGCATATTGTGATTCATTTGGTTTAGTTATGATTGAATTAAAAATAATATTGTCTCTTGTTTAAGGTAGCATGAAATTGAAATATATATATATATATATATATATTACACTTGATATTGGTTAGAATAAAATAACATTAATTAATTTTTTAACAAAATAAAATTAATTCAAATAGAATTTTGTTAAATTTAATTTTTGAATAATATAAAATATTTAAATGATTTTTTCAACAGAAATAAATTTATTTGTATAATTTTAAATAAATTAATATTCATTTATAATAAATATTAAAAGAATTAATTTTAAAATATTTTAATAAATATATTAAATTAATTTTAAACATATTATATATATATTCGAATTAAATATATTTATTGCAGTTTTTTTGGTAATCTACTTTCTTCTATTGTAAACTATTTTCGTTAGTAATATATGATACTTACCGAATGCCTTATGGAGGTGATAACATCGAAATTAGATCCATAATATATTATTGAAATCATATCAACTTGAAGAACAAAATTCATTGAACTACATTATCAAATTCAAACATTTTGCCCTTTGTTTTTCACTTTTTTTTTTTTTTTTGGCAATATTTTTAGCCTCTTCAAATGGTGTTTGTTGTCATCGGAAACTTCATCACTCTCTCCAAAGTCTATTCATTTCTCTATCTAATGCCTAACTTTTTGTTTCTGAACTTCCAAAATCAAAAAGGTCATTTTGTGTATGTATCAAGTTTAAGCTAGATGCCTACTTCCCAAAAAAAAGGAAGTTTAAGCTAGATGCCTTATTTCAAAAAGGAAAAAAAAAAAAAAAAGTTTAACTAGATGCCTAAATATCTAAAGATTACCTACAAGCCTGGTTAATTAGAAAAGAGACGAGTTTAAATTGTATTATTTTCTCTGTTTTTTTAAAAAAAATAAAAATAAATTTTTTATTATATCCTCATGTTATATGTTGCATAAAATTGACTCTTTGACCTTTTTAACTGTATATTTCTTTTAAGGTTGGTGCGCAAAATTGATTATTAAACATTTTTATACAATCTACCGATGTACATTAGAGTAGTCTATGTTTGCCAGGTTGTAAAAGAGAAGGTTTTATCGAAATAAAATCTCCTATAATACAAATGAGGAAATCCCTAAGAATCATGTAATATAATTAAAAAAAAACACGTTTGGATGCATTTTTGAAAATGATTTTTTATTTTTAAAAACAAAAAATGAGAAAAAGTTGTTAGGTTATATGTTTTTAAAAATATATTTTTTAAAATGAAAAACACTTTTTTGAAAATGATAATTAAAAAGTGGAAAAAAATTTTTTTTTTCTTGTTTTTCACCATTTTCCAAACATTTTTTCAAAACAAATCATTATTTTTCTCTTTAAACAACTATTTTACTCGTTTTCAAAAATAATATCAAACACATTACATAATTTTCTGTTTTTGAAAATAACTTTCAAAAAATCATACCAAATACATCATATTTTCAAAAACATTATTTTTAAAACATGTTTTTCATATTTAAAAATAGTTTTTAAAAACATAATTTTAAAAACGATTCTAAATGCAATTTTTTTTTCTTTTCTTTTTTTTCTCTGAAACTATAAGTTATCTGGAGTTAATCGTTTACAACTCAGACAATCTCGATGAAGTCTCCTAGAGCCTAGCCATAACCCCCCTTATACATAAATATATATATATATATATATATAATGTTTTTATAATTAGGTATATTTAATTTTAAAAAGTAAAGATCAACCAATCAAATTTATCCATTACATTGTCTCTCCTAAAATAAAGTTTATCTCCAATTTAATTCAAATAATAATAGATGAATTTAATTGGTTTATCCTTACTTTTTAAAAGTATGTATACGTGATTTTAAAAACCCTATATATATATATAGAGTAATTTTACCATTAGTGTTTCATAACTTTAAAAAGTTAGACGAATCAATCGAATTCATTCATTGCATTTGAATTAAATAAGAGAGAGAATTTGTTTTATGAGATAAAATGTAATGAATGAATTTGATTGGTTTGTCCTAATTTTTTAAAGTTATGAGGTACTGATGATAAAAACACTATATATATATATATATATATATCTCTCTCTCTCTCTCTCTCTCTCATTTCACAGTTTTTAGGATTTTCTTTTTCTATTCTCCTTCAGGTAAAAAGATATAGGCTGTGGAGAGTGAAAAAGAGCAAAAACAACACCAGACTTCATAAGCTCTCACGTGTTCAAGCTATTTTGTTGTTTAGGGATTTTTTTTTTTTTTGTTTTTCGGTTTGGGAGAGTTTAAGGTTTCTTAATTCGGTTCACGATATGTTATCTAACTATTATTGTAAGCAATTATTTGCATAAGATAAATCACATGGTTAATTTGATAATTATTTAATATCAAACTTGGAAGGAGACTTTAGGCAAAGAGTTATTTTGGCTTCCTTATATGTAAGAAGCAAATTGAAAACTATTTAAATTCAAAAGGAAAATTCGTTTTCAGCTTATTCCAAGGAAAAATTATTTTTATTCTCTCAAATAAATTAATAGCACCTAATACCCCTTTTGACCAAAATACCCTAAAGTATAGAAAAAAATAAATAAATAAAAATAAAAGCCTAAATTGACTCTTTTGCTCTTAGTGAAAAAACTCTAAAATGACTCTACTGTCCTTAGCTTAAATTACCAAACTAATCCTTTATCTTCTTCTTCTACATTTCTCATTCCTCCATTGAAAACTTACTAAAATCCAATTAAGCACACTGAAATTATTATTCAAGCTTCTTCATCCATCCAACAAAATCTCATTCTCTTTAATCAAAATCTTCAAAGGAAATAAGTTTGAGTTTTGGAGGTATGCCCTGTGTGTGTGTTTGTGTTTGTTTATTTATTATTATTATTTTTTGTGTTCACATTGCTTGCTTAGTTAGGTTTGTGTAGAGTGAATGTTGTTGTGAGTTAAATTATACTAGTGATTTAGTGTAAAAACATAAGTTCGTACATTGAAAAACAAAATTGTTTTAAAAAATGCAACACACCCGTGACATGAGCTTCTCGTCACTGGTCCATGATAGGAGCCTTTCTTGTCACAAATCTTTGAATATTTTGTGTATATATCTATATATATATATATATATATATTGCTTAGAATATTTTGTCTATTTATCATGCATATGATGATTCAATTGGTTCTTTTTTCGTATTTTACAGCAATGGATCAATTCAAGATCATGATCTTTGCAACGAGGAGTAGAATGGTAATAAATACATTAGGGGTGAGCTTTACGTTTTGTTGGTTGACAAGAATGTCACTTTTGCCCAGTTGGTAGACATAATTTACACAGCGACGAAGATTGACAGAACAAGGTTCGACATTAAGATTCATTCTTTAGCCCATGGTTCAGCAAAAACCACTAAAGCACCGCATCACTGCATCAAGAACGATGGCAGTGTCCTTTTTTGGTGGTCGATCAACCTGGATATATACATATTTATGTTGAGCGAGGGATGTTGTAGTTAGTAGGCATACCTCCCTCCATTTGTCCTTGCCTCAGTACCCAACTCAGCATACGGCCAAACACATGACCAAGGACTTGTAATTGATCCTATATCACATAGTCACAATTACTTTGCTTTTGCTAGTGGTAGTAATTAAGTTCCCACTTTTGCCGTCACATTAGTATTCGCAGAAAGTCCAGTGTGGAACGGTGATTATAGTATTAATGACTCAGATTTATCTACAGGCGAAGAATCAGACATTGATAATGATGAGACAACAGTAGATCAATGTGTCTAAAGAATTTTCAAATGTTGAAGACAATGCCGATACTGATGACGATAACAAAATACTAGAAAACTAAACCCACAATTTTAACAAAGCCATCGAACTCACCACTTGCGACTGCTAACTTGCCATCGATTTCACCCTTCTCTGTTGTCGAAGGGTCATTGATTTACGTGTGTGGAACTCTTGCCTTTTCTTTCTCTTGTCTATGCTAATTAAGTTGAACTACTCTCTGTTTTTGTTTTTGTTTTTGATTTTTTTTTTTTTTTCAAGTTATAGACGATTTTATCCCAATTCTTAAATAGGTGTTACTAAAATTCGAACAATTATTTTGGGGACAATAGTAAAAGCTAGCTAATTAAGGAACTCAAAATTTAATAACCCTCAAGTATATGTTACTTGAGATTTTTCATGGAAATTACAATATTCTAAGAATTAGTTTAAATAATCTTGTCAAATATATATATATATATATAGTTTAAATAAGAAACCCAACTTTTGTTCATTCTTAAGTCTAACCGATTGATCACTTATTTTCAAATCATGATGTGGTTATGAGTCATGACTTGCGAATCATATTCATAGTCGTTAAATAGTATTGCAACAAAAACCTTTCATTATCATGATAACTACCATTAATATTTATAAGGACCTTGAAAAATTTGATAAAAATTATTTACAATTACTTCTAAATTTTTTAAAAAAACTCAAGATATATGATACCATGAGACAGTGATTCTAATCTCTCTTTTTTTTTTTTTTTTCCCTTATTAAGTACTAAAAATTTTCACAACTTGAATAATTACATTTCTTCAAACCAGAAAACCTCCAATAAAATCAAATTCAATTTCCAATAATTCCCACCTACTTGTCAAAGAGTTTTTTCAGATACGCATGCAAAACTCTTTCAAAGAAGCAAAAATTGTCAACAGAGGAATAAGAAAAATAACAGTAAATAGCCACACACATCATACATTATTCTTTCAATCAAGCATCAACGAAGACAGACGAAACAGGGAAATATAGACCAGTTGATAAAATTGCATAAAGAGTTAGTGGGTTAGGCCCACAGTATCCTGAGATGGATCTTTGTCTCCTTCATCTAATCTATCAAGCTACATTGTTGTAATGTCTTTCAAAACCTCAATCATTTTCACTTGTCAGATAAAATTCTTGTCTATACCTAAAATTCAAAGCCTCATCTCCTCTTAATTATGGATGAATAATGGAGTCACATTAAGTTGTGTTGATTCTTTAAGGCACACCATTTATCTACTAACACACTTTTCTTTGTGACTCTACTTATCAACCACATTTTGAATGTTGACGTGTTCCAACACATGCTATGTTTTTGTTTTATCCAATTTGGAATATGTGTTATGCAGTAATTTTTGTTTTAATTGTTCTATCTTTTTCCCTTTTCTTTTTATCTTTCCAAATATAGATGTCCCAGCATTTGAACTGTCAACTAACGCGTGAGCATACGCTAATAATGAAAACAATCGTTACAAATTAAATTTCAATGAAGGGAACCTTTCAAATGACAAATTTAATTTACGTGTCAACTTGTCATTGTATTTTGGTAAGGTCTTGAATAAAATGAAATAACTCTTTCATCTCTGCAATATAATAACTCAAGCTCATGTGATGGCTCATGGATTATTGATAAGAATTAGATCAAATGGGATAAAATAACCACTCAACTCACAAACAAAGGATTGGACAAACCCCATCCTATTTTGCCCAACAAACGGGTTTTTATAATTCAAGTGATTAATGCATTTTTCCTTCATATTTTAATAGCGGATCTAGTCCCATGATACCTATATATTAGTATTCGTAAAAAAAAATTTTCTATTATTACAGGAGTAGATATCTAATAATGTTACGAGAGTAGAATTTCGAACTGTGTATAGTTTAACTTCGACCGATTTTTGTAATTCCCTAACCATTTGTGCCAAATTAGTTTGTAATAAAAAGGTTAGGAAGTTATCACCGTAATTTGCTACATGTTTGTTTATGTAGTTGATGTTAGCGATCTTTCTTGAAGAATTCGAATAGCTGGTACTTAATAATAATAAGAATTATAAGTATTTTTATTCAATGTGATTTGATAATAAAAGATGTTTACTTAATCAAGTAACATCAACTTTACACAAAGTCATGGTATTTTAAAGAAAAAAATCGACATGATCATTGATCAATCATCCAATGAAATGCGAAATTGCGGTCGAAATTGGAATGATATCCTGATTTTCTTTCAATTTGGATTTGGTTGTTTGTAATAGATATAATTCTGACTCCACAATCCATACTTTATAATTTCTGATGATATTATTGATAAAGCCTACGGGTTTGAAATTTCGCAGGAATGATCGTTGGGATGTTTGTCCTTTCTAAGCATACTAATGGCTTCGGATCGACCAACAAATCATCCACCAGTCACACTATTAGCATACATGTCATACTCAAAACCAAACATTGCAACAGACAATTTAAAAATCACTGAACCCATTTGCTCTAGAAATCAATCTTGATTAATCCATCTACAAAATCTTGGATGCATTTGATGATCGAAATTGGTTTTGAATTTCAGAAAGTAAAGTATATCTCAATAGATCAAATGACTGCGGTGTGACATCCCAAAAACTATGTGCTTCTCCTGTAGCTCTCCCTGACTCAATGTCACACTCTTTAAAAAAAAAAAAAAACAACAACAACAATTTGGTTATGTTTCATGAGTCCATCACGTGGTCTATAAAGAGTAGTTGATTGTGAAGTCACTAGGTAGCTTGGTTTTAGTGTCGGTTCCTAGATATAGAAAAGGTCCAATTTAAAAGATGCATTGAGATAAATCTCAAATATATTTCGTTTCTTGACTTGTTAGCGTACTACTAGTTGTATGATTGTGGTGTCCTAACCTGTTGATGATTTGTACACACCTAAACCACATATTCCATACTTGTTTTAGTGCAACTCCATCAGAGCTGAATGGTAATTGCTTGATATGGATCTACAAGCCCACAGATTTTTTACATGTCTTTTTCAAGACCACAGATTTGATCATGTTCATGTATTGTCGTTACAAGGTATCAAAGGATAGTAGGTCATGTCTCTTCCTTAGGCCACCACAAAATGGCTCCTCTCTATTAAAAGTAGTTTGGATTTTTTAAGACCTCGCAAACTTTTCAAAGTTATAAAAGGACTTGGAGAAAAGTGAAGCAGCATTTCTCTTCGGTTCGGTTCTGCACTAAGCTAGTAAGATTTAATATCTCGAAACTCTACAGGCATATGTATGAGCCGGTGGGGGCTATGATATAAAAACCAAATGATTTCTGTGTGACCAATTAAGAGATCGCCTAATCACCAGTCCCCAACACAATAACCCTGTGCTCAAGTAAGTCTAGCGTGTTGTCCGGGTCATCTTTTGGGCTTGTCCACTTGTTTTGACCAATAATGGAGAAAGGGTGGACCCAAGTTAGATCTGGGCAGTAAGAGTTTGATGCCTCATCCCATTGGTGAAAGTTTTTTGGTAGTGGGTGGTTCGTGCGTACACAAAGGAACCAAGGCCCACAGACTAGATCTTAAATGTTGTAGTGGTACATGAAATACCACTGCCCAATGCTCTCTTTTGCAGGTAAACACATTATTCATTGCTGTTCCTTTCATGAAAATGGAAAAAAGTAGATGCTTTCATGAGTATTGAACAGGTTGGAGCTCTCCAACTTAAGAATGTGATGGAATGATGTCCTCATCAGAATTCCTTGGAGAAAAATTACACACAACTTTTAACCAAACTTGATAAGCTGAGCAAAATCTTAAAGAAAGCAATTAACTGAATATTCACTATGTGTTCCATTGAGAGTACAAAATGATTTATATAATGATCTTTAACATCAATGGTCGTACCTATCACTCCTGAATTTTGATCCAATTATTTAGGTAGCTTCACAAATTACATTCTTCCATTTCCCTCCCACTTCCCATCTAAAAATTACTAGTGAGAATTAGTTCTGTATATGGTACCGAAAACACCTCACAAATATAGCTCTTGAGGATGAGAAAACTCTTTAGTCCCTCCAACCCAGAGCAGTTCAATGGGCCACTTGGGTGACATCTTGCTTTAATTCTACCACTCACATGGTTCATTCATTACTGGATGTGTTGTTTCCTGTGCTGCCGCCAACCCAGTACTGTTTGACAGCAACCAATATCTTCGCAGGCACAAGGGGTCCATCCTCATGATCCATCATTTTTGTTTCCCATCTCATGCCTCCTGCAATTTTTCTAACCTTGTTGAGGACATCCACTTCATCTCTGAAAATGACTGCCCCTTCAGGCCGCAAAATGCGATCCATTTCCAGAAGGATGTCTTCCAGATTACACCTGTTTAATCATTTACAAATATATCTCAGGACATTAACGAAAGTGAAAAACTTGGGCTCCTAGATAATCACAATTTGCTTGTTGAGTACGATAATATAAGGTGCAGCAACCTAATATATAATTTAGGATAGAAAACATATCCATTTCTCCTGGTAGGAAACTTTCATGATTAATGAAGGCTACTCCCTACCAATTATACTCATTTCATAAGTGTTTCAATGTCCACTTTACCTCAAAAATTCACTTCTAAGCTTTGAGAGTAATTTTCATATAATTATCTTAATGCAAAATCGGGCCCTAAATGATGTTAGTCAAATATATATCCAGTAAATGATAAAAATTATGATTTAGATTTGAATTAGAGCTTCTGTGTATTTTCCACTTCATATTTTTTCATTTTCAGTGGGAAAGACGTGTTCATAATTATCTTTTAACCCACTACATATTTTAGGTTAGATAACCAATTCAAAGAGCTTATGGACTTTCCTTACTGGTTTAAGCTCAGCTTCACCAAAGGCAAAATACAGTAGCAACATAAATTTACTAATGGGGACTCCAGTAAATTTCTGAATTCATTGCTAAAATATAGATAAATTGTGGGATGCTATCATACACTGAAGTTTTACAGCAAAAAAATCAGATGCTTTCACAGCTCGCAGTAAGAAGAAGATGAAGAAGCTTACTTGTTCTCATACAAGCTAAATACGCCATTAGCATGGATAAGATCATATGTCCTCGGGTAAGTAGAGAATCCTTCACACCTGAAATGAATAAGCAAATGAAAATGTCAATGGGATTCGGATGCGTAAACATCCCTGGGTTTTCATCAGTGGATTTTCAAATTCTTTCACACTGACAAATAACAACTGAAAAATGACAGATAATATCCAACATTCCTTAGGTTTTGCTTTAAAATTGTACTTGAGAAGTTTTAAAACTGGCCTATCATACACCACTTGACAAGTTCTCTTAGGTCCTCATTGTCTAATTATTTGATTTACAAAGCACGTTCACGGGCACCAACTTAAGTCAGCATTCAATAGCCACTCTACGGAGTTGCAGTCTTGGTTAACTGCCCAATGCACCCAATAAGGGATGTTCACTAAAATTTACTCCCTCTCATACCAGACGTTTTGGAAAGTACTCTTATGCTAATAGTCTACGAACATCATATGGTCGACAAACCACATTAAAGATCAAAATGTAAGGATTCACATGCAACTAGGTAAACTGTAAACATAATCACCAGGCAAAACAGGTAAATTCATCGGGCATACCAGTCATGATAAATGCCAATTAGACCTCTTTCATAGATAACACCTAATGTGTTCTTAGCAATCGTAGGCACAACATTCATCACCCAAGATTTTGATGATTCAAGTGCTGCAGCGAATCCCCCAAGGCCAGCATTCATGTCCATCACATTCCGATATCTTGTAGTGCCGATCAATTTGTTTATCCTTTTGTAAGCATTTACATGCTTTTTCCAGAGTTTATTATCGTTTTGATAAGATTCAGCTGTGACCCCCTCAACATAACCATTAGCTATCCGAGGAGGGACAGCGAAAAAGCCTAGCTGGGAACTTCTTCAACTCTCCACCTGCTACTTCTTTTGTACTTGATACCTGCAGGGAAAGGGGTTGCACATGTGTCCATTTCCTTGTACCTAAGATACACCACAAAAGCTATATTTAAGAGAGACTAAAGAGATGGGTATCATATTTCAAGAAACTTTTAGACTCTGAAATCCTTAATAACCTTAATTAGTTTATCATAACAGCACATATGCCCATGCACATACTTATTAGTTCAACAATATTAGAGACACATGCAAACAATCACAAACACATAAATAAATTGAATTGGATGAGCTCACTACAGCAAGCATTTAGAGTGAGAAAGCTAGGTGAGCAAGGATACAGTGATGGAGACACAGGTGAGTCAATCAAACAGCATGTGGTTATGTTCAAAATTAAAGCAAGTATTGAAGCAGCATTCAGAATGAAGTGACTAGGTTGACAAGGATATGGCACAAGGATGATCCAAGATTACTACTAGACTAATGTATCAAAGTGCCAAATCATGACTGGCTTTAGTTACTCAAATTTATGTGGTTGGTAAAATCCACATTTCTCACGAACATCAGAAACCTGGAGAGAAGCACACAATTATATGATCATACACTCAGAGGCAGCATTGAATCAACCAGTGTCCATAGAATTGCCACAAATATAAATAACCATAATACAGAAAGTAATTAATATAATACCAAAATTATTGGTGAAATGAAAGTTATAAGTATATAACTATGAATCTTGGATTTGAGTCAAAGTAAAAATGAAACTAACCAAAACAAGGTGCAAGTAGACTCACCAGACATAATCGGTGTCCCTTGATTTACATATATTGGTAGACTTTCTCTTGCAGGCTTTATCATTCACTTTTTTTCTCCAGATAGCAATATCTCCTTTCTCATACTTTTTCTCCCAGCAAAGAGATTCAGCCAGCTTTTCAATATTGTTTTGCTCAGCTTGGAGATCTTCCTTAGATCGCTGCCATGTCTTGTAGTAAGTCTTCCAATTAATTGGAGGTCCAGATAAGATCCAGTATCCACCAGGTCTGAGAACTCTATCAACTTCCATTAGATACATCCCATCTGTATACAGCAGTCCATATGATTAAAGGTTAACCGCTCCACCATTTTTGTTCCCAATATAAGCAAAAAGGCCAAACTAATCATAAATATAAATAATTAAGAGACCACTCTATAAAATCCGTTGCTGGAAATCTTTTAACCAAAGACTCTGTTTAGTGGAAACACAAAACCTATGCTAGATTAGAAACTCAACTCAGTTTGATAATGCCAATATCCAATTTCTTATACAATCACTAAGCCCATAAAATCTCAATGAACCTTTCACCCAAGGGTGGTCTAATGCGTATTTTTATTTTATATGCACAGTACATCAATTGATATGCTATTTAATATTTGCATCTCTTTGGTAATGGTTTTTAAGTTTTTAAAGTGCTATTCTCAATTTGAATCACCTTCAAGATGTACAACTCTATCTTCTTTGACATTAAAGTAAAAGCAAATCACAAAATGTTTTAGAAACTTATAATATGCTGAAAATTTATTTTTGATAACAAAATTTTGGAATAGGAAAATTTATTTTTGATAACAAAATTTTGGAATAGGCAAATTTGATGTTGAACTTATATGCATAAAAGCTACATTTACTAATCAAGAACGAAAATGAAAGATAATTGAGTATCATTGGAAGGGAAAGGAGATCAATTGGAATTAAAATACAAGATTTTATTAGAGTGTTTACTGGTTTTAGGAGTTAAAAATGGAAACAAGTTGATTACAAAAATACCTTAGTCATATATGTGAAATTATTACAGGCTATTTCAGGAAAAATCAATGATTTACTTTAGCGAGAGAGAGAGAACTTAATTCCTTGGATGGGGTGAAGAAATTATGTGGGTCCACATAACTTAATTCCTAAAAGTTTTAATAAACACCAAATTCACTATAAGTAAATTAAGTTTTCTTTCCCTCAAT
Organism: Nephelium lappaceum; assembly: GCA_021234005.1. Lineage (NCBI taxonomy): Eukaryota > Viridiplantae > Streptophyta > Magnoliopsida > Sapindales > Sapindaceae > Nephelium > Nephelium lappaceum. The sequence goes on from CM038004.1 coordinate 9,175,482, forward strand.
AGAATTCCTGATTAGTAAACACCCCAAAACCATATACAAGTATATAAGCGTATCTAACAACTTAATGAATTATGCGAGATGGTCAATCTTTTCAAAATAAATTCTTGATTTCACATGGCCATAATTTTGTTGATACTTCAAGGCCCAAGGCAATGTAAAATTTATTGTGTGATAAATCTTTTATCAACCTTGTAGCCTTCAACTTAGATATCGAGAAGCCAACATCGTTTGGAAAGTGACATTTCTAGAACATCATATTGCTGACTTAAAATGATTACTGTTTAATTTAAACTTGCTGGGATAAAAATAATTAACTACTATGTCTATACTCATCTTTCAAATTTCAAATCCGTTTGACATAAGCATATAATTAATAGAGAAGTATACTAACAAGCAGCACATAATTTCACATTCTCGAATAGATGAGTATGAGCACTTACCATTTGAAGTCCAAGGGATCAAACACCGAGAGCATTGAGCCATATCAAAAGCTCTTGATGGATATGGAAGACGTATTGTTCCAAGAACACCAATAATAGCCGGTACACCTCTCTCTAATGCAAATTGTACCTGTGCTTCATGATTGTCCCGTGGAGCAAAGGACATTGCCAATACATTTCTTTTCAGCAGGTAAGCACCCCAGCTTGCAACCTATAAATTGATTAGCATCATCAGTCCAGGCAAATCATATATCGACTTGGTAGATTAGATGTGGTAAAAGGTCTAGTATACAGATGAGCCTGATTATAACAGATAAACAATCATACTACCAGAAAAAAAAAAGGACCAAAAGAACCTTAAAATATTCCACCGACAATTACATAAAACTGCATTAGTAGTTGTCAACTGAATCAGGCTCTTTAGAATCAGTCAAGATATCTTCATGTCCCTTTTTGGCATTTGCAAGAATAAAAAGAAAACTATTAGAAGCCTGATTTGCATAAACACAATCTCTACATATGATAGCCAAAATGAACCCAATAACTAGAGTGTTACTGGCCTCTGAGGGTGCAAGCAGAACATAGATTGATTCTAAAACAAAAATTCACAAAACACCTGAAAGACCAAACTAATATTCTAAGAGACTAGAGACTGTGACAATGCCGAGTCCATGTTTCCTGTTAAACCCCACATCACAGGCTTAGCTAAGTTGAGTTCATACATATAAGCTCTAAACATACTCCACATACACAGGCTCTGCTAAGTTGAGTACATACATACCCCACATCCAGTGTCCAATGCAGTCCTAACAGAACCGTCTTTAATGGGGATAACCGATGCAAGTTCATCAATATACGCGTCAGCACCTCGTGGAAACATCGTTCCTCCACCTGGAAACTTGAAGACATTTCCCTGAAACTGCACCCAGTTCTGGACAGCCTTCTCAACCGTTAGGCTTTTATGAGGAACATTAGCATAGTGAACATAGTCACGACCCTTTGGCCACGGGAACGGGGTCATATACCCTTTAGGCGCTGGAATAAGACACCGCAATTTTTCCTCTTCGGGAGGACAATGTCTCTCCCTATAAATCATATTCTCCCTCGGAAATCTCATGGCTCGGTCTTGTTCTTGGCAGGGAGTGTAATCAGTGTATTTAACATCACACGGCTTAAATACTTTGGCTTTTGTTGGCTCAGAAGGTTCAGCGATTTCTACATCGTTGTGGTGAGTTTCGAAGCTCAAATTGGCAAAGATGTTGCAGTCAGTCTGTTTGGTTATTTCGGATGCAATGCTATCTCCTTTCCCAAAACCACTCTTCTGCCATGCACCCAGTATGTAAAACAAACAACACAACACTATCACGACGAATATAGACAGCGGGCTTCGCGTTCTAAAGCTTGACGTGTTATGCTTAGACCCCATTCATATGGTTGCTTGAATCACACTGTTCAAATGCCAAATACTCAGAAAACAACCACTTACAATACAAGATTTACAAGTAGTGCATATCGATCTTATGGAAGCAAACGAAAACAAGCTCACCTGAAAATAAAGAGAGGTGTTTGTCCCTTGTCTCTCTAGATCTCTACAGTGTAACAAATGGCTACTGGGTTAGAGTGTGACTGTCAAGCAGCGTGCGGAGAGAGAGAAAACATAAGATTTTTTTTTTTTTTGAAAAGAGAGCACATAAGATTCAGTAGAAGAAATGTTTTACAGTTTTATTATGTCTCTCTCTTTTATATATATTATTTGGAGCCATCCACTTGTTAGCATCACATGCACTATATCTTTTGCTTGGGCCTTCAATTACTCTGGTTAATGAATTACCAACGCTGAAACATAAGAGCTCGTTTAGTCATTTTACAAGATTACATGTTCAAGTTATACATTTCATTTTAAATTTCAATTTATATTTCAAAAAATATGTAGATATTCAGACTAGGTGTTCAAGTTATACATTCAATTTTAAATTTCCGTTTATATCTCACTATCTCACTATATATATAGTTAATATTGAATGGATATGATATTCATTACGTATTGTCCATATTAGAGATCCGTTAAGAGACGGTTAGAGGTAGATCTACTGGGATCTGCTGAGATTCGAGGTTTGTCAAGAGGGGTTAGAGGTAGATCCATCACGATGATGAGATTAAATGGTTGTTAGACCTAATATAAATCAGTCACTACTATTTCGATATCTAAAAAAAAAAAAAAAAAAAAAAAAAAAAAAAAAAAAGTAAAAAAGCCAGAAGTGCATCTACCAAGATCTACCTAAATATTACATATATCAACTATTATTTATACCATTTGAATATCTACCAAAAGGATTAAAAGTAGATCTAATGAGATTTAGCCAAATTAAAGATTTACAAATTTATTGAAATCAACCATTATTTAGTACAACATGAGATCTATTTTCACTACCTACACAACTTTCTAAATTTAATAAATATTTATATAATTTAAATATTTACTTTAATAAAAGGGAAGAAAAAATATACCATATAAAATTTATAAAATACTTACGGTGATATTTAAACTTTCACGATTAAAATATACCAAAAGTTCACAATCATTGTACTGAAAAGGGATGTGCTTTCATATGGTTGTCGAAATCATATAGCTGGAATAAAGAAAATTAAGAATGAAACAAAGAGTGAAAGGTGTGAAGGGTAAGTTGGATGGAGGTGGTGTTAGCGGTGCATTGTCTTGCCGACAATATGATGCAAAGACGGCTCTCTGCCAGATACATTCGTTAGGATATGAATTAATGAAATATGTGGGGACCTGCTACTATGACTTCGATGAGAGTGAGTGAGTGCATGGCGTCGGTGCGCCCCCACTGCAGACCAAGCGTTCCATCTTGTTCGTTGCACTTGTCCAATTGAATCACTTCCATCTCATTTTTATGATCTTCTGATTTTTTTAAGGTGCGGTCCACTTGGATTGATTCACAGGATCCTACATTGGGACTGGGCTGGTCCATTTATACACACCGTATCACACATTCCACTACAATTAAGCAAACAGTAAGCAACCTTTAATTAATTATTTGCTTAGCCACCTACCACACGTACACCCTGCAATATGGACTCGCACCTCGCCTGTCAGAAGAACGAGAGAATCTAAAACCTTTGAGAGAAAACCGGTCTCAGAAAGGATATGATAAAATGAATAAATAAAATAATAATATTTTATTTTTATCTTACCTATCTCATTAATTTATTTCACCATATCAATTATAAAACAGTCTCATAAACGATGTTTTCCACTAAAACATGTCGTGTGGAAACACAGCCCATGCCTTGAATGTGATTGACTGCTCAGGTGACCACCCAAGTTAGTTCCATGGGTAGTGCTAGTATATAGAAATAATTCGAAGGCAGTGTTGTTCGAGCAAACCCAAATAAAAAGGAAACAAGAATGAGACATTTCTGATTACAACAGAATTACAACAAAAAAAATAAATAGGTACTACCATTCAAGTAAACCTTGACTTTGCAATTGCCCCATTTGCTTGTCTGTTTGGTGCTGCAAACAGATGGAAATGTACAATATCTTGTATGGACCACGGTTCTACTACCCACTCTCACAATTCACATTAACTACTTTTCATTCTTAACACTCTCTTTAAAAATCTGTCTATCCTGAGGCATGATCCAAGTTTCCAAATGTCTTCCATTAGGATCTACGCTTAACAATTCCGGTTCATGGGATCAAAAGAAGACTTGGAGACTGTTTCAGAAAAAATACCCTGAATCAGAAGACCAATGCTTTAGGCTCTGCACAAAACATTTAAGCGTAAACTTATCAGTTTAAGATAATAAAAAATACACAAAAATGAGACTTTGAAAAGAGAACAGTGAAGCAGCAGACAGGTTAAATGATAAGTCTCATAGTAGTACAAAGATAACAGCAAAATCTCACCAGGCCGCAATATATGATGCTGTTGACCAAACTTCATGTCCCTGTCTTCAGGGGAATTTAATTTGTTGGCCTCTCCTTTCTTTCTTTTCCTTGAGGAGCTCAAAGAACCTTCAACTATAAAAAGATAAGAAAGAAAAATAAAAAATTGAAGTAAAAAAAGAAATTGAATTACATCACTGTCGAAAAGAAAGAAGAAGAAGAAGAATAAATGAATCATACCACAAACAAAGATCATAACTCAGATAATAATTAGGCATAGGTCAAGAATCAAGAGGCAATATACATTCCAACCAGTAGATATCATCTTTACCATTACTCAAACGCTCAGCATCTTAAAACCATGATACTCTAGTAATTAGCACTTCAGATTCCATCCACTAAATTTTCATTGGTATAGGAATTACATTAATTACATTATGACTGGATTGAAATTCCTAGTCAATGCAATGATTCCATTCCTAAAAAAATGATGGCATCCTAATTCCTGCCTCTGTCAATTGATATCAAACTTAGCAATAAAGGTAGTTCCTTTGCCATTATTCAACCATAAAGGGTGGATTACTCAAAAAACATTGAGAAAGCTAAAGCAGTTTCTTAATCTAAACAAACCTTAAACTTAAAATCTCTGTACTACTAGCCAAGAGTGAAACAACTATATTGCTCCTACAATGCCCAAAAATGAGTTAAGGCTTTTCAGACTTCCTAAACTATATAACAGGCCACAGGAGTTAAAGTCACAATCTCGCACTTGGCTAGCATGCAAAGCACATAGAACAGACAATTTTATACGTAATATGCTCTTTATTCTGGATTTCCTTCTAGCAATGAGTTCCAGTGCTGCATTGAATAAATGTTTATACACAAGTTTGTTTCAGAAAGGCCCCTTCACCATTAACTTATTTTTATGTTTAATCAAGTTGAATCAATAATAATAATCATACAAAAGTTGGTTTAAATTGGGATATTGGTTAACTCAATTAATACATACTTTCGTACCTTGCCATTCCCACACTACTTTTGATTCACCTTTCAACAACTTTGGATATTGGTCCACCCGAGAATCTTCTCGTACCAAATCCTCAACCTGCAAAGAACATTAAAATTTAACAACATACATGCAGTAATGAATTCTACCAATATCAAATAGACAAAAACACGGATTTAAAATGCTTCCACAAAAGCGTACATCAAAAATAAATAAATAAAAAAAATGTTGGTGGAAATTAAGAAAAAAAGAAGAAAAGTGATCTAAAGGTTTAACAATGCATTGGCACAACAACGGCTTGACCTGCAGCTTTTGAAAATTTCAGCCAAATGTTCTTAAAAAGAGATCAAAAATAAAAAGAAAGAAAAGGGCCCCTAACCACATTGGAAAGAGCATAAGTTTGATAAGGACATAAGGTTGATTCACAGTCGATAAATAGAGGGACATGGCAAAGCTAGAAGACCATGTCTTGAAGAGGAGAAATAGGACATGATAGCCAAAACCTGAAAATAATGTCACTTAAAAAATTGAATGTGCTGAAAAGTATGCATCCAAATGCAAGTGAATATAATTTCAAAAAAAAAAAAATCCAAGTGAATATATGATGTTGCTAAGTTGGGTTCATAAGAAAAGGGAAGAATTCTAGAGGAGGCATAACAAACTTGCTGCGTTGCCATATAGCAGGATAACTTTGGTCATAAATTGCTGTGGAATGTTATTTGCTTGACATGCTACCACACAGGTACAAAAATATACTACAGTATGCTATTTAAACACAACAGGAAACTCACATCAAAAGTTGATGCATAAACTTGATGCAGAAATAATCAGAGATCAACTGTAATCTCTCTAGAAAAAAAAAAAAAAAAAAAGATGACTTCAAGATTAAACCAACAATCAGATCAAAGGAGATAGAAAACTACCTTCTTCCATATCACAGGGTCCTTCCTTTCCTTTGGCAAAAGAAGATGATCTCGCAACCGTGAGGCAACTATCCATGGTTCACATTCACCATTTTCACTCTTTGACGCCAAGGCATTCTCCTCAAGTATTTCACAAACCTATCAAATTGAAGACAATTTCAATTCATGTATTTTCAATCAACACTGAACTAAGTTTTATCACAGCTTTTCCCTGCCTTTCCCCCCTCTCCTTCCTTTCTTCTTCATCTATCTATTCCATATTTTTTATGTCACAGATCCAGCTAGCATAAAATAAGATGGATCTAATGGCAAAATTTTCACCACCATCATTTCATTCATTGGGCCATCAATTTGGCCATCGTTAGTCCCCATCACACCAGAACAATAGTGTAGGGTAGGTCTCATGTTTCTTAAACAATTCTGATTGATCAAAACATTGAGCTCAAAACCAAAGGTTGAAATTTTACTGACAATCTTCAGACAAGAAAAAAAAAAAAATTGCAGACTGACACACTAGAATAACAGGATGGTGGCCTCTGGACTCTTACAGCAGGTAATAAATAAGGAAACTAAATACTTGCTAACTATGGAAAACGCATGGCTATGTATACCTGGCGGTACAGCTCCTCAACTCTGATTGATAAATACCATCTTCGCCGAAGTTTCCAAAGCAACAATGTGCATCCCATCAGCTGTATATCTCAACATTGTCAACAAGCTTCAACATGTGGATACTAAACTTAAAGCACTCAAAGGCTTCCTATCAGAGTGATGTACCAATGCACAAACAGGCGCAATGATAAGTACGTGCTTGGAGACCCACTGACGGATACGACAAGAAAATGGTTTATAATGTTCTGCTAGCAAGTCTGGACACTTCCACTCTTTACTCCTAACATAAGAGAAAACACGACACATATAGAGATGAGGAGACCACCTGTAACAGAGCATTCCAAAGCTTCAACAAAATTCAACCTTTTAGACCAAACATCAATTGGCATACCCATATGAATTAGTCCTCGACTCCAGAAAACTACTAATCATATCCATCGTCCTCTTCTTTGTATATAAGTGAACGGCATCTTTCCACTTAAAGTTCTTCATCAACTCATGTTCATCCAGGTCTTTCGATATATCATCCTCTTGAACCTGAAAACGAATACATATCCGTACATATTAGACTTAAAAATGCTGTCATCCCACATCATAATAAAATCTTAGATGGCAAAAAAACAACCCAAATTGAGCTGGATCCACCGCACAAAACTTGAGCATAGGCTTCACACAAATGATATTCCACCAATTTCGACTGCGCTTGCATCACATATAAATGGCGAATTAGATCGAAAAATATATACAAAGAAGTAAAATAGGAGAATGAGCAAGATAATAGAAACACACAAGCGTCTCAGCTGTCTGATTAATATCTCCATCTTCAATGCACAAGTTGCCATGCTTTCTGTAGCCATGAACACATTCCAACTTTCCCTGATAGCATTCCCCATTACTTGGACACGGCTGACAAGTATCTGCAATAAACATAGGTGCAGGTAACAAATATATCAGAGCTTCTATGGTCCATGCGTCCTAACTTGTAAATTGTTAGGACTATCAATAGGGTATATCTTTAAATGCAATACTAAGTCATTCACAAATTGAACAATCAACTCAAATGAAGCGTGGAAGCAAAATTTGACTAACCGGAGAGAGAATCTGGGGAGTCAAAGCTGGTGTCGCAGAAGGGTTTGAGTGTGGGGTTCAAGATTTGGACCAAGTAATTGCAGGCTATAGCGACCGAAGATGCGATCAACACTACCGTAAGGAGGCTGAAGAAGTCTTGCTTGGATGGAAGCAGTGCTTGTGGTGGGTTCACTGCCCACCTCGGTACACGAGGAGATGCCAACGAATTCGGTTCACGTTTCGGTTTCGGGCGTTTCTTCCGGGCCTCCGTCGACATGGGTAACCGCTCCTAAGTCCTAAGTGATAGAAACTGCCGTCTTTGGGATTCGAATGCGGTGAGCCAACTTTGCGATCAGGGGCCTAAGCTTTTGTCTTTCTTTTGTCTCTGTAGAAGTTATTATCATTTTCTCAAATTGATAAATCTTTTTTTTTTTTTCTTTTGATAATTTTAAGAAAACAAAAAACACTCTTTAAAATAGTATTAATTCAAGTAAAAAATATAGATAAAATTTTATTTTTTAAATCAATAAAAAAATAACAATTCATTAATCATCAGAAAAAAAAAATGATAATAACTCATTTTATAATTACAGTATTGTTTTTAATTTTTCCTAAATTAAATGAGTGATTTCTAACATCAATTAAGAAAGTACCCGATCCACTCGAAATAGACGAGCCTCCATCTTTTTGGGATGGGTTTGAGTGTTAAAATTAAGTTTCGAATCATGTTTGGGTAAAAAGTGCTTGATCAAGATTTATACCGAGGGTCAAGTTTAGGTTAAATAGTTTTGATTTGATTTGTCCCGATTAACTCATTTTATTATATTTTTATTATACATTAATATTATTTTTATTAACATCGTTATAATTATTATAATTATTTTTAAGTACTGTTTATTATTATTTTATTATGGAACTTTGTAATGCATTAATTATTATTTTGGTGTATATAATGGAACTTTGTTATGTGATAGTTATTAGTTTGATGTTTGTACTCAATGAATTTATATTTTTCATGAGCTTTATATTGATGTTCTTTAGATGTGATATTAGGTTGAAGTAAATTTGAGTTATTTGAAGTTTTTAATGTTTATTATAGTTTGTATATTTATCTTTAATATAAAGTTTGTGATTTGTTAAAAATTGAATTGAGTCAAAACGGATTGACTTTGGAGCATATTATTCTAAATGAGTTTGGCTTTAGTACGAATAGTGATGACTCGTTTGGATCATCTGGCCCCAATTCAACCTGTTGTCATTGTTAGCATCAACTCCTCTTCTTGGTGCTTTGCATTTTGATTAGGTGTGATGAGTAGGTTTCCATATGACAACCCCATGCTAATTTGGAGCATAAACCCAATTTCAAATTGGTTTAATTGGACTCAAGTTCATAATTGAATCAACCTGTTTACTTGAATTAATAAATTAGCAAGATTATTAGGGATTTATTTATAATTTTTAAAATAAACATGTAAATATTTGTAATTTTATATTAGAAAATAAAATAAATTTTCGAGTTTATTCCAATTAATTTAGGTAGATAGAATTTAATTTTAATGTACTTAGTATTACTCTTAAAAACGGATTTTCGAAGAAATTAGTCACTCACCTCTAGAATGTCTAAAGCATGCAATAAAGAAATGATTATCAGCATCATTAAGTACCAGATACTTCATGCAATACAATTTGACTCCTAGATTAAGTACCTAGAGAGTAAAAACTAAGATCAACAAAAGCAACTGAAATATCATTGATTTAGAATTATGAATTGATGGTCATACTCCTAACTCCTTAGGCAACTTAAAGTATCATTTTAATGAAATAACATTAACATCATTCGAAAGACCTTATTATCTTATATATAGATAATATGTAAAGTTCAACAAGTATCAAAACGGTATGTGGTCAAATAAAACTTAGTTATTAGTCATGGAACCCCGAAGTAGTTTCTCCCAACAATAAGCAATTTTTTTTAATAAATTAGGATTGGACAATAAGCCGCTAATGATATACAAGCAAGCTTTCCATTTTTTTTTTTTTTTTTTCAGAAACTATATAAAAGCAAGAGTTGAAACTTAAACCAACAGATATCAAAAGGTGCAATTTCATGTAAACACGGCGTGTTTGTGCACTTAAACCCAAGATAAAAATATTTTTATAAATACGGTTTCAAGTTGATAAAAAAAAGAAAGGTTGAAAAATATAAATGTCAAAAAATTAAATGCAATGCATTTTCTTTTAAATATCCTATCGTAAAAAGCAAACAATCAAAATTCACATGTGAAAAAACTTTTAAACACAATATAATAATAATAACAATCAAATCAACCGTCCATCACAAATCTATTTATATTTATTTATTGATTTTATTATATTTAGATGCCATTTAGTGTGGGATCACTCTCTCTAGTATTTGATCTACAGAATCAAAACACAAAACTAGACCATTTAATTAATTAAAAAAAGGTGCGAATTTTTGTTTGTATTATAATGACTCCTTTTTATTATTTATTGGGGAGCAGGTGCAGCGACTAGCGAGGAATAGCCGATACATCCATGGGGACGCCTTAAATCTTCCAAATTCCAAAGTCCGATCTTGTCTTTTCAAAATTCAGGTACTCATTCTCTCTTTCCTTTTCCCTTTTCGTTTACAAGGAGATCCGACACCTTACAAATCTTTCTCTTTTATAATTATCGGCGCCAATTCGACTGAATTATGTTTCCAGAGTTGTATATATGCAGTGTGAATTGTGATGAATAGCTTTCTGCAGTCTGGGGTTTCCATATCATCCATACAGCTGCCACATTTAGACTCGGAAAGTGACATTTTCATGGAACCTTTTTTGCATTTTTTTTTTTATATGATTATCGATAAAGTGTTAGATGGGGTAGGTTGAATAGTTCTCGTAGAGTTTGGTTGCTTATAAGGCGTGCAAACAACATGGAATCTGTCTGTTGGCATATGGTCCTTTTTGCTTTAAAAGATGCATTCTGATTTATGCAGAGCTGAGTGGCAACACAACTCTTAATGCTTGTATAGTAAATTTTATGGGGTGAGAATGTGGTATTGAGAGTGACTGCAAGAAAGGGTTTAGTGTAAGAGGCATGTTGGACTGTCTAGATTCGATCAAGGAAATTATTTGCTATAAATCTTGAATCCAGAGGTGCTGTTCAGATTTTTTATTGGTGACAGAGTAAGCATGATGGAGTTTCGCTATTTTATCGAGTGAGTGGCATGACGCATTGTCTGTTAGTTCTATGTTCTTTTGCTAACTGGTTCTTGATTATTCCTGTATATCAGTGTTGGAATGCTTGGTTTTTACAAAGTGAGGGTTAGTCTTAAATAGCTAAACTTAATTGGTAGTTGTTGCAAAGTAAATGTTAAAGACTTTAGTATGCTGGATGGCTTCTCGTATCTTGTTGCTCTGGATGTACATTTCAAAGTTGCAACTAGTCTCAATTTTTCAGCTGTTAGAACAAAGGGAGAGAAAGAGATTGGAAATTTTTAGAATTCATTAATTGTGTTGCTCGTGTATAATGTTATTGATTCTCAGTTTAGTATTATGCATCTGCTTCATCTTTCCAATTGACATTTTTTCTTTCCCTTTTAAAATTTAGAAGTCCTTAAATGGTGATGTCATTTTAAGTTTTTTCTCATTCTGGTATTTTAAGTGGATTTTGACATAACAGGACATGATATAAGTACATCTTTCTCAATTATTTGAGTTATTTAAGCTTCCTCTAACTGCTTATTTTCTTTTATTTTTAATTAGATACTATGGATATGCTTTTCTTGTATTTATGTTAATGTATTTGTTTCAGCTGTCCCTGTATATGAGGTCAGGCAATTAGGATAATGGCAGACTTACCAGGCTATGTGCGTGCCTGCCTACATACTGGGAAACTTGCTGGTTTGGCAATTTTGGTCTCTGGAGGAATTGTATTGCAAATATTGGTACATGGTTATTTTTACTGTTGGTTAAGTCTTGTTGAGTAACATACTAACATGGAAATAATGTGACCCATATTTTGTGCCAAAAGCAATTTTTTTAATCTCTCATCACATTTAATGTGGCAGGCTTGTGCATTGTACAATAATTGGTGGCCAATGCTCACTGGTAAGTGCATTACTTGGTATTTAATGTTATCACTGGGCTTTTTTCTTCTGGAAAGTATCCTTATAACTCTTAATTTGCAAGTTTGAAGTTCTTTACTTTGTCCAGAAATGGTTATAAAGACTTATTAGTGTTCTGACAAGTCTAACATGTTCATATAAGTGAAATTGAAGTCCGAGTTTTGATAAACTTTAGTTCATCTGCAACCTTCGATAAATAGAATAAGAACAAATCTTAGTTTATTTAAAGTTAAAAAGGATTGTATTATTCTTTTTACCTGGATACTTGAGCATTTGTGATTGGTCTCAACCATATCTTGAAACTAGAGAGAAAGGAATCCATGCTCTTCTTTTTGTTTTGTGGCTTTACCCCCATTCCACAAGTTAAGTATTTTTTTTGCGAAGATGAATGCTGTCTAGAGATTGCTGTCCTAAAAGATGATAGTCAAGAATTTCATGAAAAATGCAAATACATTTTGTTTCCTAAGATTAGAAGTATAGTACTTGTAAATGGGTAAATTTTGTTAAGACCAAAACATGCTCCTTAGCAGAAGATGTCCTAGGAGAGTAGCTCGAAGAAGCACCTCTTAGGAGGATTTTGGACAAGAGAACAACAAATTGAAAAGGAGAGAGAAAAAGATGGAAAATATACACATGTGACACCCAAACAAAACTTGATGAGCAGTTTTGATAATAGAGGTTCAAGTCACACCAGCAACACTAGAAGATACAGCTCATATATGAGAGACAAAATGGACGCTGAAGAACCAAATGAGGGGGGCCATACGGAAATGTTTTGTGCCCTAGAATCACGCTGAGGCATAGTTCCCATTCAACAGACACAATAGAGGTGGTTCCCACACACCTTGACTTCACTAGCACAAACTTTATTTAGCTCTTTTACTGTTTCATTAGTTTTTTTTAGTGGTTGCTTCTTCGGAGGCAATTCCTATGTAGCTTGTCAAGGTGTGTGGGGGCTAACTTTATTATGTCTGTTACGAGGAACTGCACTTCTATTGTGTGTGTCCGGGGCACAGATCGTTTTGGTGTGATTCCCTCTCATTCAGTCTTTCAATTTCCATTTTGTCTCTCACATTCATATTGAAGCTTACCATTTTCAGTTAATTTTGCTCCTTTGTCTTCCAGAGCGACATGGCCTGAGCATGTTTGTCGAAACTTGCCTATCAAGTTTTATATTTCGTCACAGTCTAACGTCCTGCTGTCATGTGTGTATATTTTTTGTCATCTCTCTGCCTTTTGCTTTCTACTTTTCCATTTGTTGCTTTCTTGTCTAAAAATCCTCTTAGGAAGTGTTTTTGAGAGTTGCTCTCCTAGGACATCTTCTGCTAATGAGCATCTTTTGTCTTAACAAAATTTATCCCTTAACATTACTATTTTTGATGATAAGCATGCTCAGGCACCTTCATTCTCTGTTAGTATTATTTTTAGTTTTCGTTTTAGAGGACAAAAATGTAGAATGAAAAAGACTGTTTCATTTAAAAACATTTGTGGTGGTAACTCCTGAGAAGTCGTTATGAAAATGCAAACAATAAGAATGTGTTTGGTACTGTATAATGTGGAGATTTTCTTGTCTGTTTTACATTTAAGCCTATATTTGTTTTTTAATTAACTAAAATTGCTTAATTAATATTATCTGTTTTTTCTCTTCTTGAATCATATGATAAACAAATAGTATAGATAAATTTTGTTTGTCAAATAACAAAAATTGATGATAAATTTTAAATTATTTATTCTCTCATTAATTAAGAAAAGAAAAGTGAGGTTTATTGTTTTTGTTTTTTTTTTTTTAATATCTCATTTGTTTCGTAATTAACCAAATGATGAAGTTAATAATCTGTATATGTAATAATTATGTCACATTTAGCTAGCAACCAGTGAAGAAACAGTTTTTAGCATAAATAGCTTGTATATATTTTAAGTGAAGGAAGATTGTAATACTTTTTTATTTGTGAGTAAAGAATTACTTTTTTAATTTTTTTAAAGTGAAGAAAGATTGTAATACTTTAGTAGTTTTTTGTGAAGATGAATGCTTTCCTAAAAGATGATAGCTAAAAATTTCTTGATCAATACAAATACAGATTGTTTTCTGTAGAAGTATGGTTTCGATACCTCAATCCTTAGATTTGAGGGATTACGTCTTTAAGCTTTCAAGTTAAATGGTAAAGTTGTCTTTAACCTCTGAAATAGCTTATAATTTTGACATTGGAATGAAAGAAATCATGTGGGCAGAAACAATGTGGATGATTATCATTACCTAGTTCTCTGGTCATGCGCTTCTGTGTATGTGTGGAAATAATTATTAGGGAGCATGTTGAACATTTGTTTGCCATTCAAATTCTTAATGGTGTGCAGGTAATTACCAAGTATTTCTGTGAGGATAGGAAGTATCTGCTTTTTATCCCAAGAAACAAACTTGGAATAAATTGTTCAAAGAAATCCTATGTTTAATTTCTGGCGTTATATACTCAAACACATGCTTTCTAACAGAAATATTGCCACATCTCTGTTGCAGTACTAATGTATGTGCTTCTTCCCATGCCGTTGTTGTTTTTTGCTGGGTCGGATGGTTCTTCATTATTTTCCGAATCTGATAACAGGTAAGTTGCTTTCCTTTAAAGAGCCGTCTTCAAGGGTTGAAATAATCGTTTAATCTAATTCCATCCATCTTCACAGCTGGGTCAAAGCAACCAAGTTCCTGACTGGTGCTTCAGCAATTGGAAGCATTGCTATCCCAGCTATCTTGAAGCACGCAGGGGTAATTGGTTGGGGAGCATTGCTGATGGAGCTCTCGTCCTTTTTCATATTTGTACTGGCCATTATTTGTTACATTGGCATGAATGACGAGGGTGCTTATAGTTCGCTCTGAGCATGAGGATTCTTACTTGACTAGTGTAAACAAGTGTCAACATTAATTCCATTGTGTGATGATTACCTTCTATTGT
Organism: Nephelium lappaceum; assembly: GCA_021234005.1. NCBI lineage: Eukaryota > Viridiplantae > Streptophyta > Magnoliopsida > Sapindales > Sapindaceae > Nephelium > Nephelium lappaceum. The sequence goes on from CM038004.1 coordinate 9,190,521, forward strand.
TTATGTGCTCCACTGTGAAGTGAGAAAAAAACTGCATTTTATGGGTGAGATTCTTTGTGTATGATGATGACAAATGAAGATGTTGGTGAATATTTTCTTGCAAGGAAAATGATGTCTGAGAATGAATGAAGAATGACCATTTTTAATTTTATTCAGACCGGAGTTCATACTAATTCTTCCACACTTGTCCTTCGCTGATGCCATCAGTTTCATATTCTCAAACTTCACTGAACTACATCACCTGTCACATATTATAAGTAGAAGTTGTTGATCTTGATTTGTGAATGCTTTCAATGTCATTAAAGCCGCACGAAAACATCATCTATCCAATTGCGTCAACCCAAACATAAACATCAAAATCTTAAATAGATCGAATTTACTAACGTTGGGATCTCAACCAATCCCTTGTCATTTATTCTCGTAGGTAGACATTTAAGGTATCGGATTCAAACTACGGGACAAAACGGCCAGAAAAACCTCCCTAACCCCACGGGAACAAATTAGTGAAAGATTGGGTTGAGATCCGAACAACTGCTAAATCAAAGTATTTGACTAGGTAATAAACTAAAACTCATTAGATAAGTAATCAAACAAACAATGTCATACAAATAAAATAATTATTCTACAAAATCCAGAAATCTAAACAGTACAAGATTCATCAGAAGACGACGCGGAACTGAGGAGCATCGGCGTCAGTGGAGGGGAGGATCTCCCAGCGGCAAGGCTGGAGGTCGTCGGAGACAGGGCAGTAGCCGGCCATCGTCACCTTATCAGCTGAAGCAGCTACGGAACCGAACTCGAAGACCGTGACGCTCTCGAGAGGCCGTAAGACTTCCACGGCGCCATTCATGGGCTCGGTCTCGGGGAATTTGGGGGGTTGGGGCTTGGGTTTAGAGCCGCCCGTTAACCAGGAGAGGATACCCATGGATCGATCGGTTTTAGGGCTTCTGCATTGCAAATGATTTTAGTTGTTATTTATGATGAGATTGGGTTTAGAGGAAATTACAAAAATAGCCTTCTGTGCCAGGTGTGCGTGCCACATCAGCTAAGCCCGCATCATTAACTGTCGTTAAGGCGTTGGACTCTCACATTGTAAGCAGCGCAGCGAGCATGGACGACAACCAAATCTCTCTCCTCCTGGAATCCTCCTCTCGCTTCCCTCCTCCTCCAGGTCACCATTTCTATTCTAAACGACCACAATCTTTTTTCTCTCTATCTTTTTTTTTTTTTTTATTTTTAAAGAAAATTTGTAGAATTGAATTTGTTGTAGTTTGCAGGAGTGAAGGTGTCGTATGGTACAGCCGGGTTCAGAGCGGAGGCGTCGATCCTCCAATCGACGGTGTTCAGAGTGGGAATACTGGCGGCGTTGCGATCGCTGAAGACCCAATCAGTGATCGGCTTGATGATCACTGCTTCTCACAACAAAGTCTCCGACAACGGCGTCAAAATAGCAGACCCCTCCGGCGGCATGCTTTCTCAAGACTGGGAACCTTTCGCCGATCAACTCGCCAATGCTCCCGATTCCCAATCTCTCCTTTCGGTCTCTCACTGCATTGCTTTAACACCAAAATTTTGTTTTTATTTCAATCATTATCTATTAATCCAACCTATGTGGATTTAGCTTGGTCATGCTGTTAGGATTTCCACGTGCTTTTGTATTTGGAGTAGTTGTGATATTAGTTATGGGGCTTGAGATTCAATTTAGCTTGAAAAGAAATCTTTTTTATGGTAGAAACTTGTGATACTAACTTATTCCAGCAATTTGATATTGTACCAGCAAAGTATGAACTTAGTTTTTACTTATTTTAATATGATTAGGTTTCTAAAATCAAAAGAGCGAGTGTTATTAGGCGTGAAGAGTGCATTTTATGCTGATGTCTCTGTATTAATTTGGGTAATTCTACATTTCCAAGCTTTGTATCCCAACTTTATCCTAACTCATGACGTAATAATTAATGAATGAATACACATCGATGATTGTTTGTTTCACTTGCAAAATATATCTGTTTACTGATTGATACATCATTAGTTGGGATGCAAGTGAGATACAAAAGGTGGGTGTCTAGCATCAGTGTTATAATTTTGGTATCTCCATGGTTATAATAAGTTTTCTTGGATAGCTTACTTTGAAAATATATACTGCTTAGTGATTTTATTTCTTTCTTATGTAATTAGTTGATTGTACAATTTGCAAAGAAGGAAAAGATCCCCTTCGATGGAGCATTTAATGCAGAGATATTGTTGGGAAGAGACACGAGGCCTAGTGGTGAATCTCTTCTTGAAGCTGCTAAACAAGTAATTCTTCCTCTGTAGGTTGTTGCTAGCTTGTTCAAACGCAACCTTCCACCCATTTTTCCTTCCATTTTGGGGCATTGGTTGGCAGGGTAGTGTTCAATTATATATATATATATATATATATATTTTTTTATATCTGTCTTACATTTAATTGAAGGGAATCAGTTCGATTGTTGGAGCAGTTGCCCATGACGTGGGGATTTTAACAACTCCGCAGCTACATTGGATGGTTCGTGCTAAAAATAAGGGATTGAAAGCGTCTGAATCTGATTACTTTGAACAGCTTTTGAGCTCCTTCCGGTTAGTTTTGGCTAGAGATGTAATTAAATGTTAAGTATTTTTTGAAATTCTATTGACATTAAATGTCTTCACTTAAGGTCTTTGCATGACTTGTTAGGTGCTTAATGGACTTGATCCCAAATGAAAGTAAAATCAGTGGGATTGAGGACAAGCTGATTGTGGATGGGGCTAATGGTGTTGGTGGAGAAAAACTTGAATTTATTAAGAAAATGTTGAGTGGTTTGGTTATTGAGGTTCATAACTCTGGAAAAGGAGGAGGTATACTCAATGAAAGAGTTGGTGCTGATTTTGTGCAGAAGGAGAAGGTTGTTCCTCATGGATTTGGTTCTAATCCTGCTGGGATAAGGTCAGCTATTTCCTTGTCATTTGATTGTACATTTGCTTTTCAATGTTAAATGCAAACAATGGCCTCCACTTACCTGCATGTCCAAATTATGCTAAACTGGAGTCATAGTGTGCCTCAACAGGATCTGAAAATTCATGGGTCATGCCTTTTGTGTACATATACATGGTTAATATTTGTATTTATGAGACACAAGTAGATAAGCTATTTGGATATGGTGACATATTGGTTTTGTTATGAACTTATGATCAAACTGGATGATATTTTTGATGTCATGTCTGACAGTACTGATGTTTGTTTTCGCATTGTTGTTAGCAAAAAGTTCACTGATTGTTGCAGAACTGAGTTTTAAACTGGTATCATATCTTAGGTTTTGTTTTGTCCAGTTTAATGTATAATTGGGCTACTGGTTCACTTTTGTACTTGACTTCTTTTTTCCTTGAATAAAGTTTTATGTTTCCTTAAAGAAAATTGGTATTGCTATGGTGTTTGATGTATGTCAACTAGGCTATATATTGAATTTGAAGAGGTTTAATTGATGCTGCTTTTTGATGTAGAGTACGAGTGATTGTTAGGTGGGGGACTAACTAATTTGTCTAGCCTTTTAGGTGTGCGAGTCTGGATGGGGATGCTGATCGGCTTGTGTATTTCTCTGTGCCATCAAATAGCAGCAACAAGGTTGATCTTGTTGATGGGGACAAGATATTATCTTTGTTTGCTGTATTCATCAAGGAGCAGCTAAGTATGCTTGAGGGAGATATGAAAGGAAATAATAATTATAAAGCTCGTCTTGGCATTGTACAGACAGCTTATGCAAATGGAGCGTCCACAGACTACCTCAAACACTTGGGGCTGGAAGTTGTATTTTCACCAACAGGAGTGAAATACTTGCATGCGAGTGCTGCCCAGTATGACATTGGAATTTATTTTGAGGCCAATGGCCATGGCACCATCTTGTTCTCAGAACATTACTTAAGTTGGCTAGAGGCAAAAAATAATGAGCTTTCCTCCTTATCTCAAGGTTCTCTGTTATGAATCTTTTAGTATTCTAGTAGTGCTGATATAATTGTCCAAGAACTAAAATTATTGAATTATTTGATTGTTTATTTCAGGTTCGAAATTGCAAAAGGCTGCTTTGAGACTATTAGCAGTTAGTAAGTTAATAAATCAAGCTGTTGGAGATGCTTTGAGTGGTTTGCTCTTGGTGGAGGTGATTCTGCGACACATGGGATGGTCAATACATAGATGGAATGAGCTTTACCAAGATCTACCCAGTAGACAGCTTAAGGTTAGTTTTTCATGTTCATATCTGATGACTTAATATTTCATGAGAAATTCCTTCTAGGTGATTTTGTTTCCCCATCTTTTAGCTTTAGGTCTCAAATCTTTTTTCATTTAAGCTATTTTCCTGGGGTTATAAAGCAATAAGCCAATTACGTGTGGTTTCACCAATATTTTATTGAGCTTGTTAATTACTATTGTTATGGTTTGCTTAATATCATAAATAAATACTGTTTGTGCTATTATTTTACTACCACCATGCTTAGTTCTTCTTCCTCACAGACTCAGGCTATGTTAAAATTTTTGCAATCTTCTGGGGCCGAGGATTCATAGTACTTTGCCTTGGTGCTTGTGATGTGTCATTCTCTTATAAAACTAGTTGCCCCCCTTTTTTTCTTTTTTTCAGTTCTAATAATATGAGACTTACTGAGGCAACTTTTTTGGCATTTATATTTCATTGGCAAATCTCAAAGTTTGTTCAACTCCTTCCGTCATCTCCCTTTGCTTCAAAAATTGATGCTTCCTATTCCTCTTAAATGCAGGTTAAAGTTGCAGATAGAACGACTGTTGTCACAGCAAATGCTGAAACTGTGGTTGTGAAGCCCCTTGGCCTTCAAGAAGCCATTAATGCTGAAATTGGTAAACAGTGATATCATCAAACTTGATGTCCTAAAACTCGAAAATTTAGTATCTTTAATATGCACCATCTTATTTATCTTATCAAATTGAATATAGTTCTGCACCCTCTTGTTGTTTGGTCGACTTTTAGTTGATTTAAGATGGACATTATCTAAATTTAGTTGAAGAATACCACAGCAGAGGTAACTCACAAAGTTCCTCAAATGATGAAACTTTTCTGATTTGTTTGATGTTGGAATCATGCATGTATCTGGCCGCATCCTTGATCCTTTACAAACTTGTTGCAAAGATGTAATAAGAACTTCCTATGCAAGTTGTTAAAATCCCTGAATCCTGTAATTATATTACTTATTCGTGATGCAGGAAAGTACACTGAAGGCCGATCTTTCATACGACCATCTGGTACAGAGGATGTCATTCGTGTATATGCTGAGGCATCAACACAAGAAGAAGCAGACAGCCTTGCCAAGTCTGTAGCTGAACTTGTGGACCGGTTCCTAGGTGTTGGCAGCTCCAAGTAGTTTTCTCAGGCTTTTTCTTCATTCACTGAAGATGATTAACTTGAGTTACAACAGATTACATACTTTTTGATCATTGCAGATGTGACTAATGATTTAGAACTATGCTTTAGTTATTTTCTATATTTGAATTCGGGATCCATTAGTAGTGCTGTCCTATGGAAGAGCATGTTCGATATCAAACTTTGCACTGCTAATATTAGAACTGTGGAAGGGATAAACGTGAAATTTGCTTCACCTGATTTTAAAGTGCATTCGAAGGAAATCAAATTGCATGCATATGAGAAAGCATTTGTGTTGGGTATGAAAGTAAAACTTACAACTCACTCAATTTTTGTTGTATTTTGTAATTTTAAGATATCATTTATTTACTATTTTATTTTTTGGGATCCTTTTGTCGGTATCTTGTTTTTCCTTGATTTTCGTTTCATTTTAAGTTTTGCTATCGAATCACATTGTTCATTCAGTTTGCAGGATGCTACTCATGTATCCACTCAAACTTCTTTCCCTTTACATATATATATATATATATATATATATTCTCTAAATAAAGAAAATAATTGAAATATCATCCATGATCCGAGGTCAAAATTTCATGAATAGGATAAATAATGTAATTCGATTCTAACCTATAACTAAGTCTGCTAATTTGTTTAGTTACTCAATTTTTTATTTATTAACAAACTTACAATCAGTCCAGCTGATTTATTTACTAATCAACCAATAAACTTAAAAAAGTAATAAAATCACTGCAAATGGACCCAAATACCCTCGCTTGGAATTTCCTGATGCGCCACAAATAGCATGTAATATCCAGGTCGCGCAAGATTCACCGACCTAGGTGTTGTCACCACCGACTCGTAGGTTTTCTCCTTCAAACTCCTCACATTCTCGCTTCCAAGTACAAGCACTCTCTGGCTCATCGGGAACGAATGTGTAGTAAACGATGAAGCCACCATCGTCACTGCAACCTCGTCCAGCACAACACTACCCTCCACCGTGAAACTCACCACCACCTTCTGTTTATAGCTGAGCTCGGTTTGTGAGGCTGGTGAGATGATTTTTGGACGTAAACTTGAGTTCTCTGGGTCCAGATATGGTGGAGAAAACGCCTCCAAGCTCAGCTCTGTAGGGACGAGCACACCTGTGAAGTTATATTATTGATGTGGGTTGCTGCCACATACAAGTACTCGACCATCGCGGAGGAGAACCGCTGTGGAGTCATACATTCTGGGCATGGTTATAGGGTTTTGTGACTCAAATCTAGACCCAAGTTTGTTATCGGGTCGGTAAATGAACGGCTCAAAATTGGTTCCCGGCCCATGTCCCAACCGGCTACTCCAGTGGCCCCACCATTGATGAGACACACATGCCCGTTTGGGAGCAGTTTCATGTCACTCATGACTCTGGGACCAGGCATGGTTTCCATGATCTACTCTGGATTTGGGTCCGTTATTCTGATCGTCCGCAAGTGTTTAAAGGTCCGAGAAAGTTAACTTTCTGTGCTTGGGTAACTGGCCCTTCTGGGGCTCCACCACACACCAAAACTTGAGCTTCAACAGTTGGTGCTTCTAGGTTCTTTAGTGGTAGCAACACTGCGGAGCCTGTGCTCGGATAGCACCGTGGATCGCCCCCTGGGATCTCCGCGTACGTCTTGACCACCTTGTTACTCAAATAGTCATACAATATAGCTCGATTGTTGGAGAATATGAATAAATTACCATCAACATTTAGAAAAATAAAAGGGTACAGATTATTTTTGATTTCACGATCATATATATCCTCTCAAAACGGTAATTTGTAGAAATTAGAAGCAATGTTTTTCTGATAAAACTCAGTTAAATTGATCTCTTCCGCCAATAATAATCTATCTACCATTTGAGAAAATATGATTAGGAGGTTACCTATAACACATTTCCACATATAAAGTAAAAATATAGCATATATGAAAAGAAAGAGGAGATATACATACCAATATATGTCAAAAACCAGTAGTTCAATTCGCAATCCATCGGGTTAAGTTGCCCAGACTATTGATGAAAAATATATATATATATATATATATATATATTCGAAAGTACGTAAGCGAAAAATAAAAAAAGTCTTAACAAACAACAAAACATAAAAGCGCCAAGTTGAAATGTAGTACTATAAAATTGAGTAAAGTATTTTAGCATTATCAATTATTATTAGATCACGAAGCTTGCATGCGAAAGCTATGCGAACTATGCTAATGAACTAATAATACTAAAAAAAAAAATCCAATTTAGATTATTTTCAAAACACGTCTTACTTTTACTGCTAGGAAAAAGAATCTCAAAAAAACAATAATAACAAGTATGAGAAATTAATATTACCATCGTGCCACCACTAGTCCATGCTCAACCTCTACCCAATCACAATTACCATCATTGCAAGGCTGGAATATCCTGACTTTAAGTGCACCGTCATTGAACCCACCGGTTTGGGTCAGAAGACCGTCAGGCATGACACTGCCTGAGGAGCACCAGACATCTGTTTGCACCATAAGAGGACGAAAAGTATTGGAGAGGACATCGTACTCCACAGAATGTGCAGTGCAGTCTACTTTGAGAGCCTGGTCTTTCTGGTCATGGCGGCATTTTCCATCCGGTAATGAGAGGTTGGATTTGCCGAAGTCAGTCGCGTCGAACATGATGACACGGTCGTTGTTAAGAAGCTGCATGTGCATGGCAGATATGCCAATGCGCTTTGGAGGAGCTCCCACCGGCCTCCGGCTACGTGGGTGAGGAAGCGGTGGCATGGTTGGGAAAGGAGGATGGTGAGCTGCAAGAAGAGCAAGTAGAGGGTGGAAGTCATTGTTTTCGTTTGTTTTGGTATCATGTTGTTATTGTTGTTTTTTTTTTTTTTTTTTTTTCGTTCTGCCTTTTTTTTTTTTTTTTTTCTGTTTTTTGGGTGCAGTAGATGTCTCGAGATTAACTGCTTTATATAATGGTGTGAATGAGAGGAGGATTGAATTTGATTTTCTTGATGCTTACTGGGTTGGTATAAATTAAACCAGATCGATTTAAATTTAATGGGATTCTATTTTCAGTAAGGTTGAGTAACTCTCAAACTGAAAGTTGTCTTTTGTTTGGCTATCATTTGACAGTCAAACATGGTTTGGTTATCTTACTGAGATTCTCAGTAAGGTTACTCAACTCTCAAATTGAGAGTTATCTTTTATTTGGCTGTCATTTGGCTGTCATGTGACAGTCAAATATGGTTTGACTATCTTATTAAGATTCTACTTTTAGTAAAGTTACTCAACTCTCCGATTGAGAGTTACCTTCTGTTTGAGTGTCATGTGATAGTTAAACATTAATTATTAAAATATGTTAACTTAAAACTGAATGAGATTGTATTAATTAAAAAATTATTATCATTTTCTCCCTTGATATTTAAGCAATCGTTATTTTCCTCATTGATGTTTGAGGAACCATCAAAATATCTCTTACTGTTAGATTGATGTTAAAAATATATATATATATATATATTCTGATACCATCAACCATTTAAAAGATAAATTTAATTTTTACTTAGATTTTAATGTTATTTTAATTAATTTAATACTGCTAAAAGTAAAAGTTAAATTTATCTTTAAAGAACTTACGGTGTCAGAACATCATTTTCTTAACATCAATATAACAATAGAAGTATTTTGATGTTTCTTCAAAGATTAAGGGGAATAATTACGATTCTTCAAACGTCAAGAAAAAAAATGATAATAATTTGTGATTAAAAGGTCTGACTAACTTACTGATATTCTATTTTCAGTAAGGTTACCTAGCCCTCAAATTGCGAGTTATCTTTTGTTTGGCTACTATATGGTAATTAGACATTAATTATTAAAATACGATAGGTTACCATCCAATAAATTAGTAAAATTAAATTCTTAATAATTTTAAAAAGTAATAAAAAATAATTTATAATGTTTATAATAATACTTCTGAAAATAATAAAGTTAAAAAAATATTTAATATCATAATTAAAAGTATGGTTTTTTAAATATGTTTAATTATTCAATATTTATAATATATAAATTAAGAAAATAATAAAATAATATATCATATTTATAATTTTTTTTATATAGTTTATACATATTATAAAATAATTTAACATTTAGTGTTTAAAAAAAAAAAATTAACATCTTGCTATAATTATTTAAATTATTACGCTGAATATATTTACTCTAACGTCGTTAGTTACTAAATAAAAACAAACATTACAAGTTAAAAATTGTGTTGTGAATAAAATGTTGAATATAATAGTTCTAATGTAATTTTTAATATAGAAACGTAAATATTGCAACTTAACATCATTAGTTGCCAAATAAATACAAACATTGCGAGTTAAAAATTGTGTTGTGAATACAATGTTGATATAATCATTCTAATGTAGTTTTTATTGTAGAAACGTAAATATTGTAAGTTAATATGGTGTTACAATTTATACTTTAATATATTCATTCTAACGTAATTTAGTTATTATAAATATTGCAAATTAATGCGGTGTTACAATTAACATGTTAAATATATATACTCATTCCAATCTAATTAGTTACCAAATAAATGTAAACGTTGCAAGTTAACGTATATTGCATATAAAAATTGTATTGAAAGTAAAACGTTGAATATACTTATTTTAATATAGTTTGGTTATCATATATATAAACGTAAACGTTCTAAGTTAACGTGGTATTGCAATTAATATGTCAATTATACTTATTCTAATATAATAGTTACCAAACAAGCATAAGTATTGCAAGCTAATGTTATAATGCATATAAAAATTGTGTTCCAAGTAAAATATTTGAATATACTCATTTTAATGTAGTTTGGTTACCATATAAACGTAATTGTTATAAGAAAACATGATGTTGCAAGTAAATACATTGGATATACTCATTCTAACTTTTTTTTTTTTGATAAAAATCTTATTGTAACCTAATTAATTACCAAATAAATGTAAATATTGTAAATTAATGTCATATTGTATATAAAAATTGTGTTACAGATAAAATATTGAATATACTTACTCTAATGTAGTTAGGTTCTATATTAACGTAAATATTGCAAGTTAACATCATGTTGTACATAAAAATTGTGTTGCAAATAAACTGTTGTATTAAGGATCTAATTTTAGATCTAACAACAAAACCTAGTCACCAAACTCATGCCACGTGATAGGATAGATATTAAATCAATTAACACATAAAATTGGACAAATTGATCATCTATAATTAGATAATAAAATTTACTTAACCTTAACCTAAGTAAATCCCATAGAGAATTTTCAAATAAACCGAAATAATCTAGAATCAAATTAACGAAATAACTTGAATTCTAGCCTAAGCAATTATATTATTACTACTCAGAAAAGTCAAAACAAGATAATTACTATGCAAAACTTGTAGGATTTTACTAATTCTTCAAAAGGCAAAAACTTAATTACAATCCTAAACTAATATCCTATTTATAGATAACTAATCTCAACTTTCCTAGATTAATATCCTGTTTGTAGATAACTAATCCTAACTTTCTTAGGAAACATAATTTCCTTTAGAATTAAAATCTTAAAACAAAATAAAATCTAAATTAGCAAAAAGATAAATACTAATTAAAATAATATAACTAACCGTAAATTAAATGGTAAACCTAAATCAATATAATCCTAAAATAAAATCCTAAATGAATTACAACTCTAGTGTCAAGGTTCTCATTAATTACATTGAATATACTTATTTTAATATAGTTTGGTTAACATATAAATGTAAACATTGTAAGTTAATGCGGCATTACAAGTAATACGTTGGATGTACTCATTCTAATGTAATTAATTACTAAATAAATGTAGATATTCCAAGTTAACGTCATATTAAATATAAAAATTGTGTTGCAAGTAAAATATTGAATATACTCACTCTAACGTAGTTTGACTATTATATTAATATAAACATTGTAAGTTAATGTCATGTTGCATATAAAAACTGTGTTGTAAGCAAAATATTAAATATACTCATTCTAACATGGTTTGGTTAACATATAATTATAAACGTCACAAGTTAACGTGATGTTATAATTAATATATTAAATATACTCATTTTAACGTAATTAGTTATTAAATAAACATAAATGTTGCAACTTAATGTTATGTTGCATACAAAAATTGTGTTGCAAGTAAAACATTGAATATACTCATTCTAATATAGTTTGATTATCATATAAACGTAAATATTAAAAGTAAAGTTGGTGTTGCTATTAATAAATTAAATATATTTATTTTAACGTAATTAGTTATCAAGTAACATAAACATTGCAAGTTAATGTCATATTGTATATAAAAATTGTATTGCAAGCAAAATGATAAATAAATTTATTCTAATATAGTTTGGTTAGTATATAAATATAAATATTACAAGTTAACATAGTGTTGTAATTAATACGTTGAATATATTTATTCTACTGTAATTAATTATCAAATAAATATAAGTATTGAAAGTTAATGTCATTTTGAAAATAAAAATTGTGTTATAAGTTAACGTCATGTTGAAAAAAAAAAATAACGTTATCCATTAGGATGTAGATTATTATTATGTTAATATTTTAAATTTAGTTTTTTATCATTTAACTAATTTTTAGAATTGTATTATTAAAATAATATTAAAATTCATATTTTTAAATAAATAGTTAATTTTAAGGATGTTATTAGTGGTTTTTTATTTAATATACAATTTTATTTAATTATAAAATATCATATTTAATGATATTAGTTCAATGCACAAGATAAAATAAAAAATGTGTGTTGCACTATACTATACAGTACTAATCTTGAATAATAGAAGACATGCAACCAAATTTCCATACAAAATCTCTTAATTTGAATTTTTAATTTATATAGTATTTGACAAAATAAATTATTAATTTGAATTATTAATTTATTATTATTATGTTATTATTACATAATGTGATTTTATAAACTATATTACAGTAAATTTGAAATGTATCAGCTAATATGATGTACAAGAAGGTGCAATACAATTACATCTTTTAATTAGATATTATACTATAGAACCAAATAAAGTATCGATTCCGAAATGTACATGATATTATTTTTATTTTGGGATGACAAATATTAAAAATTTCCGAAATATCCTTGAAATATAACCCTTTGATCAATTCTTTACCCAATTTCTTCTGCTCTCTCGCTTTTTCATCTTTTTCTCTTGCCGTCTCCCATGGGATTACAAGCATTTGCGGTTCTCGATTAATTTTGGAGGTTTATGGGGTGGCCTTTAATATTCCATGTGATGCGGGGATTTATGACTTGTTAGTGTACTTTTGCAAGTTTTTACAAAATGAATTGTAACAGTACCCCATTTAATTGGATGCATATATATGCAGAAACATGTCCTAAAAAGAGACAGAAGAGGAGCAAAGGGTTTGCAAACCTACTTAATTATTTACATCAAGTTCCGGCCGGATATGAGAAGTCAAGCGATTTTAAGAGATGGTAGCTCCAACTATGACAAGTTTGATTATACATGTCAACAAATGTTGGACTAAACAAAATTCTTGCTCAAGAAATTAATGCTTCACCATGTTGAAACTTGACAGTGATATTTTTGAAGCAATGACTCGAGAGAGTATGAAAGAAATTTAAAAAATAAATAATTAAGAAATTTAAAAGAAAATAATTGAAATATATTATCCATGATCCCACGTCTAAATTTTATGAATACAATAAATAATCTAATTCGATTCTAACCTATAACCAATTCTGCTAATTTATTTAGTAACAAACTTAATTACTACCAATACCCTGCTAATTTATTTACTAAATAATCAATAAACTAAAAAAAAAAAAAAATCACTGTAAATGGACCCAAATACCCTCACTTGGAATTTCTTGATGCACCACAAATAGCATGTAATATCCAGATGGCGCAAGATTGACCGACCCAGGTGTTGTCACCACCACCTCGTAGGTTTTCTCCTTCACACTCCTCACATTCTCGCTTCCAAGTACAAGCACTCTCTGGTTCATCGAGAACGAATGCGTCGTGAACGACGGAGCCACCATCGTCACCGCAACCTCGTCCAGCACAACACGGCCCTCCACCGTGAAACTCACCACCACCTGTTGTTTGTAGCTGAGCTGGGTTTGTGAGGCTGGTGAGACGATTTTTGGACGTAAACTTGAGTTCTCTGGGTCCAGATATGATGGAGAAAACGCCTCCAAGCTCAGCTCTGTAGGGAAGAGCACACCTGTGAAGTTATAGTATTCATGTGGGTTGCTGCCACCTACAAGTACTCGACCATCGCGGAGGAGAACTGCTGTGGAGTGATACATTCTGGGTATGGTTGTAGGGTTTTGAGACTCGAACCTTGACCCGAGTTTGTTATCGGGTCGGTAAATGATCGGGTTCAAAACTGGGTCCCGACCCAGTTCCCAACCGGCTACTCCAGCGGCCCCACCATTGATGAGACACACGTGCCCGTTTGGGAGCAGTTTCATGTCACTCATGACTCTAGGGCCAGGCATGGTTTCCATGATCCACTGTGGATTCCGGTCGGTTATTGTGATCCGCCCGCAAGTGTTCAAAGCTTCGAGAAAGTTACCCTTCTGGGCTTGGATAAATGACCCTTTTGAGGCTCCACCACACACCAAAACTTGAGCTTCAACAGTTGGTGCTTCTAGGTTCTTTAGTGGTAACAACACTGCGGAGCCTGTGCTCGGATAGCACCGTGGATCGCCTCCTGGGATCTCCGCGTACGTCTTCACCACCTTGTCATTCAAATAGTCGAACAATATAGCCCGATTGTTGGCGAATATAAATAAATTACCATCAACATTTAGAAAAACAAAAGGGTACAGATTATTTTCGATTCCAAGATCATATGTCTCCTCTAAAAAGGGCAATTTGTAGAAATTAGAAGCAACGTTTTTCGGATAAAACTCATAGTTAGATTGATTTCTCCCGCCAATAATGATCTGTCTACCGTCTGGAAGAAGATGATTGGTAGGGTACCTATCACACAATTTCACATAAAGTAAAAATATATCATGAATCTTAACTATATATATATTCAAAAGTACATAAGTGAAAAATTAAAAAAAAAAAAAAGTCTTCGACAAATAACAAAACGTAAAAGTGCGAAGTTAGAATATAGTAGTATATAAAATTGAGTTGAGTATTTTAGCATCATCAACTATTATTAGATCGCGAAGCTTACATGCATGCAAAAGCTATGCGAATGAATTAAGGCCACGTTTGTTACCTAGGATAAGACTGAGATCGGATAAATTTTCTGTCCAATCCCATGTTTAGCCCAACCAAAAACTTTTCGCTAAATTATCCTAACTTTTCCTAACAGTGTTTTTATCCCACTCCAGTGGGTTAAATCAATCCCACCCAAATAGATGGGTTAATTTTATCCCACCGTCATCTGCTTTCTCTCCTCTAGCTCCGTCGTCGTCGTCGCTGCCGCTTGCTTTTACCGGTCGTTCTCTTTCTTCTCTGATCGAATCGTCGTTCTTCTCCGGTCGTCACTTTCTTCTTCGATCGTCTTTTTCTACTCTATTCTTCTCTTTCTTTTCCCTCTCTTCCGCCGCCGACGAGATCGAGATCCGATCGATTACCAACTGAGTTTTGCGTCTTTTTCGTCACCGTTCCCGGGCATCGACGCCTCCGTCGTCTGCATCGTTCGTCATGTCGCTCAATTGAGTTTTGCGTCTTTTTCGTCGCCGTTCCAAGGCATCGACGCCTTCGTCATCTGCTCCGGTGGTCGCGTTGCTCAGCTGAGCTTTGCGTCTTTTTCGTCGTCGTTCCAGGGCATCGACGCTTCCGCCGTTTGCATCATTCGTCGCGCCACTGGAAGCGACGTGGGTTTTGGATGGGTTTAGTGTGGGATGGGTGATGAGCGAGGGAGGGACATGGTGGTGTGCGGCTGAGACGGCGGAGGAAATAAAGAAACTTTTCCAAATATCTGAAAATTTTCATTTCAGTCATTGGCAAATTTCATTTAAATCCTATCCTATTCTAGTGTCACAAAACATGAGATAACAATTAAATTAATCTAATCTCATCCAATCCAATCCAATCCAATTCAATCCAATCCCATATAAATAATCCAATCTTATCCCGCGTAATAAATGAGGCCTAATAGTGATAAAAACATCCAATTCAGCTTTCCAGGATTATTTTCAAAACTCGTCTTACTTTTAGTGCTGGGAAAAAGAATCTCAAAAAAATAATAATAACAAGTATGAGAAATTAATATTACCATCGTGGCATCGCTAGTCCATTCTCAACCTCTACCCAATCACAATTACCATCATTGCAAGGCTGGAATATCCTGACTTTATATTCACCGTCATTGGACCCACCGGTTTGGATCAGACGACCGTCAGGCATGACACTGCCTGAGGAGCACCAGACATCTGTTTGCACCATAAGAGGACGGAAAGTATTGGAGAGGACATCGTACTCCACAGAATGTGCAGTGCAGTCTACTTTGAGAGCCTGGTCTTTGGGGTCATGGCGGCATTTTCCGTCCGGTAATGAAAGGTTGGATTTGCCGAAGTCAGTCCGGTCGAACATGATGACACGGTCGTTGTTGAGAAGCTGCATGTGCATGGCAGATACGCCAATGCTGCTTTGGAGGAGCTCCCATCGGCCTCCGGCTGCGTGGGTGAGGAAGCGGTGGTTTGGTTGGGAGAGGAGGATGGTGAGCTGCAAGAAGAGCAAGCAGAGAATGGAAGTCATTGTTTTTGTATTTTTTGGTGTCATGGTTTTTGTTCTTTTTGTGCGGTGGTGTCTGAAGATTGTTTGCTTTATATAATGGTGAGATTGAGAGGAGGATCGAATTTGATTTTCCTGATGCGTATTGGATTGGTATAAATTAAATTAGATCGGATTATATTTGTTGAGATTGTATTGTAGGTTAGATGATTAAATATTATAGGATCTTTTATTTGGGGCAATATTGAATAGGGATGAAAATAATATCTATTAAATAATTTTTATTTTAATGATATTCAAATGAAATAAAAAAGTTTTATTTCCAATATAATGCAATCCAATCTCATTCTATCAAACCCAATCCATCTCATCCAAATAATCCAATTCAATCTCATGTGCCAAACCGATCCAAAGAGTAAGTATAATGGAGTTTCTCTGTCTTATTGACTGAGTGGCATGATGCATTTTCTGTTAGTTCTATGTTCTTTTGCGATCTGGTTCTTGATTATTCCAGTATATCATTGTTGGAATGCTTAGTTTTTACGAAGTGAGGATTAGTCTTAAATAGCTAAACTTAATTAATATTTGTTGTTAAGTAGATGCTAAAGACTTTAGTATGCTGGGCTGGATGTCTTATCGTATCTTGTTGCTCTGGACGTACATTTTAAAGTTGCAACTAGTCTCAATTTTTCAGCTGTCAGAACAAAGGGAGAGAAAGAGATTGAAAATTTTCAGAATTCATTAATTGCATTACCCTTGTACAATGCCATTGATTCTCAGTTTTGTATTATAGGATCTTTTATTTGGGGCAATGTTGAATAGGATCAGAATAATATTAAATTTATTAAATATATATTTTTTAATGATCTTCAAATAATATAAAAAAATATAATCCAATATAATATAATATAATCTAATACGATCCAATCTCATCAAAATAATTCAATTCAATCCGATCTCATTCTATCTAATCCAACCTAATCCAATCTTAACAAAATAATCCAACTTAATCCCGCATGCTAAATGGATCCAAAGAGGTTGAGTATTGATTCCATGCTAAATTTTGTATGGATAAAATCCTGAATTAAGCGGCCCAATAATTGATTTGGTGGATTTTGGGCAAATTAACCGTCGAAATTATGGGTCAATATTAATTCTAGTCTAATAAATTAAAACATCTCCATTTAAACGTTAGAGTGACAATATTTGCACCCCTTAAAAATTGTATGGACACCCCAAACTAGTATTTTTTTTAATTATTCAATATTATCCTTGAATAAAATTACTAAAAGGGTAAATATTTTGTAAATAGACCCACTTGTTAATTAAAATATCATATAACATTTATTCTAAATGCTAATCTTAAACATCAAATTTTTGTAATGAATACAATTTGATTACAAAGTATGAAGAATGAAATAAAATCTTAAAATAAAATTAGTTGTAAAAGGAGAAGTTTTAAATTAATAGTTATTTTAATGTCAAAATATTTGCTGTATATAAGTGTAAGCTTCTTATTATAAAAAAATTTAAACAATTCATCAAACACGTTCTTTTTCGCATTTGACAACTGAAATTTTTTATGTTGAGAAGTTGTTGTATACTTGTAGGCTTCTTAGTGTAAAAAAACTTCATTCAAACAATTCATTGAATACATGAATGACATAATTCAAGTACTAAATAAATTAAAAGAAATCAATATTAGAAAAAACCATAGTTGAACACATTTAAAATTAGTTTAATTTTTTTGACTTTTAGTTAGGAGGCTGAGTCATTTATTTAAATTAAAAGCCCAATATGAGTGTGCTTAAAAAAAGTCAAAGTCAAAATTTAGAGAAAAGTTAAAGTCAAAGTCAATTAAAAATAGAGTTTTATTTAATTTTCAATAAGGATTAGGATTGTATGCCTATATAAGGCTTATTAAACCTAAATTTTCAAGAAGTGGCTTATGATTAATGAAGATGTAGCCAATTATGTTAATTGAGAGATTTGTTTCTCTTTTATTCATTCATGAATATATGATTTTATCAAGCTATGCTTGTGGCGATCGAAATCATGACTTATCTTCCACCTTCGCATCTATGTCTTGGGAGTAGCATCAATATCATTCTTATCAAAATTTTGGTTCTTGATTATCATATATTCAGTGGGTCAAAATTCTTTATAATTTTGGTCCTTGAATAACATAATTTATGGGTTAAAGTTTTCATTATAAATCTGTTTTAATTTTTCTTAGGGTTGTGTTTCAATTTGATTGTGAATGCCGTATCGCTATATACGGGGTTCGCATAGTAATTGGTGGTTTGACTGGGTATTTGATTTGCAGTGGTGGATAAGTTTGGCTATAAAATGAAAATTGAAGTTTTCTTTCAATCCAAAAAGGAGGAGACACCTAGATATAAATGAGAAGATGAAATTTTCTCAATACTGAAAGAATATTGATATTTTAAAATTAAATAAATAATAAAATAGACATAGATAAGTTATATTTATAAAAATAGAGTAAAATAAAATTAAACAAAAAAATGTAATCTTGATATTAAGTGAAATTTAAAAACAAATTAAAGAAATTTTAAATTTTTTACGGGTTGGACAAACAAAAGGGGTGTAGATACAGTTTTTGCGGGTGGAAATATCAGTCACTCTAAACATTATTAGGCTTAATTGAGGCCAAGTAAGTGGGCTGAGATCAAGCCATCCGGTCCCTTGACCTCAGAGTCAATTACTGCTCGTCAACAAGCAACTCCCCCTTGTAAAAGAGGGAACCACCAGTGAGAAGCGGAGAGATATCATCACCCTGCCAAATTTTATATTAAACTCAGCAAAAGCCCTACCAACCATAGCAATAGCCTTCTATTTTAGCACCCCTACTGTCTTTTATCACTGCACGAGTATTTACTCTTGCTCTTTACATTTCAGTGTCTTACATTTTTTTTCATTCTTCTACCACGTTACTGACTTGGGCGTCGGAGTGCCTCAGCCCATCCGAAGCATATTTATTGCTAAACATATCGGAAGCTGTCCACCAGAGGCTCACATTGAAAAAGAAAACAACAGAAATTAAAATCAACCAATGAAATCAGAAGCAAACACCACCTCTATTCATTGAATGAATAAAAAGTTCCTCTAAATTTGTTATTAGCAGAAGCTCGAAGAGGCGTCCAAAATTTATCTCTACCCCATAAAAAAACGACTTTCTTTCATCCTTATCTTCAAAGATTTCCCGTCAAATTAATTACACAAAATAACAGCTACAACAGTCACAAGTCCAAAGCATTGTTGCCTTCTGCCTGTCGTCGTATCTCAGGATAACAGGACTTACAGGTTGCAGTAAATTGTAAGTCAATAGATTGTTTTATTAGGTCATATTTGCCAGAAGTTGGAAGAGGCATCTCTGTATTGCAGCAACAACAGTGTATACAACATGTATCTATGAAACGAAAAACTAAACTAGTACTTACTACAAACATATATCTATCACAATCGTGCGATCTGACTTGAAATCCTTCTCTGCCATCCTGCTATAATTATAGCCATACTTACAATTAAATACAATCATATTCTGTTAAAATCTAAATACACGTCTTTGTTGGCCTTTCTTTTGTAATTGTGATGTTTTAGTTTTCAATGGAAAATTTGCTTTACTTGATTGCCCATAACCAAAGCTGTGTCTCCTTCTTGTCTATAGTTGACAAGGCGATAATTTTAGTACTACCCTTCCCTCGCTGGCTTGCTCACCACTCATGTATCTCCTGTCAAAAATACCCGTATCCCTAAACTTGTTCTCAAAGGGTTTTAATAAGAGGTAGGCAGTATGAGGCGGCTAATCTATACCTCGGTGGGGTGAGGTGGGCGTTTCAACTCGAAAATGATATTACAGAAAGAAAACTTGGGTGACAATTTTTCTATATTGCCTTTAAAAAATACCAAAAAAAAGAAAAAAAGAGAGAAAGAAAAAGGAATTTGGAGTTGGCATTTAAAAATCATATATCTCGTAATTCACTGCTTTAGATAAATGCTATATACTAAAATAAGAATCATTATGTGCCTTCTCCACAACCAAAATCAGACCTTCCCACATTGGCCAAAGTATTGATTTCACAAGCAATGTGCTGAGTGCTAAATTTATATTGTCGTCTCCCTAAATTTCAGACTATTATATTAGAGGCATGTTATAATTATATTACCATGACTGGAAAAAAGAACATTCTCAGGTCATAAAAGAGAGGTGAAAAATCCTGATTTTGCAGGAATTACTTCTTATCAAGTTTTCTTGGATTCTTTGACCTAGCATTCAAGTAATATGCACCCATATAAATAGAGTTGTTTCGGACTAGGAGATGCATATCATACAGGCAATACAAGCCCCAAAATACTTTCCATTCTAGATAAAGCATCAAAGATCCTCTTGGTGTGACCATATTAAAGAAGTGCTTATACTTGGTGTAGATGATATACTCTGATGGAGAACTTATAATGTAAACCATAAGGCAGAAAATGTAGATGTATGAAGCTTGATTTCTCTGGGGCTTTTTGCATCCTATTCTTATGTCTAGTGGTTGCTAAGCCCCTCTAGCAATTTCAAGCCTATAAGATGGCTTGGTAAGCACAATGTTTCTCCTAACATCCAACTTTTTGCACATGCAGTGGTATGTGGCAAAAATTAATACTGGCATGGTTATTTAGAAAGAAATCTAAAAATAAGTCTTCTTCATTTTGGTTTGTGTTACATGCAAATGGAACGATGAAAATAACAGGTGTTGTTACATGCAAATGGAATGATGAAAATAATAGGTGTTGTTACATGCAAATGGAATGATGAAAATAATAGGTGTTCCTTCATTGTACTATTTGCCACTAGAATGAGAGCTAGATTATACAAGCCAAATTTTGGTGAGTTGTTCTATCCTCTTATAAACTCTCTGGGTCAGTAAAGATGGCTCTGATATTATACCATAAGAAAACATCAACAGCCCTTCAGAAATATTTTTTCAAGCAGTAGACTTCTTTTTCTCTACACTAGTCAAATATAAAAGTCTTCTAGCCTATTCCCTATAAAGTATCATGGTAATACTGTGTATGCTATTTTATTATTGATAGCTCTTAATCACAGAAGAAATTACAATATGTTCGAGTCTAGAAGTTTATTTTAATTCTATAAATGATACATACATCCATTTATAAAATATGTTTTCTAACATCAATTATACATCGGACAGAATTTATTTTCTAGCATTGGTAGAGATCTCCATCTCAAATAAAATTCAAGACACTGCATTTTTCCTTCATCCATCTGAATGGGGATGTTCTGGACTAGTCATTTATATTTTGGGTCTTCTAATATCAGTTCTTAAGTTGATTTTGCTATATATCAGACTGTTGGTATAGGGAATCGAACAGAAAAGTTATAGTGTTTCTGCACATATAAAAATAAACCAGCTGACTGTAATTGATATATCATCAACTTTAATCTTATTGAAAACAAAATGGGAACATATTGAGTTTCTTGTTTCAGTGTTAACTTTCAAAGTATCAAGTCACCAATAAAACTATCAATGAATTCAAAACATAATCAAGTACACTCAATAATCTCGATTTCGTGAACTAAAATTAACTATAAAAAGAATTTAATGAACCATCGGTTACCTCCAGAATTCGTCCTGCAAATCAAATCAGCTAGCTTTCGAGCTGCGGAAGTCCCTTTTCAAGTCAGAAACTCTCTTGATACAAGCAGCCTTTGACTTGCCCGGAACAGCAGCTGCAACCTTCTCCCACCTCATCGCTACATCCTTTGGAAATGCTTTCAATGCATTCAGCAACGCTAAGTCCTCTCCAGCACTCCATCCTTCACCACCACTCACCACTTGTTCATTCGTATCCTGAAGTCTCGGATCCAATGCTTTCCTGTTCTTCAAGAACTGTGCATACGAATCACTATCATCCACCTTCTTCTCTCCCAATTCTTTTGCTTTCTTAATCACACTCTCCACTCTATGCCTCCCATTGAAAGCCTCTGCAATCACCTCCCACCGTTTAGGCTTCCCTATAGGATTCTTCACCATCTGTTTTTTCAATATTTCGATGTCCTCTTCATTCCACTCCTTCTCTTCTTCATTTCTCGCAACTGGGTTTGCTGCAGCCTCGTTTTTCTTGTCTTTTGACACAAGCCCAGTTGACCCATTTGGGTTTTCAGTGATGGGAATAGGACTGGGATGAAAATCCGGTGACTTGTTGGTCGAAGATCGGTTCTTGTTGGGTTTCTTCTTGGTATCATCAGGGTCGATGATCTGGTGATGTTGAAGGATGGGGCCGTGACCGACGCGAGTGTTGCCGCCAGTGAGGTGAGAGGGGGCGAAGGGGCCGAGAAGGATGGAGAGGGAGAGCCAGAAAAGCAGCGATCGAAAGGGCTCCGTTTGAAGGAAGAAGAAAGAGAGAAAGATGAGAAAAAAGGAGATTGAGATGGAAAAGAAGAGAGTAATTTTGGTGGGTTTTAGGTGGGTGGTGTCGTTATCAAGTCGAGATGATTGTGGACGAGATTGAAGCAGGAATCTAGGTCTGGCGTCCTCATCCAGGAACTCCATCCTCTGTTTCTTGGGATTTCTGAGGGAAAGACAGACACTCTGACCACCAACCGCAAATTCCACTCACCCAGGAAGAGGTCGAGGTCATGGATATATCTTTATGAAAAACATTATTATTAATTTATTATTATTTTTTTAATGAAAAACAATTTTAATAATAAATCTACCTTGCGTTCCTAAATTAACTTCTTATTACTATGTCATTAAAGCATCTCCAAAAAAACTTAAAAAAAAAAACAAAATATTATTTCAAAAAAAATCTCTAGATAAAAAAATTGCCCAATTTTAATCAAATCTAAACCATATCTTTAACTTTAACTTAATTCTAAAATTTAATATATCTAAAACTAACCGTCGTCGTTATTTATCACTGACTAATCATCAAAGGAGGTCGCGACGTTCTCCCCTTTGATTGCGAGGAGGCTACCGACCTTCCCCATTCTTAAGGATAGAGGTCACCAGCCTCTATTATTGGTGCAAAAGGAAGCTAATGGCTTCCTCTTGCACCAATAATAGTAGACTAAGGAGGGGCTCTTCCTTGTTTATTTTAGTTTTCCTCTTTTTTTCAAAATAAATAAAAATATTTACTTTATTTATATAAAATAAAATAATTAAAATATTAAATATTAAAAATAAAATAAAATATCTTAAAATAATAATAATTCATTTTAAAAAATAGAAATTAATGGTTACAAGAAAAATAGTATAATAGTAATAGTCAATCACTTAATAATTAAGTTTATGAATCCTTAATTAAAAAACAAACAAAAATCAATATCTAAATTGTAAAGTCTTATTAATCAATCAGTTAAAATAAGGTCTTATAAGACTTAAAATGTTAAAAGAAAAAAAGAAAAAAAAAAAAACCACCTTAGTTTTTGCTTAATCTCACTTTTTAAATCTAACTCTACTTTTAAGCTTGATCCTCCAAACTCATGAGTCTTGGAACTCAAGCTCGACCCTTACAACTTAAGGGCTTGAATAGGGTTTGGCTCTCAATCCGAAAGCCAAACTCAAAGTTGTACCACTTGATAAATATTTTTATCTAAAGATTCGATATTTTATTAATTAATTAAAATTTTAGAGTTTACGTGTCCCTATATCATTGAAAAAGTGATTTCTTTAATAAATTAATTATAACATGGAGTAAAAAGACAGCTTTACCATTTGACCATTCAGTTATCAATCATTAGTCAACGAATTAAGCAAATGTGAGAATGATTGAAATCATTAAGTTAAAACTTTTCAATTATGAACAGAAAACTAGAAAAGTAAGGGAAGTTAGTGTAATTTACCCTTATGGAAACCCCTCTCCTGAAACAAGTCAATAGTTTCAACAGAAAGCTGGTACGAGGCCCATTTAAAAAAACAGTTAATGCGCGCCTCTTGTTTCAAAATTTGTCACTCAAAAACCTTACTCAATTTCCGATACTATGTTATCCATCTACGGTTTTTCAATTCCCAACCGAAATTCCGCAATGCCCACTGCACCCGACTCACATATGCTGACTCTCAATTCCTTAGTTTGCTCTCAACGAACAGACTTCAAGATGCACGCAACCTGCTCGATAACCTGACTCATCGAAACCCCCCACATGGACTAGTCGTCCATTTGACATCTTTACTCTCTAGGTACTCGAAACATGGCTTTGTTGATGAAGCCAAGGCACTTTTTGAGCTTATGCCTCTCAGAAACGTTGTCACTTACAATGCTATGCTTTCGGGGTTTCTGCAGAATGGGCGGTTGGGTGAGGCCTGCAGATTGTTTGAGGAGATGCCGGAGAGGAATGTTGTGTCGTGGACTGCAATGATTTGCGGTTTGGCTGATTCGGGCAGGTTTTCTGAGGCAAAGAGGTTGTTTGAGGAGATGCCGGAGAGGAATGTAGTTTCGTGGAACGCGATGGTTGTTGGGTTGATAAGGAATGGGGAGTTAGAGGAGGCTAGATGGATCTTTGATGTTATGCCTGTGAAGAATATAGTATCGTGGAATGCTATGATTGCTGGGTATGCGGAGAGTTGTAGGATGGGAGAGGCAAGGTTTTTGTTTGAGAAGATGAAAGAGAGGAATGTGGTTACGTGGACTAGTATGATAGCTGGATATTGTAGAGCAGGTGAAGTGGAGGAGGGGTATTTTTTATTTCGGGCGATGCCAGAGAGGAATGTTGTTTCTTGGACTGCAATGATTGGTGGGTTTGCTTGGAATGGACTTCATGAAGAAGCTTTGAGGCTTTTTATAGAGATGATGGAGAACTTTGATGTGAGACCGAATGGAGAAACTTTCATATCCCTTGCTTATGCTTGTGCTGGTATGGGATTTCCTAAGCTAGGTAAGCAATTGCATGCTCAAGTGCTTGTTAACGGTTTGACATATGATGATTATGATGGCAGGTTATCTAGGAGTCTTATTCACATGTATTCCTTATTTGGCATCATGGATTTTGCACGTTACATATTTAACAAGAATACTAAGGTTTGTACTGTTCAGTCCTGTAATGCAATGATTAATGGTTATATCCGCATTGGAAGGTTGGAAGAGGCCCAGACTTTGTTTGACACAATACCTGTCCGTGATGAGATCTCATGGACTTCATTGATTGATGGGTATTTAAGTGTAGGACAAGTATCAAAAGCTTGTTATTTGTTCAATAACATGCCTGACAAGGATGGAGTAGCATGGACAGCTATGATTTCGGGCCATGTACAAAATGAGCTTTTTGCAGAAGCTACTTCTCTATTTTCAGAAATGCTGGCTTATGGTATTTCCCCTCTAAATTCTACATACTCTATTCTTTTTGGAGCTGCAGGTGCAATGGCAAATGTTGATCTGGGGAGACAAATCCATTGTGTAATGTTGAAATTGCAATCCGAATTGGACCTTATTGTCGAGAATTCTCTGATCTCAATGTATGCAAAATGTGGGATAATAGACGATGCTTATGACATCTTCTCTAACATGGTATGCAGAGATTTGGTTTCTTGGAATTCCATTATCATGGGGTTTTCACATCATGGGCTAGCAAGTGAAACAATAAAGCTTTTCGAATCCATGTTAGAATCTGGAACTCATCCAAATTCTCTTACTTTTTTGGGTGTTCTATCGGCATGTAGCCATGCGGGGATGGTTAATCAAGGATGGCAGTTATTTAATGCAATGAAGGATGTTTATGCAATTCAACCTGGATTGGAGCATCACGTTTGTATGATTAATCTTTTGGGCAGAGCAGGGAAAGTAAAGGACGCAGAAGAGTATGTCTCAAAACTACCTTTTGAACCTGATCATCATATTTGGGGGGCATTGCTTGGTGCATGTGGGTTTGGTGAAACAAACACCGAGATTGCTAAATCTGCTGCCAAACGACTCCTTGAGCTGGACCCATTAAATGGTCCTGGTCATGTGGTGCTCTGCAACATATATGCTGCGAATGGTTGGCATGTTGAAGAACAAAAGTTGAGAAAAGAAATGGGATTGAAGGGTGTGAGAAAGGTCCCTGGATGTAGTTGGGTAATTCTAAGTGGAAAAGTCCATATGTTCCTGTCCGGAGATAAGGTACACCCACATGTATCTGATATTTTATACCTCTTGTTTATTAACTTCTGATGTATTGTGTGGAAAAGAGATGAAGTACATGAAGTGGGAATGTATGTGTAGCACAAATTATTCTTCGTTTTTGGAGGACACAACCAGAGAAGTATATTGTACTTGCCAAAGCTATTGTTGATAGGAATGGAAGCGTTCGTATGACAGAGGTTTGGTGCTTATCTAATTTATAATTAACAATTTTTGAATCCAAAGTTCTCAATACGAGAGAAAGTGAGTTTAGATGATCTTTTAGTATGAGACTTAAATATTGACTTCATTATAATTTGTAGATGCAAGACATATATATGATTGAAGTTAGCATTCTAACACCAAGCTTTCTCCAGGTTTTTGTAGTAAAAACAAAAATAACATCCTGATCCAGCAGTGCAGGCTTTCTAATTGAGAATTTTCTCATTCTGTACACTTATTTCTCTAATCTGACGAACAGATTATTCATTGTTCAAATGTATTCTGTAAATGGTATTCCATTTGTAGCTCAGCAGATTATTTTATATTTTGTTCCCTCTTAAATTGGGTTGATGATGCAAACTACAAACGTTCCATTTTGAGTTGAAACTTATTTGTGCTTTGGTGACTTATTTTCGTTTTTGCTGTCAAACTTGGAACAGATTTTTTTTGTTTTTTGTAAATGATGATTATGATGAAACAATACATAACTCTAAGTTATAATTTTACTGTAATTACAAAAATATCATCAGGAAAATCTATTGATTTTTAATGAATTATTTACCCAGAAGTTTTTCACTAATGTTGAATTGCCGCATGGTGTTTTTATTTGTTCTGCTTATGACATGAAATCTCTGGAAAAGAATCCCTTGGTTTCTCTCAAATAAGCCATATCTATTTGAAGTTTTTAGTCATGTCTATATTGCCACGTTTAATGCCAAAACAAAACAACTTGATCAAACTGTGGCACAGTTTCTTTTTCTTTTTTTCTCTGTTTTTTTAATGGTGGGACGGGGGATTAAATTTAAAGAAAACTATCTAAATTTTGTGTTTTAGGATAAGGGTGCGATTTGAACCCTTGAACTCTTACGATTAAGGAAAATGTCCAATCACTCCTACTAAGAGAATGAGATGGTTTGATAGTTATCTTAATGTCCACCTTATAAAAAAGTTTAGAAAGTAAAAGATCTCCCTTCAAACAAAATATTATTACCACATTCTTCATTTGTAGCACTCTCACGTATAGCTTATATATTGCTATTGGCTTCAAAGATCCTGCAGTTATGCCCAAATGGTGGAAAACAACAGAAACCACCCGCATATCTCCATCTCTGGCACTGGACAAATTCATCAAAGTCCAGAAGAACCTCTCAAAGACCCCACCAAAGCTGTGGCCAACTCAAATCGACCGGCCACCACCTATTTTAGAACCAAGCCACCCCGTTTTACGAAAACTAGAATCATGCACAACTCTCAAACAATTTCATCAAGTCCACACCCAACTCATTCTCTCCGGCCTCTCTCAACACTCTTTGGCTGCAAGCCGGGTTTTAAAGAAGCTTTGCACTTGTTTCAACTCTCTTTCTCTGGCTGTTTTGTTCTTCGACTTCGTCCATCAGCCTGACGCTTTCATGTGTAATACTATAATCAAAGGCTTCTTGACATTGGATGATCCTTTTGGTGCTTTGTGTTTTTATTATGATAAAATGGTGGCCAAATGTGTCCAACATAACCATTATACTTTCCCTTTATTAGCGAAGCTTTGTGGGGAGATTGGGTGCTTGAGACAAGGTCAAAAGACTCATGCCAGGGTTGTCAAATGTGGGTTTGAGTCGGATTTGTTTGTTAGGAACTCTTTGATTCATTTGTATTCGGTTTGTGGGCACCATTGGGATGCCAGGAAGGTGTTTGATGATGGGTCTGTGTGGGATTTGGTGACTTGGAATTCCATGATTGATGGGTATGTCAAAAATGGGGAGCTTGGCTTTGCGCGTCAGCTTTTTCATTTGATGCCTGAGAGAGATATTTTTAGTTGGAATTCAATGATTTCCGGGTATGTGGATGTTGGGGATATGGAGATGGCAAAAGGGTTGTTTGATATGATGCCGGTTAAGGATGTTGTTTCTTGGAATTGTATGATTGATGGGTATGGAAGAAAGGGAAATGTTCAGTTAGCTCGCGATTGCTTCGATAGGATGGGTGTTAGGAATGTGGTTTCTTGGAATATAATGATGGCTCATTATGTACGGCGTAAGGATTATAGTGAATGTTTGAAGTTGTTTGATAGGTTAATAGAAGGAGGAGAGGGTAGGCCAAATGAGTCATCTCTAGTTAGTGTTTTGACTGCTTGTACTAATTTGGGGACGCTGGATAGAGGAATATGGGTTCATTCATATATTAGGAATTGTAGAATTGAGCCTGATATTCTGCTCTCAACTGCACTATTGACAATGTATGCGAAATGTGGGGCGATGGATTTGGCTAGAGATGTTTTTGAGGAGATGCCTGAGAAGAGTGTTGTGTCATGGAACTCTATGATCATGGGGTATGGCATGCATGGGCAAGGAGAGAAAGCCCTAGAAATGTTCATGGAGATGGGGAAGAGAGGCCCAACACCCAATGATGCTACTTTTGTGTGCGTTTTATCGGCTTGCACGCATGCTGGAATGGTATTGGAGGGGTGGTGGTGTTTTGATCTTATGCGACGAGTTTACAAGATAGAGCCGAAGGTGGAGCACTATGGTTGCATGGTTGATCTTCTTGGCCGTGCTGGTTTGACCAAAGATTCGGAGGAGCTAGTTAGGAAGATGCCTGTGGAGGCAGGACCTGCCCTGTGGGGAGCTTTGCTTTCTGCTTGTAGGACACACTCCAATTCAGAACTTGGAGAGACTGTGGCCAAGCGTTTAATTGAATTGGAACCACGAGATGTTGGGCCCTATGTGTTGTTATCTAACATATATGCCTCAGAAGGGAGGTGGGGTGATGTAGACAATGTCAGAATAATGATGAGGGAAATGGGATTGCAGAAAACTGTGGGGTCTAGCTTGGTTCACGTTGGAGAACTTGGGCCTGAATTTGTTACGGAGAATGCTTCTCTCCAAAGGAGAAGCATGGTGTATTCAATGTTGGGAGAGATGGGTGCAAAGATGAAATTGTCTCAGTGAGATGCTGTGGGATTTGAGAGTCCAAGAATTGATGATGATGTAGTGATTTATGAAAGATTGTTTCTCAAGCGCGTATGTACGCATCTAGCATGAATTTTGGTAGGGAAACTTCATAGCTAGTTAGAGATGGTGATTTTAGAAGGAACATGGTATGGAAGGGTATGAACTCCAAGGTGGTGGCCAGGACTCCCTGCACATATCAAACCGTTGACTGAGATAGAACATCATTTGGAGTATTGTCAGCATATTCAACTGCCAATTGTCGAATATAGAAAGCTGTGGCAGTGTACCACAGAAGAGGCACAACGTTTTCTGCTTCATGCTTGTTTTGAAGTCCCTAATAAACCCCCTCAGTGAACAATGTTAAGAGGTCTACGGGATTTGTAACAAGCAACGTAAGCATCTTCCATACTCCAACCATATCATTTGGGAGCATTTTGAAGTTGCATTTAAAAGCTTGGCCCCCAGTCGAAGGGAGGAACTTCTACTTTTGCTTCCATGTGTCATGCGGGTCACAGTACATGAATCCATCATTATTTGTATTTCATTATGCAAGCACTAAAATGGTTACCAAAATGGTTACCATAAAGGTGGAATGTATGTCTCTTTCATTGAAGGCAAGTATTCATTGTCTTCCATATAATAGAAATTTGGACTTTGTTTATAAGAAATGAAATGGTCAAATTGTTATATGATTGATTTAGTGCCAGATCCAGTCTACTTATGGTGATCCTGAGGATTCATTCCGAAGACGTGTTTTACTGTGTTAGACTTGCACGTTGTTAAGCCGCAGAGTTGGGGTATCCAGTTAAATTATGCAAATCCAAGCCAAAATGTTGATATCAGCTGGTTCTTTGTTTAGTTTAAAATGGAAAACAGTTTGCGACACTGGAAACATATATTTACCGTCACACTGCAGCTGGAAATCAAGACTAGGAACAAATGGTTTATTTAAGCAGACCTGAATGTCTAATATACCAGCTTCCTTAGAAAAGTTATAATTACAATGATTACCTTCATGGGATATCTAGTGTCTGAAAGGAATGTGAAACAACAAATAGAACAGAATATAATGAGAGAAATACATAAGAACAACAAATATATGTTTGCTGGGATGCTTTTCAGTTCACTTGTACTCCTGTGTCATATGCGTCTCCTGCTTTCCAGTCCTGAGGTATGTTGTTAACCGGAACTACCCATGATTGATCGCCATTGTCATCGCTAAATAACATCCTCAGAGACAGGGGACCGCTTGGGGGTGATGTAGTTGTCCAAACGGCACCATAAGTCCGATCCAAGAGCTTGCACACGAAATTCTGAGTCTGCACAGATTGAAAGTATATATCATGGTTATCAAGTTGAAAAACGCAGACATATTTGTGAAAAAGCAATCAAATTTGGACACTGAAGTACAACCTCACATAGCTGCACAGCAGTAATATCCTTTTTGCCTTGTTGAAACCATATGGCAAAAGCCAAATAGTGAGGGTAGTTGCTGTTCTCATCGATCTTAATTGTTAGATTTTTGTTCGGATAGCTGCAAGAAACTCTATTTGACACAGAAAACTCAGTAAGTGCGTACAGAGTATTATGAAATAATATATTTTCTATGACAATTTTATCATGTTAACATGTAGGATATAGCTTACCGTCTGTATTCAATATCGACTATACCAAGTGCTAACAGAGATGCTGCTGCATCCGTGGTTTGAGCCATCCGACCAAAGGCTCGTCTGCTTAGAATAAAATCAGTTCGTTCACTTGAGCCTTGATCAGTTATAACAACATTTACACCTTTGTCCGAGCAATAGTACCTGTTGGTGCATCTCACCTAGTGAAGTATAAAATACAAGGACAACTTTCATCAGTTAAGGAGTTGAAAGAATTAAATATAAATATAAATTTGAGTAGTTTGGATACTTGGTAGCAAGCACCGCAGCCAAGACCATCACGATAAAGATTAGAAGTAGCTGATACGTCTCCACCATTAATTGTGGCTCCGAATGAACCATACCCACAATGACCAACTGCAGTCCAGTAAAAAATTATTAATGAGAATGAAGTTTCAGATGGTGTATAACATCAAAATAAATAGACACTTCAGTTTATTAAAACTGTTTCTTACTATCTGATCCTTTTTCGTCAGAATTTGGGTAGTAAGCTGCTCGCGAATGAGTGAAACAATCGCTACAAGTAGCAGCGTCTGCCAGATGTTGTGTAGAAAGTAATGAAATTGCTAAAAGGAAGAAAAGAGTTTTAAGAGTAAGAGCCATTGTTGTAGAGGAGCAATAGCAAATGCAATGAATGCAAAGAAAGAAGATAAGGTGGTAATGCATGAACTGAAGGAAGTCAGTAGTATTTATAGAACTGAAGAAACAGCCAAGTTTGGCATTCTCCTTTATATTTTATTAAGCTAGTAGGATTCTATTAAGATTGTTTGCCAGCTACATTCTATGAACTTGGATTTTAGAAATGTGTAAAATGCTTCCTGTTTTGACCGTTCAAATTACATTCCACTTTTTGTTGATTTCTAGTGGAATTCTATAGTGGACATATATATATATATATATATATTTGAAAGTGAATTCTACAGTATTTATATAGCAGAAATTCCATATAATTGAACTGATTTCTAGTGTAAATGATTCTCATAGAGAATTCAAATTTTGTCATTATAAACTAACTGATATTTTTTAAACCAATCGTGAGTCTTTTTATCACTTTATTATCACATTACGGAAGACTGTCATTGGTAAAAGCTTAATAATAATTAATATTAATTTTTGATGCATCATTTTCCTGCTGTTGAACTCTTTAAGTTTATAAGTTAGAAACTATTTGATGCTCAAAACTATATAAATAATGTGTACGTGCTAGCAACTTGAACTGGAAGGATATATCACTCTAACTTACCTAGCAAGAGAGAAGAAGAAATGTTGTTTACAAAAATAGGTTGAAAGTTGAATGTGGAGGTTGAGTAGTTTGAAGAAAAATAATTCTGAAAAGGGAGACAATGAATGTGGTAATTGGAGGGAGAGTTAGGTGGTTTAGCACTTAAAGAAGCATATATAGGTCATCATAGGCCTCTGTTGATGTCTCCACTAAAGGCTGCGATTTTTGTGAAGCCTGGAAGGTGCAAGGGAAACCCGCTGGCCATCTTAATAGTTTTTTCTACACAAATAGTGCTGCTCAAAGCATCAGTATTTTTTTTATTTGAGATATCAAAGCATCAGTATTTAACAAACTGAAGTGCAACTTTACTATATAATATGCATAGCAGATACATCATTAATAATGCAACCCAGTGTAGATGCAAGTAGCAGAAGCTGAAAGTTCCAATGACTAAATTTGGGAATATTCTCTCCTGTAGCAAGTGTGGATGGTCTAGATAAAATAAATGAATCAGTATTGAAATGACAAAATGTCTTCAACATGTAATGGATAAGATTCGATATTCGTTTTAGTTTAAAATTTGTTATACCTAAAGTGTATATTTAAAAATGAGTATGTGATAGATATTTTTATTAGTTTCTATATTAAATTAATGACAAACATGGTTGTCTGCTTGATAAATTCTTGTAATCTTGATAAGTTAGCTGACTTGGAAATTTTGTTGACTAATTGGAGCTCGAGGAGGGGACGTGTCTACATCAGATGGACATGAACTGCCACCAAGGAAGTCTAGTGAAGCACATCAACAATGACATGGAAACCAATTTAGAGCTGGGCAACATTATCAATGTCGATCCCTTTTCTTTTCTCAAATGATTGGGAGTATTTCAAACCTTTATATTCTTAATAGTGCATAGAAATTAAACAATGGTAAGTGGATAAAGCTATTTGCAAATTTTATTGTCTAGTTTAAAAAAAAAAAAAAAGGATTTAGAGTCCACTTGTAAAGAAAGCCAAAGAAAATGATATGAATTACACAGTACAAAAAAGTCAAGAGAAAAAAAAAATTATATACATATTCAATAACATTATTTTTAGAATTATAGATACTTGATTATACATAATTAACAATTCAATAATATTTTTTGGATAGTATAACATTACTCGATAAATAATGATAGGGGTCTTCCATAGAGTTTCGGTCGATTTTCTCCTCCTTTTGTTTCTTCTCTCAATTTCTTTTAAATAGTTTGAGTTTTTACGGGTTGGATCCAGATATCTTAAAAACCGTTCTGTTTTACTATAATGTTTTGTGTTTTGGATGAAAATCAGTAGTCATCTCAAGCTTTCTTGGTGGCTAAATGTATGTCGAATCCTTGAATGTTTTCTTATGGATATGGTGAAGCAATTAGCGTTCTTCAGGAATGTTATCATGGTGATTATCTTCAAGCCTATGAAAGGTAACTTTCATCAGTAGTAGGAGATTTGATTGCTATATGGAAGGCTCTCTTCTGGTTTACTATTTTATCAGGTTCTAGGTTGCACTTACGATGATGATGCCGTCTTTGGAGAAAGGAGACTGATTTGTATAGGATCCTTTTGTATCGATACTGATTTTCTTTATGTTTTAGTGTTCTTTAGATTAATTTGTGTTCTTAGTGTTATGTGAATTGTCTAGATTTCAGAGGTGCCATGCCATGTCTATATTTAGGAATCGTCTAGTATTTCATCTAACCATCTTTGCTTTCTCTTCTTTTGAGGATTTGATCTAGATATATATGAGCATTACCTCTGTTTTCCCAAATTTGCTTAAGTGATTGGTGTTTGTAAGCTTGTTGTTCCCATATTTGGGAGAGTGTTAATAAATTTTTAGTATTTCAAAAGGAAAAAAAAAAAAAAAATCTTTTTCATTCTATACCTTTTTTATCACATTAAGGAAGACTCTCATTAGTGAAAGCTTAATGATAATTAATCTTTAACTTTTAATACATCATCTCCTTGCTATGATTTTAGTGAAGCCTTAAAAAAGCTTATATAGGTCATAGGCATGTGTTGATGTTCACATTAGAGGCTGTGATTTTAGTGGGGCCTAGAAGGTGCATGGGAAACACTCTAGCCATCTTAGTAGTTTTTTGGGAAAACTTTATTTTAGTCTTTGAGGTATCCAAAATTATTAAATTTTTAAAGCTCTTTTGGAAACAACTCTTTTCATTCCCAAGTTTTCTAAAACTCTTCAAAAAAGTCCAAAGAATTAGTCAATTAACGGTCAAAAAGATGGAAAATTTGGATAGAAAGGGTAGTTTTGATATTATCCAAAAGAGAGTTGGGATCATGACATATGTAAGGGCAAGATTAAAATTGATATATATATATATATATATATATATAAATTCATTAAAATAAGATATTAAAAACAATTAATTCATTAAAATAAAAAATATGAAATTTAAATAACATCTGGTCTCATTTCATGAATCTTGAAAAATAAATTTAAAATATGTTTTTAATCTTCTTTTCATTAACATATATACATATTTTTTTCATTAATTAAAATAATTTTTAAAAAAAAATTAACAAAAAATTGGTTTGGGTTTGAAAAAAAATTTGTGTTAGGTTTGAACTCAGATCTTCAATACAAATGTTAAACTCAGAGAGTCTCTTCATCAAGAGCCTCAGTATCAAACACAATATCATCATCACACCAAATTCATATTCCTTTTCTTCACTATATTAAAATGTCAATCATCTTCTCACCTGGCAACAGTCTAGTTCAGCTATTCTTCTTCTTTAATATATCAAAAACTTTATATCTGCTACCCTTCAACACCTTCTTCTCTTCTTTTTTCATGTCGCTCACTTTGGTTTCACTCCCAAATTCTCCTCCATTTTACTCACCATCATATTGAACAGCCCTTCGATCGTCGTCCACGATCTAGTTCGCAAGTCGGCAACTCCTCAATTTTCACACCTAGTTCGCACTTCCGCAGCTTCTCCATTTTTGCATCTGGTTTGTAACAAATTGTGGAAGATTTGATTCATACTAGGTCATCGAACCAGATTGTTCACGATCTGGTTCGACAATCTGGTTTCTTTTTTATTTATTTTTTCTAATTTTTTAAACCAAATACCAGATTTGGTCTTTAGTTTTTTTCTTTTAATTTATTTTTTTTAAATATTTTTTAATTTAAAAAAATCATATTTAAAAAAATAATTATATTAATGTTTACGTGTCAACTTTTTATTTGACAAATGACATAATATTTTGATTTCATTAAGAGCAAAATGGTCATTTTAGGTGATAAAGGATAATTAAGTCTTTTTCATTTTTCTGTTTGGTTTGATTGTTGGTTGACTGACGGTTTGAATTTTTTTAAGAGTTTTGAAAAATTTAGGGATGAAAAGAACTATTTTTAAAAGAACTGATTTTAAAAAACTTTTAAAAATCTGATAATTTTTTTACCTTAGGGACTAAAATAGAGTTTTTCCTTTTTTTTTTTTTTTTGGCACAACACAACTAGTGCTGCTCCAGCCATGAATAATTGAAGTGACAACTTTATTATATAATTTATATAGAAGATGTATCATTAAGTCTAGTTGCAAATAGAAAAAGTTGAAAGCTCTAATTACTAATATAGGAGTCATTGGCAACTGGGGCCGTTGGTTAGTGCAGCAGCTGCCACCATACCATAAAAGGCATGGATTGACACCTTGTGATGCTAAAAAATAAATAGTTCTCCCACCTTTTGTATGGGTTGTCCCCCACCCTCGTATAGATCTCTCTTCCATCTCCATATGAGTGGATCTCTCTTATTTGGAAGCAGCTCTCCAAACCACTTCATCAATATTTTTATTCCAGTAGATCTTGATTGTTCCCTAAGCTAGTTCTAGTCCTAAAAAAAAAAAAAAAAACTAATAAAGGCAAATCACAAAAATAATTCATGAGCATTTTTATTTTTATTTAGAGAATTTTTAGTATTATATCGTTACGTGACATAGCACCCTTTCTACATAATTAATGTTACTTGACATTTCATAAATGACTAGGAACATTCTTATCGTTACTTTTGATGGTTATCTGCTAATATTTAATGTTTAAAGACGCTTAAAAACTCAAATACCCCCCTAATTTCAAGGATTAAATGAAAAATAATTATCAACTTAACGTTAAAAAAAAAAGAATATATATATATATATTAAATTAGATATCAATTTTTTAAGAAAAAAAAAAAGGCATTTAGTCTTCTAACATCCTTCATGAAAATTAAAATTAAATATTAATTTTTTAACTTCTCCTTCATCTAATCCAATCACCACAAATTAAATGATTTGAACTTCTCTTCTTTCACCTACTCCAATTAGGGGTGGGCATATACTGTATCAGCTCAGTTTTGGACTAATTAGGTTCAAAACCGAATTAGACCAAGTTTTGAAAAGTGATTCGATATTGTAAATTTGTATCAAATAAACCGATATAGAACCAATAGAATTGAACCAGTTCATTCCAATGGTTCTTGGGCTAATTCAAAACTGAATTAGACGAAGTTTTTAAAAAATGATCAGATCCAGTAAATTTGTACCAAATGAACCGATTTAGAATCAAGAGAATTTGACCATCCAATGGTTTTTGGGCCTAATGGGCCAAGTTTTTCGGCTTCAATTTTGCAATTAGACTAGTTTTGTAGAATTAAACATCTCTGTTATCAGATCGAGAAAAGGTGCACAAAAACATTAAATCGCTCTAAGAGAAAGAGAACAACTCATGCATTCTCCAGACAAAAATATTATAAACATACACAAGATAGAACATTAATTTAACTTAAATATCAATGGTAATCTTATAATTACAACTACAACACAACATTTCTAGCAACAATAATAATCCAATAATCCATAATAACATAATAAGCATAATAAGTTTAAAGAGTTCAAACATAGAAATACAATACAGTGATTAACTAACAACAGTCCACATCATCCAATGTTTAGCATCCAAGCCTCCAAACCAACACAAAATTCCCTAACATATTAATAAAACATAATAAAATTTACAGTGAGTCAATTTCTATAATATAAAATATATATATATATATATATATATATATATAATACAATAAAGGAAACACAATTAAAGAATACAAAGCTCGCAGACCTACCCACTAGTATTCACACGATTCAATGTTGATTGACTTTGTTTCCAACATATTTTGAAGCTCTCTATGAAAATGATAAGTAATCTAATATTTTGCAACATCGAAAATATATATATATATATACACACACAAAGATATGTAAGAAATTAAACAGTATATACCAATTTCAGTTCCTTCAATGAATTGCAAGTTCACTACAGAAGAATCATCATTAGTAGACTACATCATTGCTGCCTCAGAACGATTAATGAAAACATTACGTGGTGTTTGGATACATTTTTGAAAATATTTTTAAAAATAAAAGATAGATCAAAGGTGTTTGGTGACATATTTTCTAAAATGTACTTTTGGAAATGGAAAACATATTTTTGAAAATTATAACTAAAAAGTGAAAAACCTTTTTTTTTTTCATCATTTATAAAATATTTCAGAACAAATGATTACTTTTCTATTCAAACAACTACTTTACTCATTTTCAAAAATAATACCAATCACATTTATATTATTTTATGTTTTTGAAAATAATTTTGATAAATCCTATTAAATACATTATATTTTCAAAAACATATTTTTTATTTTTAAAAACATAGTTTTAAAAACCATTCCAAACGCATTGTGCCCAATTTTGTGTACAAATCAAACATTCCTCCGATTTAGGGGACAATGAACTCCTAAATGGATCCAAGACATGTCCTCCAATCAATGCTAAAGGCAAGCTCCGAAGCCACGGTCAAAATTGGAATATTTGAAACACATACTTTGCAATGGATTCTAAAATTGGATAGTGTTCACTATGGACATTTCACCAAGTTAACACATCAAAATTTGGCTGTTTACGTTCGCCCGGTTCCAACAAATACCTAACCATCCCATTTTTCCGATAACAATTTTTCTTCCTTCTCAACATCCTCTTTTGTTGTTATTATTATTGTTAAGAAAAAAAGACAAAGTACTTCCTCAATTGTGGCTAATACGTAATGCATTTTTTTTTTTTATAAAAAAAAAAAAAGAAAGAACTAATATCAAATGAGTTAAAATTCTATTAGAACCTTTAAACATGCGATAATTTTTCTCACAATAAGAAAAAATTTAAAAAAAAAAAATACCTACATATCAAATGTTACTTGTACAACATAAATATTTTCTCTCATAAATATTTATTCTCATGAATGAGAGACAATATTTTTTATAATCAAAAAAGAAAACTACTTTTATTAGTTTTATATATTTTTGATGTGAATTGAACTTTCAATCTTGGAGAATGAGAGCTAAACAATCACATATTATGTTAAGATGTAGGGCAAATTACCCACAACCT
This sequence comes from Nephelium lappaceum, assembly GCA_021234005.1. Classification (NCBI taxonomy): domain Eukaryota; kingdom Viridiplantae; phylum Streptophyta; class Magnoliopsida; order Sapindales; family Sapindaceae; genus Nephelium; species Nephelium lappaceum. The sequence goes on from CM038004.1 coordinate 9,229,311, forward strand.
ACCTACAAATTTGATATTTACAGACGCGTATAACTTTTTGATTTTTTTTGCAACCTCCTCCCCTAACTAACGGGTTGACTAGATTTGACCATGAAATGATTACTTTGATCACTTAAAACGTGTTGAAAGATGAAATTACCCTTGAATACTATCATATTGTTATGGGTTGATTTTGCAATCAAATGAAATTACCAATACGTCCTTGAAAACATCTTCAACCAAATCATCTTCAATCCTAGAAAACTTCTATTGGAAATCACCTTCAATCTCTCCTCCCTCTCATTTTCAATCAAAATCATCATTAGTCCAGTAAAATCATCAACATTAATGACCAACCCAAAACTATAATAATCAATCAATCAATCAACAAAAATCCATGTTCAATCACAAAAAATTCTCTAAAACAACCCACAATCAATCCCAAAATAATCCAAAACAACCCAATTGATTCGAACCTAGAACCTTCGAACCTAACCTATAACCAAAACTGGGTTCAAAGAGGATTCGAACCCAACTAGAACCCAGTTCTAGGTTCGAAGGATTCGAACCCAGATTTAGGTTTGATTAGAAGAAAAAGAAGAAGAAGAAGAGAGAAGAGGGAGACAATGACCAGTTGGAAAAAGAAGAAGATGAAGAAGAGAAAAGAGAGGAGAGAGACGATGTACAACAACTATAGTGATGAAAAAGATGAAGAAGAGAGAGAGAGAGAGGAGAGAGACAATGTACAACAACTATAGTGATAAAGAAGATGAAAAATAGAGAGAGAGATGAGAGAGGCAGATGTGTTAATATAGGTTTTTGTATTTTTATTTTAAATTATTATTTTTAAATTTCTTTTTTTTTTCTCAAATTAAACTATAATGATACATATTTCAATTTGTACCTAGGATTAAGCAATATTGTTGTTATCGACAACTTGTTTGTGATCTTTAAACTACCCCAATATTTCTCAAATTTAGTCTTCATTTTGGTAGCCATGTTTCGCACTAGCATATTCCATTCATGACCCATTGAAATCAATTGGTTATTTATGGGAATACGAATTAGACGTCACATCCAAGGAAATACTAAACTTGTGGGGTCCAAGGTTCGCCTATACTAGGCCTCGGCCCAGCTTTGCCCCGCGAGCCCACTCAATCGGTACTAGCTCAATTGGTACTCACCTTGAAAGAACTAAGACTATAGGTCCCTAGTCTTGAGTTCGAGAGGTGGGGGAGGCAAAGAAAACCCCATTAAGGACTGGGGACAGTACCGATTGAGTGGGCTCGTGGGGCAAACCTGGGCCGAGGCCCAATATAGGTGAATCCCGGACCCCACAATACAAAGGCGCCCTTTGTATTGTGGGGTTCGGGATTCGCCTATATTGGGCCTCGGCCCAGGTTTGCCCCTCGAGCCCATTTAATCGGTACTGTCCCTAATCCCTAATGGGATTTTCTTCGCCTCCCCCACCTCTCGAACTCAAGACTAGGAACCTATAGTCTTTATTCCTTCAAGGTGAGTACCAATCGAGGCCCAATATAGGTGAATCCCGGACCCCACAATACTTGAATGGAAGTCTGAAAATTGTTCTTAAGTTTCTTAAGCACAACATCCCAACTTTCATATTTTATAGATATTTATTGTCTTATTACTATGCCTATAAAACTTCATAATGTATCAGAAGTAGATTTCTCTCCATCTACCCTTATCATTTCTCCCTTACTTATTAATTTGAGCACTTTTCCTAACTTAGTCCGACCTTTTTGTTTTGACTTTCTTTTAGTAGATTCGTTGATATTTTCTTGCTGTTTTTTAGAATCTTTGCCGTTACTGCTTACAAAAGGATCCATAGTGTTAATCTGCATGAAAATATGCCCACATATGAACTCAAAGGATGTGGTTGGAGACTCAAAAACTGTGCCCTATAGGATGATATTCAGAAGCACACCAACTTGCCATCTTTTATTCTACTATATTCATTTGACTAAAAGAGAAGACTATGAACATATATATCTTCATAAAAGAAAAACAAAGGATGTTTTCAAGCCCATATATGTTTTGTGACCATTTTGGGGTTTTCAAGTTGTCCAACATTTTCTTGAGCAGTTTACCTAAACAAAGTATAAAATGATGTGAAAAGTATGGAGTATTTTTTAGGGAATCGACCAAAAAATGTGCAGACAAAATAGTAAGTTGCAAACATGTAGTAATGGTATAACTTTTATATTGAAATATAGATTTATATTTTATCCATTTTCTTTTTTCTTAAAACTGACATACAAATTTACATATTTCTTGTTGATAAAATATGTAGGAAAAAATCAGTGAAAAAGTTAAAAGTGGTGAAGTTCAGATTGATAGAACTAATGATATTTTGACCATTGCCTTAGAAAAACCAGAGCATTCAGGACGAGTTAGAGGGCTTGTACAATATGTAAGTCCAAAGGAATCATTTAACCTTACAAAAAAACGTAGATCTTGTATTCCTGCAAAGAAAGATGGACTCTACAAGAAGAAGCTTCTTGTCCTACATGTTAATACCATTCTTGTAGATGTGGACAAGAGACCAAAATGAAAAAGTGGGGCAGATGTGTATGAGCCGCCAAATTTGGAACATAACAAAGAGACATTTAAATTACCAAACTCTCAGATAGATATAATAAGTAAGGGAGAAATGATAAGGGTAGATGGAAAGAAATCTGCTTCTGATACATTAGAAAGTTTTATAGCCGCAACGATAAGACAACAAATATCTATAAAATATGAAAGTTGAGATTTTATGCCCGAGGAACTTAAGGACATTTTCTGGACTTTCATTCAGATATAAATTTTACTTATTTGTCAACACTTTTCATATTTATGAGTTTTATATGTCATATGAATGATTAATGTTTACTTGTAGGAATTGTTTGTCATTGACAACGAATACACAAAGAAGATTTTGGTTGTAGCCGGTAAGAGATGGAGAAATTTTTTGTCCATGCTGACTATTAGGTTTGTAATTCCTAAGTTGAGTAATGAAGAAGCTCTAAACTCTCCACCAGAAATATACGACTTCATTACTCAAGAAGATTAGAGTATCTTTGTAAACTTCATAAGAGATGAAAATTTTTTTGTACGTTCATCTAAATTTGGTCGTTTTGTTAAGATATTATTAGTGTTAGAATTCATGGATATTTACTACCATTACTTTTTTAGGAATGAAGGAAGAAACAAATAGAAAATAGTTAAAAAAAAAGAACACTTTAGCCATTTTTCACGTATGGGATACGATAAATTGAAGAAAAAATCAGTACGTTTTATATAAAATTAAGCTGTTTCATTCAATGGTATTATATTTAGTCACAATTATAAGCATTTCTTTACAGCAAAGTAAACTTTACATCAAAGAGATTGATCGTTCTATCTTATGGATAAAAAGACGTGAAAAGTATAGAGTATTTCTCAAGGAATCGACCAAAAAATGTGTAGACAAAATAGTAAGTTGTAAACATATAGTAATGGTAGAACTTTTATATTGAAATATATATTTATATTTTATCTATTTTCTTTTTCCTTAAAACCGACGTACAAATTTATATATTTATTATTGATAAAATATGCAGAAAAAAATCATTAAAAAAGTTAAAAGTGGTGAAGTTCAGATTGAGGAAACTAATGATATTCTGACTATTGCCTTAGAAAAACTAGAGCCTTCAAAACGGGTTAGAGAGCTTGGACAATATACAAGTCGAAAGGAATTGTTTAACCTTATAAAAAAACATAGATCTTGTGTTCCTGCAAAGAAAGATGGACTCTACAAGAAGAAGTTTCTTGTCCTAGATGTTAATGACATTCTTGGAGATGTGGACAAGCAACCAAAATGAAAAAGTGGGACAGATGTGTATGAGCGACAGATTTGGAACACAACAAAGAGGCATTCAAAATATCAAACTCTTAGATAAGTATAATAAGTAAGGGAGAAAGGATAAGGGTAGATGGAAAGAAATCTGTTTCTAATACATTAGGAAGTTTTAAAGGCATAGCGATAAGACAACAAATATCTATAAAATATAAAAGTTGAGATTTTATGCCCGAGGAATTTAAGGACATTTTCTGGACTTTCATTCAGATATAAATTTTATTTACTTGTCAACACTCTTCATATTTATGAGTTTTGTATGTCATATGAATGATTAATGTTTACTTGTAGGAATTGTTTGTCATTGACAACGAATGAACGAAGAAGATTTTGGTTGTAGTAGGTAAGAGATGGAGAAATTTTTTGTCCATGCTAACTATTAGGTTTGTAATTCCTAAGTTGAGCAATGAAGAAGCTCTAAACTCTCCACCAGAAATATATGACTTCATTACTCAAGAAGATTAGAGTATCTTTGTAAACTTCAGAGGAGATGAGATTTTTTTTATACGTTCATCTAAATTTGGTCGTTTTGTTAAGATATTATTAGTGTTAGAATTCATGCATATTTACTACCATTACTTTTTTAGGAACGAAGAAATAAACAAATAGAAAATAGTAGAAAGAAAGAACACCTCAGCCGTTTTTCATGTATGAGATACGATAAATTGAAGAAAAAATCAGTACGTTTTATATAAAATTAAGCTGTTTCATTCAATGGTATTATATTTAGTCACAATTATAAGCATTTCTTTGCAGCAAAGTAAACTTCACACCAAAGAGATTGACCGTTCTGTCTTATGGATAAAAAGACGTGAAAAGTATAGAGTATTTCTCAGGGAATTGACCAAAAAATGTGTGGGCAAAATAGTAAGTTGTAAACATATAGTAATGGTAGAACTTTTATATTGAAATATATATTTATATTTTATCTATTTTATTTTTTCTTAAAACCGACGTACAAATTTATATATTTATTGTTGATAAAATATGCAGAAAAAAATCACTGAAAAAGTTAAAATTGGTGAAGTTCAGATTGAGAGAACTAATGATATTCTGACTATTGCCTTAGAAAAACCAGAGCCTTCAAGATGGGTTAGAGAGCTTGGACAATATACAAGTCGAAAGGAATTGTTTAATCTTACAAAAAAAACATAAATCTTGTGTTCATGCAAAGAAAGATGAACTCTACAAGAAGAAGTTTCTTGTCCTAGATGTTAATGACATTCTTGGAGATGTGGACAAGCAACCAAAATGAAAAAGTGGGACAGATGTGTATGAGCGACAGATTTGGAACACAACAAAGAGGCATTCAAGATACCAAACTCTTAGATAAGTATAATAAGTAAGGGAGAAACGATAAGGGTAGATGGAAAGAAATTTGCTTCTGATACATTAGAAAGTTTTAAAGGCGTAGCAATAAGACAACAAATATCTATAAAATATGAAAGTTGAGATTTTATGCCCGAGGAACTTAAGGATGTTTTCTGGACTTTCATTCAGGTATAAACTTTACTTACTTGTCAGCACCCTTCATATTTATGAGTTTTGTATGTCATATGAATGATTAATGTTTACTTATAGGAATTGTTTGTCATTGATAACGAGTGGACGAAAAAGATTTTGGTTGTAGCCGGTAAGAGATGGAGAAATTTTTTGTCCATGTTGACTATTAGGTTTGTAATTCCTAAGTTGAGCAACGAAGAAACTCTAAACTCTCCACCAGAAATATACGACTTCATTACTCAAGAAGATTAGAGTATCTTTGTAAACTTCAGAAGAGATGAGAATTTTTTGGTACGCTCGTCTAATTTGGTCGTTTTGTTAAGATATTATTAGTGTTAGAATTCATGCATATTCACTACCATTACTTTTTTAGGAACGAAGGAATAAACAAATAGAAAATAGTAGAAAGAAAGAACACCTAAGCCGTCTTTCATGTATGGGATACGATAAATTAAAGAAAAAATCAGTACGTTTTATATAAAATTAAGCTGTTTCATTCAATGGTATTATATTTAGTCACAATTATAAGCATTTCTTTGCAGCAAAGTAAACTTCACACCAAGAGATTGACCGTTCTGTCTTATGGATAAAAACACGTGAAAAGTATAAAGTATTTCTCAGGGAATCAACCAAAAAATATGCGGATAAAATAGTAAATTGCAAACATATAGTAATGGTAGAACTTTTATATTGAAATATAGATTTATATTTTATCCATTTTCTTTTTCCTTAAAACTGACGTATAAACTTATGTATTTATTGTTGATAAAATATGCAGAAAAAAATCACTGAAAAAGTTAAAAGTAGTGAAGTTCAGATTGAGGGAACTAATGATATTCTGACTATTGCCTTAGAAAAACCAGAGCCTTCAAGACGGGTTAGAGAGCTTGGACAATATACAAGTCGAAAGGAATTGTTTAACCCTACAAAAAAACATAGATCTTGTGTTCCTACAAAGAAAGATGGACTCTTACAAGAAGAAGCTTCTTGTCCTAGATGTTAATGACATTCTTGGAGATGTAGACAAGCAACCAAAATGAAAAAGTGGGACAGATGTGTATGAGTGACAGATTTGGAACACAACAAAGAGGCATTCAAAATATCAAACTCTTAGATAAGTATAATAAGTAAGGGAGAAAGGATAAGGGTAGATGGAAAGAAATCTGCTTTTGATGCATTAGGAAGTTTTAAAGGTGTAGCGATAAGACAACAAATATCTATAAAATATGAAAGTTGAGATTTTATGCCCGAGGAACTTAAGGACATTTTCTGGACTTTCATTCAGATATAAATTTTACTTACTTGTCAACACTCTTCATATTTATGAGTTTTATATGTTGTATGAATGATTAATGTTTACTTGTAGGAATTGTTTGTCATTGACAACGAATAAACGAAGAAAATTTTGGTTGTAGCCGGTAAGAGATGGAGAAATTTTTTGTCCATGCCGACTATTAGGTTTGTAATTCCTAAGTTAAGCAATGAAAAAGCTCTAAACTCTCCACCAGAAAGATACGACTTCATTACTCAAGAAGATTAGAGTATCTTTGTAAACTTCAAAAGAGATGAGAATTTTTTTATACGTTCATCTAAATTTGGTCGTTTTGTTAAGATATTATTAGTGTTAGAATTCATGCATATTTACTGCCATTACTTTTTTAGGAATGAAGGAAGAAACAAATAGAAAATAGTAAAAAAAAAGAACACCTCAGCCGTTTTTCACGTATGGGATACGATAAATTGAAGAAAAAATCAGTACGTTTTATATAAAATTAAGCTGTTTCATTCAATGGTATTATATTTAATCACAATTATAAGCATTTCTTTGCAGCAAAGTAAACTTCACACCAAGAGATTGACCGTTCTGTCTTATGGATAAAAACACGTGAAAAGTATAGAGTATTTCTCAGGGAATCGACCAAAAAATGTGCGGATAAAATAGTAAGTTGCAAACATATAGTAATGGTAGAACTTTTATATTGAAATATAGATTTTTATTTTATCCATTTTCTTTTTCTTTAAAACAGCGTACAAACTTATGTATTTATTGTTAATAAAATATGCAGAAAAAAATCACTGAAAAAGTTAAAAGTAGTGAAGTTCAGATTGAGAGAACTAATGATATTCTGACTATTGTCTTAGAAAAACCAGAGCCTTCAAGATGGGTTAGAGAGCTTGGACAATATACAAGTCGAAAGGAATTGTTTAACCTTACAAAAAAACATAGATCTTGTGTTCCTGCAAAGAAAGATAGACTCTACAAGAAGAAGCTTCTTGTCATAGATGTTAATGACATTCTTGGAGATGTGGACAAGCAACCAAAATGAAAAAGTGGGATAGATGTGTATGAGCAACAGATTTGAAACACAACAAAAAGGCATTTAAAATATCAAACTCTCAGATAAGTATAATAAGTAAGAGAGAAACGATAAGGGTAGATGGAAAGAAATCTGCTTATGATACATTAGGAAGTTTTAAAGGCGTAGCGATAAGACAACAAATATCTATAAAATATGAAAGTTGAGATTTTATGCCCGAGGAACTTAAGGACATTTTCTGGACTTTCATTCAGGTATAAACTTTACTTACTTATCGACACCCTTCATATTTATGAGTTTTGTATGTCATATGAATGATTAATGTTTACTTGTAAGAATTGTTTGTCATTGACAACGAATGGACGAAGAAGATTTTGGATGTAGCCGGTAAGAGATGGAGAAATTTTTGGCCCATGCTAACTATTAGGTTTATAATTCCTAAGTTGAGCAATGAAGAAGCCCTAAACTCTCCACTAGAAATGTACGACTTCATTACTCAAGAAGATTAGAGTATTTTGTAAACTTCAGAAGAAATGAGAATTTTTTGGTACGTTCATTTAAATTTCGTCGTTTTGTTAAGATATTATTAATGTTAGAATTCATGCATATTCACTACCATTACTTTTTTAGGAACAAAAGAAGAAACAATTAGAAAATAGTAGAAAGAAAGAACATCCCAACCGTCTTTCACGTATGAGATACGATAAATTGAATAAAAATCAATATGTTTTATATAAAATTAAGCTGTTTCATTCAATGATATTATATTTAGTCATAATTATAAGCATTTCTTTACAACAAAGTGAACTTCACACCCAAGAGATTGACCGTTCTGTCTTATGAATAAAAAGACGTGAAAAGTATAGAGCATTTCTCAGGGAATCAACCAAAAATATGCAGATAAAATAGTAAGTTGCAAACATGTAGTAATGGTAGAACTTTTACATTGAAATATAGATTTATATTTTATCCATTTTCTTTTTCCTTAAAACCGACGTAAAAATTTACGCATTTATTACTGATAAAATATGTAAAAAAAAAAAAAAATCACTTGAATACTTAAAAGTGGTGAAGTTTAGATTGAGGGAACTAATGATATTTTAACCATTACCTTAGAAAAACCAGAGCATTCAGGACGGGTTAGAGGGTTGGATAGTAATAATATTTTGGTTGTAGCCGGTAAGAGATGGAGAAATTTTTTGTCCATGCTGACTATTAGGTTTGTAATTCCTAAGTTAAGCAATGAAGAAGCTCTAAACTCTCCACCAGAAAGATACGACTTCATTACTCAAGAAGATTAGAGTATCTTTGTAAACTTCAAAAGAGATGAGAATTTTTTTTATACGTTCATTTAAATTTGGTCGTTTTGTTAAGATATTATTAGTGTTAGAATTCATGCATATTTACTGCCATTACTTTTTTAGGAATGAAGGAAGAAACAAATAGAAAATAGTAAAAAAAAAGAACACCTCAGCCGTTTTTCACGTATGGGATACGATAAATTGAAGAAAAAATCAGTACGTTTTATATAAAATTAAGCTGTTTCATTCAATGGTATTATATTTAGTCACAATCATAAGCATTTCTTTGCAGCAAAGTAAACTTCACACCAAGAGATTGACCGTTCTGTCTTATGGATAAAAACACGTGAAAAGTATAGAGTATTTCTCAGGGAATCGACCAAAAAATGTGCGGATAAAATAGTAAGTTGCAAACATATAGTAATGGTAGAACTTTTATATTGAAATATAAATTGAGAGAACTAATGATATTCTGACTATTGCCTTAGAAAAACCAGAGCCTTCAAGATGGGTTAGAGAGCTTGAACAATATACAAGTCGAAAGGAATTGTTTAACCTTACAAAAAAACATAGATCTTGTGTTCCTGCAAAAAAAAGATAGACTCTACAAGAAGAAGCTTCTTGTCATAGATGTTAATGACATTCTTGGAGATGTGGACAAGCAACCAAAATGAAAAAGTGGGATAGATGTGTATGAGCAACAGATTTGAAACACAACAAAGAGGCATTTAAAATATCAAACTCTCAGATAAGTATAATTAGTAAGAGAGAAACGATAAGGGTAGATGGAAAGAAATCTGCTTATGATACATTAGGAAGTTTTAAAGACATAGCGATAAGACAACAAATATCTATAAAATATGAAAGTTGAGATTTTATGCCCAAGGAACTTAAGGACATTTTCTGGACTTTCATTCAGGTATAAACTTTACTTACTTATCGACACCCTTCATATTTATGAGTTTTGTATGTCATATGAATGATTAATGTTTACTTGTAAGAATTGTTTGTGTAAACCCTCTATTTTTATATTGTACGGATTACTCAGGAATAGTCTTTAAATATTTATTTGAGACCCTAAATGATTTATGGAAAGATTTAAGGTTATAGAGAAACCATAAGATTTGATTTAAACTCAATTGGAGATTAAACGGAAAGATAAAATGGTGAATGAAATCGAGTAAATTTTTAAGGAAATAAGGGACTAAGTTGAAAATAAAATTTAAAATTGTGGTCATTGTATGATTTAGTTAAAAGTTAAGCCAGAATAATGATATTTTTTAGGGCGTAAGTGAAATTATTGAGAGGTTTGAGGAGGAAAATAAAAGCCAATTAATGATGAGTTGAGTTTTTAAAGCAAAATCAGAACCAGTCTCTCTCTCGCGGAGAAGAAAGAAAGAAGAAAGAAAAGAAGAAAGAAGAAGAAGAAGAAGAAGAAGAAGAAGGGGATCTCACCGCCGACCAGCCCGAGCAGCACCGACCACCAGCCGCCGTGCAGATCGTCGCCGAGCAGCAGCTGCCGAAGTCGAGCTGTCGTCGCGAAGCTGTCCAGCCGCGAACCAGAGTAGAAAAACCGAGCAGAGCAGCCGCGAATCAGCTCCGATCGGCGAGGAAAAAGGCAGTGGCGAGCTGCTGTCCAGTCACCTGCAGTCCTGCGTGCAGAACCCAGCTGATTCTTCTCCATTTCAGCTGCATCTGAGCTGATTTTCAGCTTGAAAACAGCCCTCCACCCGCGCGACAGAGACAGCAGAACGGCGGCGATTTCAGCCGTGAATCGCGGCGAAGTGAGAGGGAAAGAGAGAGAGGAAGAGAGGAGAAGGAAGGAGGAAGAAAATCAGCTCCAACCCAGCTCAGATCTGTCACCAAAAGTAGTCCAAAACAACTCGAAAATCATCCTCAAAGCGTTGGTAACGCGAAAGAAAAGGGGTGAGTTATTTAAGTTAGAAATTGATGATTTCGTTGGTGATTTAAGTTGATTTGAAATGGATCTCGTTATGATTTGTTTGTTGGTTGTTTTTGAGTGAAAATGAGTTGAAAAATAAGTGGATTTAAGCTTATTGGGAGATTAGAAAACCAAAGAATTAGAGAGAAACCAAAACGCGCACTAAACTAGTTCGAAGGGCAATTTGGTAAATTGGCCCATATGGCGTCCGTTGAGAGTTTGGATGATCCTAATGAGTTTAATTAGGCGTATTGGGATAAATAAAAGTCAAAGATTAAATTAAGAAACCAAAAATGGAGAGTTACGCCTAAAAAGGGTCATTTAGGCGCGATTACATAATTTTTGTTATTTCGAGTTTCCAGAAGTTGACGCAAACGAAATTTTAAGTATATATGTGTTGTGTAGGTGAAGAGCATCATACCAGATCTCGAGAGGACGTTTGAAGCTCATCCAAATTAAGCCCAAGTTTAAGGTGAGTGCACTTTCAAAAAGTTTTCTAAAGTGATTTTATGCTTTTGCATTTATAAGCTAAATTTATGCTTTTGCATGTATAAGTTATTCTATTTAAATACATGTATTGTATTTGTAAAGTAAATGAGTCCAATGACTCAAGTTTAAAGCTTTCAAGTTAAAGTTTTTGTGCTTGTGCACCAAGAAAGTAAACGAGTCCAAGGGCTCAAGTTTAAAGCTTTCAAGTTAAAGCTTTTGTGCTTGTGCACCAAGAATAAAGATTTGTAAGGCATAGCATTAGAGAAAAATAAAGTTTTCAAAGGCCATAAGTACCCACCAGTTTATCGAGTTCAGACCCGTACGGTATATCCCACTTAGTAAGGCAAGGGTTGGGGGAATTGAGTCACTAACTGTGTGGTTAGAGTTATGAGTGAGTGTGTCGCCCCTACTTTGTGGGATATGGTCTCGCACTACGGTTAGCGATGCAGCATTCCGCACGTAGTTGCTGAGAGGTCTCAGAGAGTTGGTTGCGGTGGATGTCAGATACATCGCCTTGTGACCTACCACACCTGCGGCCTTAGCTAAGTCGCCGTGTGGTCCAGAGATTAGGGATACGAATGGTGCTTTTATAAAGTTCAGTTATTTTAAGCATGTTTAGATTTATGTTTAACAAGTTATTATAAATTGTTTATATTAATACTATGCAATTGAATGAGATTTAAGCTTTAAATGTTTAAGAAATAGAAACTTTTATAAAAGTTTTCTAAGGAGGAAATTTTTGAAAAGAAAAGCTAGGTTTATAAACTATTGCACTCACTGAGCTTTATAGCTCACTCTTCAAATTGTTTATAAAAACCTCCTCAGGTACTCGTGTGGGTGAAAACGATTGAAGCTTCCCTCCTTCGCATTAAAGTAGGCGCAATTACTGGCAGTTGCATATTGAATAATGTATTAAGCATATTTTGAGTTTTATATTGCATATATTTTGTATATTTTGCATCAAAAGAGTGATATCTTTTGAATTGTGTAAAATAGTATTATTTTGTGCTTGAAAAACCAAGCTTACTAGATTTAAAAGTACATATTTATATTTTGACTTTGAAGCTTTTAAATCTTTGTGATTATGTTGATAAACTGAATTTGTGAGAAGTTGGGTTGGATGTGATTATAGTTTGAAGTGTTTAAATTGATTTCCAGGTTTTTGGTTTATCCAAATTACAGTCGTTATGCTGCCGGTTTTTAGTTTTAAAATTGACCAAAAGAATAGTGTCAAACCAACCCAAACCATTTCAACTTTAGATTGAAAAGATTTTGCTTCCGCTAAAGTTAAGTTTCAAGTTAAGAGGGTTCGCTCCTCGAATGCCTTCTTCCCCATCAAGATGGGCTTAGAGGGATTCGTTGGGGTGCCCGGGCGTACCATTCGGATAGGAGCCTAGTGGCGGTCCGGATTGGGGCGTTACAGTTTGTCATTGACAACGAATGGACGAAGAAGATTTTGGATGTAGCCGGTAAGAGATGGAGAAATTTTTGGTCCATGCTAACTATTAGGTTTATAATTCCTAAGTTGAGCAATGAAGAAGCCCTAAACTCTCCACTAGAAATGTACGACTTCATTACTCAAGAAGATTAGAGTATTTTGTAAACTTCAGAAGATATGAGAATATTTTGGTACGTTCATTTAAATTTCGTCGTTTTGTTAAGATATTATTAATGTTAGAATTCATGTATATTCACTACCATTACTTTTTTAGGAACAAAAGAAGAAACAATTAGAAAATAGTAGAAAGAAAGAACACCCCAACCGTCTTTCACGTATGAGATACGATAAATTGAATAAAAAATCAATATGTTTTATATAAAATTAAGCTGTTTCATTCAATGATATTATATTTAGTCATAATTATAAGCATTTCTTTACAACAAAGTTAACTTCACACCAAGAGATTGACCGTTTTGTCTTATGAATAAAAAGACGTGAAAAGTATAGAGCATTTCTCAGGGAATCAACCAAATATATGCAGATAAAATAGTAAGTTGCAAACATGTAGTAATGGTAGAACTTTTACATTGAAATATAGATTTATATTTTATCCATTTTCTTTTTCCTAAAACCGACGTAAAAATTTACGCATTTATTACTAATAAAATATGCAAAAAAAAAAAAAAAATCACTAAAATACTTAAAGGTGGTGAAGTTTAGATTGAGGGAACTAATGATATTTTAACCATTACCTTAGAAAAACCAGAGCATTCAGGACGGGTTAGAGGGTTGGATAGTATGGAAGTCGAAAGGAATCGTTTAACCTTACGAAAAAACATAAATCTTGTGTTCTTGCAAAGAAAGATGGACTCTACAAGAAGAAGCTTCTTGTCCTAGATGTTAATGACATTCTTGCAGATGTGGAAAAACGACCAAAATGAAAAAGTGAGGCAAATGTGTATGAGTCGACAGATTTGGAACACAACAACGAGGCATTCAAAATACCAAACTCTCAGACAAGTATAATAAGTAAGGGAGAAATGATAAGGGTAGATTGAGAGAAATCTGCTTCTGATACATTAGGAAGTTTTATAGGCGTAACGATAAGACAACAAATATCTATAAAATATGAAAGTTGGGATATTGTGTCTGAGAAACTTAAGGACAATTTCTGGACTTTCATTCAGGTATAAACTTTAATTATTTGTCAACACCCTTCATATTTATAAGTTTTGTATGTCATATGAATGATTAATGTTTACTTATAGGAATTGTTTGTCAGTGACAACGAATGGAAGAAGAAGATTTTGGTTGTAGCCGGTAAGAGATAGAGAAATTTTCGGTCCATGCTGCCTACTAGGTTTATAATTTCTAAGTTGAACAATAAAGAAGTTCTAACACTAATAACCAGAAATGTACGACTTCATTACTCAAGAAGATTAGAGTATCTTTGTAAACTCCAGAAGAGATGAGAATTTTTTGATATGTTCATCTAAATTTGTTCGTTTTATTAAGATATTATTAGTGTTAGAATTCTTGCATATTCACTACCATCACTTTTTTAGGAACGAATGAAGAAACAAATAGAAAATAGTAGAAAGAAATAACACCCCAATCGTCTCTCACGTATGGGATACGATAAATTGAAGAAAAGATTGGTATGTTTTATATAAAATTAAGCTATTTCATTCAATGATATTATATTTAGTCACAATTATAAGCATTTCTTTGCAGCAATGTGAACTTAACACCCAAGAGATTGACCACTCTGTCTTAGGGATAAAAGGACGTGAAAAGTATGGAATATTTCTCAGGGAATCGACCAAAAAATGTGCAGATAGAATAGTAAGTTGCAAACATGTAGTAATGGTAGAATTTATATATTGAAATATAGATTTATATTTTATTCATTTTCTTTTTCCTTAAAACTGGCGTACAAATTTAGGTATTTTTTGCTGATAAAATATGCAGAAAATAATCACTGAAAAAGTTAAAAGTGTTGAAATTCAGATTGAGGGAACTAATGATATTCTGACCATTGCTTTAGAAAAATCAAAGCCTTCAGGATGGGTTAGAGGGTTTGGACAATATGCAAGCCGAAAGAAATCGTTTAACTTTACAAAAAAACATAGATCTTGCGTTACTGCAAAGAAAAATAGACTCTACAAGAAGAAACTTTTTGTCCTAGATGTTAGTGGCATTCTTGCAGATGTGGACAAACGACCAAAATGAAAAAGTGGGGTAGATGTGTATGAGCCGACAGATTTGAAACACAACAAAGAGACATTCAAATTACCAAACTCTCGGATAGGTATAATAAGTAAGGGATAAATGATAAGGGTAGATAGAGAGAAATCTGCTTCTGATACATTAGGAAGTTTTATAGGCGTAGCAATAAGACAACAAATATCTATAAAATATGAAAGTTGGGATGTTGTGCTTGAGGAACTTAATGACAATTTCTGGACTTCCATTCAGATATAAACTTTACTTATTTATCAACACTCTTCATATTTATAATTTTTGTATGTCATATGAATAATTAATGTTTACTTATAAGAATTGTTTGTCATTAACAGCGAATAAAAGAAGAAGATTTTGGTTGTAGCCGGTAAGAGATGGAGAAATTTTCGTCCATGTTGACTACTAGGTTTGCAATTCTTAAGTTGAATAATGAAAAAACTCTAAACTCTCCACCAAAAATATACAACTTCATTACTCAAGAAGATTAGAGTATTTTTGTAAACTTCAAAAGAGATGAGAATTTTTTGGTACGTTCATCTAAATTTGGTTGTTTTGTTAAGATATTATTATTATTAGAATTCATGCAAATTCACTATCATTACTTTTTTAGGAACGAAGGAAGAAACAAATAGAAAATATAGAAAGAAAGAATACCACAACCGTCTTTCGCATATGAGATACGATAGATTGAAGAAAAGATTGGTATATTTTATATAAAATTATGCTGTTTCATTCAATGATATTATATTTTGTCATAATTATAAGCATTTCTTTGCAGCAAAGTGAACTTCACACTCAAGAGATTGACCGTTCTGTCTTATGGATAAAATGACGTGAAAAGTATGGAGTATTTCTCAAGGAATCGACCAAAAAATATGCGGACAAAATAGTAAGTTACAAACATATAGTAATGGTAGAACTTTTATATAGAAATATAGATTTATATTTTATCCATTTTTTTTTCTTTAAAATCGACGTACAAATTTACGTATTTCTTATTGATAAAATATGCAGGAAAAAATCACTGAAAAAGTTAAAAGTTGTGAAATTCAGATTGAGGGAACTAATGATATTCTGACCATTGACTTAGAAAAACCAGAGGCTTCAGGACGGGTTAGAGGGTTTGGACAATATACAAGTCAAAAAGGATCGTTTAACCTTACAAAAAAATATAGATCTTGTGTTCCTGTAAAGAAAGATGGACTCTACAAGAATAAGCTTATTTTCTTAGATGTTAATGACATTCTTGTAGATGTGGACAATATGAAGATATATATGTTCATGGTCTTGTCTTTTGGTCAAATGAATGTAGTAGATAAAAAATGGCAAGTTGGTGTGCTTCTGAATATCAACCTGTAGGGCACAGTTTTTGCGTCTCCAACCACATCATTTGAGTTCATATGTGGGTACATATTCATGCAGATTAATACTATGGAACCTTTGGTAAGCAGTAGCGGCAAAGATTCTGAAAAACAGTAAGAAAATATCAACGAACCTGCAAAAAGAAAGTCAAAGCAAAGAGGTCGAACTAAGTTAGAAAAAATGCTCAAATTAATAAGTAAGGGAGGAGTGATAAGGGTAGATAGAGAGAAATATGCTTTTGATACATTATGAAGTTTTATAGGCGTAACGATAAAACAACAAATATCTATAAAATATGAAAGTTGAGATATTGCGCTTGAGTAACTTAAGGACAATTTCTTGACTTCCATTCAGGTATAAACTTTACTTATTTGTCAATATTCTTCATATTTATAATTTTTGTATGTCATATGAATGAATAATATTTACTTGCAGGAATTGTTTGTTGTTGACAATGAATGGAAGAAGAAGATTTTGGTTGTAGCCGGTAAGAGATGGAGAAATTTTCGGTCCATGCTGACAACTAGGTTTGTAATTCCTAAGTTGAGCAATAAAGAAGCTCTAAACTCTCCAGCAGAAATGTACAACTTCATTACTCAAGAAGACTGGAGTATCTTTATAAACTCCAGAAGAGATGAGAATTTTTTGGTATGTTCATCGAAATTTAGTCGTTTTGTTAAGATATTATTAGTGTTAGAATTCATGCATATTCACTACCATTACTTTTTTAGGAACAAAGGAAGAAACAAATAGAAAATAGTAGAAAGAACGAACACCCCAGCTGTCTCTCACGTATGGGATACGATAGATTGAAGAAAAGATTGACATGTTTTATATAAAATTAATAACTAACTTACCCAAACAAAACAAATTTTTGGTCTAAGGTTCTCTGCAATGAAGTTGACTATTAGATCTAAATTACACCTGCAAGACATTAAATTTGCATATAGTAACACAAAAATGTCAACCATAAAAAAACACAAGATTTTTTATGACAAATTTAAACAAATATTTATAAAAGAAATATAGCCCAAAATGCATAGTAATGAAAAGAGGGAAAAAAATCATAGATGGTTTCATACAAGATTCTTAATGACCAAATTTCAACCTCGAATTTCTCGAGGCAAAACTGTAGAAATTCCTTACAGTAAGACCTCTTATATACTGAAAATAGAATTTGAGATTTGCATTAAACTTAATAATTCAAGCACATCAACTATAAATAAGTATATAAATTTATACATATCTGAGAGTTTGATAATTTGAATGTCTCTTTATTGTGTTCCAAATCTGTTGGCTCATACACATCTGTCCTATTTTTTCATTTTGGCCGTTTGTCCACATCTGCAAGAATGTCATTAACATCTAGGATAAAAAGCCTCTTCTTGTAGAGTCTATCTTTCTTTACAGGAACACAGGATCTATGTTTTTTTTTGTAAGGTTAAACGATTCATTTCGACTTGCATATTGTCCAAGCCCTCTAACCCGTCCTAAAGGTTCTGCTTTTCCTAAGACAATGGTCAGAATATCATTAGTTCCCTCAACCTAAACTTCACCACTTTTAATTTTTTTCAGTGATTTTTTCCTGCATATTTTATCAACAAGAAATACATAAATCTGTACGTCGGTTTTAAGGAAAAAGAAAATGGATAAAATATAAATCTATATTTCAATATAAAAGTTCTACCATTACTATATGTTTGTAACTTACTATTTTGTCCGCATATTTTTTGGTCAATTCCCTGATAAATACTCCATACTTTTCACGTCATTTTATCCATAAGACAGAACGTCAATCTCTTGGGTGTAAAGTTCACTTTGCTGCAAAGAAATACTTATAATTATGACTAAATATAATATCACTGAATGAAACAGTTTAATTTTATATAAAACATACCAATCTTTTCTTCAATCTATTGTATCCCATACGTGAGAGACGACTATGGTGTTCATTCTTTCTACTATTTTCTATTTATTTATTCTTTCGTTCCTAAAAAAGTAATGGTAGTGAATATGCATGAATTCTAACACTAATAATATTTTAACAAAACAACCAAATTTATATGAACGTACAAAAAAATTCTCATCTCTTCTAGAGTTTACAAAGATACTCCAATCTTTTTGAGTAATGAAGTTGTACATTTCTGGTGGAGAGTTTAGAGTTTCTTCATTACTCAACTTAGGAATTACAAACCTTGTAGTCAGTATGGACCGAAAATTTCTCCATCTCTTACCAGCTACAACTAAAATAATCTTCTTCCATTCGTTGTCAATGACAAACAATTCCTGCAAGTAAACAGTAATAATTCATATGACATACAAAAATTATAAATATGAAGGGTATTGACAAATAAGTAAAGTTTATACCTGAATGAAAGTCTAGATATTGTCCTCAAGTTCCTCAGACACAACATTTCAACTTTCATAATTTATAGATATTTGTTATCCTATTGCTACGCTTATAAAACTTCCTAATGTATCAGAAGCAGATTTCTCTCCATCATTCAGAAGCACACCAACTTGTCATCTTTTATCTACTACATTCATTTGACCAAAAGAGAAGACCATAAACATATATATCTTCATAAAAGAAAAACAATTGATAAAATTAAGGAAGACAAAAGGGGACAAATAATACTCACAGCACCCAGCCCTATGACTTAATCAAGTCTTGGATAAACCACATCCAAACACATATATAAATAGGCCAAGACTATCAATAAGCTTAACAATACAATATTCACATAGACAAAATGAAACAGAGAGAGAGAGAGAGTTTACATATAGAAGTAAAAGACTACAAACTCAAAGATCTTATAATATCAATCTAGTTGTTATATATGAAGAGTCAAATTCCAATGGATGTAATATTGAACATAAAGAAATGTAATTGGAAAAACCAAATATAAACTTGAAACTTGGCAACCGTGTCAAGTGTGTGCAAAAGCCCTTGTGGAGACTCAGCAGTAAGCTCAGCAACCTCTTTATACTTTGTTTGGGCAAATCGCTCTAGAAAATGTTGGACAACCTAAAAACCCTAAAATGGCCACAGACATATGATGAGGAGGAGGGTGCTTTTCAAATGGAGTTTGAAAGTGACAGGAGGGAGGATGAGGATGACTTGAGGAGGGATGAGGAGGATGCACACACCCGACACGGTTGTTAAGTTTCAAGTTTATATTTGGTTTTTCCAATTACATTTTGAATTTTTTTAGTATGTTATTATGTATGATTGCTATGTGGAGACTTTTCACCAAGCCATATGTTCTGTGGCCATTTTTGGGTTTTCAGGTTGTCCAACATTTCCTAGAGCGATTTGCCCAAACAAAGTATAAATAGGCTGCTGAGCTTGCTGCTGAGTCTCCGCAAGGGCTTTTGCACACACCCGACACGATTGCCAAGTTTCAAGTTTATATTTCGTTTTTCCAATTACATTTTTTTATGTTCAATATTACATCCATTACTTTTTTATTAATAGTACATATTATCATATTGTATGTTTTATATTCTTAATTTAATGGCATTCTTCAATAAAGAGAGACCATAAACAAGAAATACATAAATTATTACTATGCATTTTGGGCTATATTTCTTTTATAAATATTTACTTAAATTTGTCATAGAAAATCTTGTGTTTCTTTATGGTTGGCATTTTTTGTGTTACTATATGCAAATTTAATGTCTTGCAGGTGTAATTTAGATCCAATAGTCAATTTCATTGCAGAGGATCTTAGACCAAAAATTTGTTTTGTTTGGGTAAGTTAGTTATTAATTTCGTGTCGTTTTCAATTATTTTAAAATCAATATTAGATTATATTTACATACATATTATATTGGTTATATGCAGGATCAATCTATTGCGATAAAGTTGATCGAAGACCTGCAAAACCCATATTTTATAAAAATTTAGAAAAGTTATGGAATTTTAGTTTCCCTTTTGTGCGATGGAAGAAGGGAGATTATGACACAACAAACACCTTGTTGATTGATGATTCACCAGAGAAAGCTTTCAATAATCCGGTAATTTTTTCCTTTTTTTAAAGGAAATGTATAATCAATCACTATGTTAGTTCTCATTTGTACGACTTTCATTAATTTAGGTACATAACGGAATATTTTCATATCCATACGATCACTATAAACATAGATCTTTTATGGTTTAACCACCTCATTTTTCCAATAACAATTTTTCTTCCTTCTCAACATCCTCTTTTGTTATTATTATTATTATTTTTATTATTATTGTTAAGAAAAAAAGATAAAGTACTTCCTCAATTGTGGCTAATATGTAATTCATTTTTTTTTTTTAAAAAAAGAAAGAACTAATATCAAATGGGTTAAAGTTCCATTAGGACCTTTAAACATGAGATAATTTTTCTCACAATAAGAAAAAATTAAAAAAAAAAAAAATACCTACATATCAAATGTTACTTGTACAACATAAATATTTTCTCTCATAAATATCTATTCTCATGAATGAGAGACAATATTTTTTATACTAAAAAAAAATTACTTTTATTAGTTTAATATAATTTTGATGTGAATTGAACTTTCAATCTTGGAGAATGAGAGCTAAACAATCACATATTATGTTAAGATGTAGGGCAAATTACCTACAGTCTGCTTGCAAATTTGATATTCACTGACGCATATAACTTTTTGATTTTTTTTGCAACCTCCTTCCCTAACTAACGGGTTGATTGGATTTGACCACGAAATGATTATTTTGATTGCTTAAAACGTGTTGAAAGATGAAATTACCTTTGAGTACTATCAGATTGTTATGGGTTGATTTTGCAATCAAATGAAATTATCAATATGTCCTTGAAAACATCTTCAACCAAATCATCTTCAATCCTAGAAAACCTCTACTGGAAATCACCTTCAATCTCTCCTCCCTCTCATTTTCAACCAAAATCATCATCAACCGGTGAAATCATCAACATTAATGACCAACCCAAAATTATCATAATCAATCAATCAATCAATAAAAATCAGTGTTCAATCACAAAAAATTCCTTAAAACAACCCACAATCAATCCCAAAATAATCCAAAACAACCCAATTGATTCGAACCTAACCCATAACCAAAACTAGGTTCAAAGAGGATTCAAACCCAACTAGAACCCAGTTTTGGGTTCGAAGGATTCGAACCCAAATTTAGGTTTGATTAGAAGAAAAAGAAGAAGAAGAAGAGAGAAGAGAGAGCCAGTGACCAGTTGGAAAAAGAAGAAGATGAAGAATAGAGAGAGAGAGGAGAGAGGTAGATGTGTTAATATGGGTTTTTGTATTTTTATTTTAAATTATTATTTTTAAATTTATTTTTTTTCTCAAATTAAACTATAGTTATACAAATTTCAATTTGTACATAGGATTAATCAATATTACTGTTATCAACAACTTGTTTGTGATCTTTAAACTACCCTCATATTTCTCAAATTTAGTCTTCATTTTGGTAGCCATGTTTCACACTAGCATATTTCATTCATGACCCATTGAAATCAATTGGTTATTTATGGGAATACAAATTAGAAATCACATCCAAGGAAATACTAAACTGCATAATGACATCATAAAAAGGTTTCAAGAATGCCACAAAAACTTTAAATGGTGTTTAGAACCATTTTTAAAAATGGTTTTTTATTTTCAAAAATAAAAAAGTGAAAGTTAATGTGTTTGGATGTATGTTTTGTAAAATATATTTTTGAAAAATGAAAAACAACTCTTTGTCAATTATAACTATAAAGTAAAAAAAAAAAAAAAAAAAAAAAATTTTTAATAAATTTTTCATCATTTTCAAAACAAACCACTGTTTCCTTCTCCAAACGACTATTTACTTATTTTGAAAAATAATACCAAACACTTTTTATTATTTTCAGTTTTTGAAAATAACTTTTAAGAATTTCAACTAAACATATTATATTTTTAAAAACATCAATTTTAAAGAAATGTTTTTCATTTTTAAAATTAATTTTTAAAACACAATTTTAAAAACCATACTAAATGCAGTGAAGTTCTCTTTTATTAATAATTAGTGAATTTTCATAAAATAGTCTCAATTATCAATGGCAGTTTGGTAATAAGAAATAAAAGTCAATTGGTAATAATAAGATTTTATTGAAGGATAAGTTGGTCTTTTTAACACATCTAATAGATCTCAGGCGTAAAATAGCCTTTTACCATCTTTTGTCACATTCGATTGTAGAAGTAAAGTCAGCAGGATTATTTTGATGAGTTTTCATATTTTTAAGGACCATGATGACTAATGATAAATTCATGAATAAAAAATTAAAAATTCATGATAAAATAGGGAGCCAGATGATAATCTCCCAATGAAACTCTTATATGAGAATTGAAAAGAAAGATCAAACCAACTTCATTTTTCTTCATCTGTTAAACATTTTTTGTTTATTCAAAAAGTTATATATTTTAATAATATGTTTTCTACTTTTTTTGAAACATTATATTTTCTACCTTTATCATAATTTAGTTTCTATTTTATTTTATTTATTTAATATATTTAAGTTTCTTTATTATTTGTAATATCTTATAATAATTTATCTTGATTTTATTATCATATGGGATAAATCAATAAATACTCTCTAGTTTACGCATAATTGCACCCATATGAGCTTCTAATTTTCAATTATACAAATCTCCCTTGTCATTAGTTGACTTTATCCAAACTAGTGGTTGAGCAAAATTTTTTTTAGATGAAATATCTATGTCGTATTTAGTTACTTATTATTCTTTAAGATTTGACAATCATATGGGTTGAGTTATTTTATCCAATAATTGTAATTATTGGATTAACTTCAATAATTATTTTTACAATCAATCAAATAGATGTTATTGATGGGTGAAGTTACTCAACCAGTAAAGTAGTATTTTTATTTGTCAAATAATAATTTTGTTCTTTATAAAAAAAAAAAAAATTCCTCCACTATCATATTAGCATCTGATTTAATTAGATGGGGAAGATAAATAATTAAATTTTATTTTAAAAAAGGTAAAAGACATTCGCATTCATCATATTCCCAAATAAGCATACCGTCTTTTAGTGGAAATGATTAAACACCTCTATTGATTTTAAAATGTTAAGGATTCAAATCCTACTCTTATCGAAAGTATGAATAATTTTCTATAAATTTAATCTCTTCTCTCCACCACACCAAAAAAAAAAAAAAAAAATTCCCAAATAAAAATGTACTTTAACTTTAGTGATTTTCACCCATCTTTGAGATTTTCCATTAATAATAAAAAGGTCAAAAACCCTAATACTTTTTGGAGCCAAAAACACGTAATCTTCCCGCTCTTTCTCCCAAAAGCAGAGCAGACCCCTCCCTCCTTTTTCACTTCGTGTATGGTCAATGGAGGCAGACTGGCGTAGAAAGTCAGTTTGATTTCGAGGCCAAATCTTCCAAAACAATCACCAGGTTCCTATTCTCATCATTTTTTTTTTTTTTTCTGGGTGTTTAACAATTACTGTTGTACTTATTTTGATTAATTACAGAATGGAACATAGGAGAAAGAAAATCAAAACCAGTGATGAAATGGGGATTGATCGGCTAAGCAACTTACCGGACTCTGTAATCCATCACATTCTCTCACTTATGGACGCCAAATGTGCAGTTCAGACCTGCATTTTGTCCAAGAAATGGAAGTTCCATTGGGCTCATATCCCCTCTTACAGATTCAACCCCTCAAACAGCTCAACTGATGTTGAATTCCACGATTTTGTAGCCCATGTCTTGAATAATCGCAAGCTCTTCAATCTAAGTAGACCAAGGTTTCTTGTTACTGACATAACATTGCCATCTCTTGTCAAAGTGTTTTATTGCTATGTCTTGTACTGTCGCATTGAAGAACTTGATGTTAGAAATCAAGTCCAAATCCATGATCAAATGGTGGTTGATCGGCTTAGTAGCTTGCCCGATTCTATAATCCATCACATTCTCTCTTTTATGGACACTAAGTACGCAGTTCAGACATGTGTCTTGTCCAAAAAGTGGAGGAATCATTGGACTAATATCCACACCCTCAGTTTTGATCACTCAAGCTTTAATACATGGGTTGGTTTCAAAGCTTTTGTCCTTAATGTCCTGAAGCATCGCAAGTCGCTTGACCTTCGAAAACTCAAGTTTATTTGTGGAGGTACAGTCAGGGCAAAATTTGTGGAGACAGTTTTTGATTATGCAGCATCACATAGACTTGAAGAGCTTGACACGGATGCCATTGGCGATCTTCATCAAAATAGTGAACATTTTCAAGCAAGCTTTTATAGATGTAAAACTTTGACAACTCTAAAGATATATCGCAGCTTAGAGGAGTTCTTTGGGTTTGAAACTGTGACAACTTTGCAAATGTCGGCCTTGTTACCTGAGCAATGTCTTTTTTATTTTAATGATCCGCATCCTTCGAATGTGGAGAATTTACTTTTAGTAAAATGTGATCTGTCTTTTGGGAAATTCTTTACCTTACATGCTTCAAGATTGGTTACTTTGACAATTTCAGATTTTGGTTTCTGTGAAAAGATTGAGATAAGTGCCCCTAGACTTAAATTCTTGAATTGGAAGGGAGAGTCTCCTTGCTTGTTTAGTTTTAATGATTGTGTGGACCTTGAAGACGTTAATATTCACATGTCTCCATCACCTGACTTTCAAATGGAGACATGGATCATGGCAATGAGAGACATGGTTGAAAGGTGCTGCCCTGCAAAATTTATAACGGTGTCATTGAATATTTCTGAGGTAGTAGTTACTTTCATTTTAAATAGTTAAGATATGCAATTTATGTTAGGTTATATTGTAGCTCTGTTTCCTTACTTGAAATACAAATGACCTTCATCATGCAATTTAATGACAGACTATATATGTGTAAAGAGAATTTTTTTTTTTTTCCTTGTTAAATGAATCCTTACTTAATTTTGGTTTCGTTATTATAATTTGTTAGGGGAAATTCGTATTTTATTACAGCTCTGTTGATGCTGAAACCAAAGTTATGGAGTTGAACAAGGTATGACAGGATCCATATCATTTTATTGATAGTATTGCATACTTGCAAAAGGTTCAAATTAATGCATATGAAAGGTATGATCCTCTGTTTTGCACTTCTAAAATTATCAACACTGGGGAACCTACAGATCAGGATATTATAATAAGCTTAAAAATTTTATTAGCATTGGTGAACTTAAAATATCATATAAAAAAGCTGAGAATTAGGGATTTGGACTTCAAAGATTACCCAAAACCTCCTAATATAATTATACTTGATGATCAGTTCATGTCTATTCATAACTTTTACATTATCTTGAGAAATTCTCATGATTGATAATTGTTTATATTTCCAATGATTAATATTTGAGCCAATATAAATAAACACTGATAATTTTATTCTGCTCAGTGGACAAATTAAATTGGTTGGAAAGGCGATACACTAATTTGTATTAGATAATAATTGATTGATGGAATACAGTTATTCTTGAGAAGGAAGGCATATATGCCTTGGTTAATATTTAGTTATATCGATTGTTTTTGTCTTTTTTGCTTTTTTTTTTAAAATTAAATATCAGTTGATTATTCGTATATTTGTTGTAAATATCTCTTGTAACCTTAACTTGATTGAGTACTCTGGTTGTCTATTTCTTGTTCGTATTTTTCAATGTATTTTAGTGCTATTGAAACAAGCATTTTTAATTTGTATTTCTTGGACTTAACTAGATATAGGTTGTGAATTTGTGGCTAGAACATTTAAAAACATAGCTTTCAAACCAGACAAGTGCATATACCTACTAAGTAATAGACTTATAATAAATCAACAAATCTTGATCATGATCTAAATCTAAGAGAGCTTAGATTAACAAAGAATCATATGTTTTTGCTCTTTAGTAGCCTAATCTTCCTGAAACATGTAAAGGTTTGGACTGTCAACAATTTTCAACAAAATCTTCAATTTTTGCAACGTTTTATTTTCTTCTCTCATATGTACTTGAATTTAGTGACTTTGGAAAAATACTCTTTTGCATTATGGTACATGAAATGATAATACAAAAGGATTAAGACTTTAAGATTTTATGAGGTTCATACGTAATTAATTTTAGTTTAGGGTTAAACTTTATTCCTCCGTTCAGACATTATTATATTCATTAGGTTGTTCTTACAATCCTGCATGATTGTTTTTTTTTTTTTTTTTTTTGATATGGCTACTTTCATTAATCACAACATATTCAATATACTAATTCCATTATTTTGATTCTCATCTTTTGTCTTGTAATTTTGAATACATTTTACCATTCTGTTTTGAATAAGTTCTTTGGTTAAAGGGGTAAGTGCTAAAGAACAAGTATCTTTCATTTTTATACCTTCCATTTGTAAGTTTAAAACTGAAGACTTTGGATTGTAATGATGGTTTGCATGTATGTTGAATCTTTACAAAACACTTGAAAGTTTTGGCTTTTATCTCATTTTCCTTCAATTGGATTGATTTTTTTTGAATATTTTCCTCGAATTCAAGGATTCTATTTCTTTTAATATCATTGTTGTATTGTTGTTTGTGTCATCTTTCAGGTAACTGGGGAGGAAAGGCTACTTTTTGCTTTACCAATGGTTAGTGGTTTTGACCCTAATCAGTTTGCCACCATATTGGGAGAAATGCTTGGAGGAAAGAAAGCAAAAATCAGTAATCTAATGGAGATCGATCGACTCACCAATTTGCCGGATAATATAATCTATCACATTCTCTCTTTTATGGATACTAAATATGCTGTTCAGACGTGTGTCTTGTCTAAGATATGGAGGTATCATTGGACTCATATTCATAGTCTCAATCTTGAGTGCAGAAGCAAGAGAATTACTAATTTCAAGAATTTTGTTCTTGATGTCTTACATCATCGCAAGCCCTTCAATCTCAACAGACTGAGGTTTCATTTAAGAGGTGCAAAAAGCCAGGCTCTTATGAGAATAATTTCTAGCTATTCCATATCAAGGAGACTGGAAGAGCTTGATACTAATCTCACCACTTTTCTTCCAAGCTTTTACCAGTGTCAAACTCTAAGGACTCTCAAACTGGCTTCTTGCTCAAGTAATTTACCTGACTTATCTAGCTTGACATCGTTGACGACTTTAGAAGTCACTAATGTTTGGTTACAATATGATTGTGACTTCTTCTCAAGATGTTTGAATTTGGAGAACCTATCCATAACAGAATGTGATGTGTGGTCTTTGACTACTTTAAACAGTATTTGCTCCACAATTGGTTAAATTGATTATTTCAGATTTCAAATCTTGGAAAAGGAATCGGAATGGAAAGATTGTTAGAGCTGCACCCAGGGAGGTGAAGATTGTAATAACTGCACCTAGACTTAAATTCTTTAACCTGATAGAGGTGGATCCATTAGTGTTGAGCATGGATGATTGTCCAACCCTTGAAAAGGTGGATATTCTTATGTCCCAACCTATTCATCGAAGGGATGATAAGAAGCAAACATTCATTTTGGATATGTTCCATATGGTCAAAGAACTGTTTCAAGTAAAATCCCTTAGAATTTCGCTGAACTTTACAAAGGTAAGTTGTACAACTAAATTTTATTAGAGTTTGCATGCAGCTTTTTAGGTAGCTATCTAAAGTGTAATGAAAGTTCATCTTATTGTTTGATTATAATTCTCAGGAGAAATTTATTTTGTGTCGCAACTATGTCGATCAAGAAGCTAAAATTGCGATTTTGAACAAGGTATGTTAATACATATCAATTCTAGTGATGATAATTTTTTTCACTAATTATGTAGAATAAGGAGTATGAATATCTATGACTTAAGAGTCAAAATGTGGGTTGAATAAGAAAAGATCTCCACTGTTATAAAGTTGTGATGGATTGAAATTCCGGTGGGATTAATAACTAATCATTCACATTTAGGCTGGTATAAATTAACTACTCACCAAAGAAATCAAAAGGTTCCAGAAGCTTAGAAAGACAATTAGTTATATTGTGTATCACTGAAATATTACCGACTCTTTTATCACTTCTTTAAAATGCTGGACCTTACCTGCATGATATGGGATCTTTGACCTTGTTTTGGTTTACTCCTTATCGTGTGCATGGACAATCATCTTTTTAATTTTTAGATTTTTATTTCTTGTAATGTAGAAGGATCAAAACGTTATGATCTAGTAATCTGCTGGAAGGGTAGGAAGAATGGTTCTGAAATGGAGGATTGTGAATGTGTATGCTGGACTGCTGTTGATTTTCTTGAAGTTGACAGAATACTAATAGTTTGTCTTGATTTTAATATATTGTTTTTTGATTTGAAATATTTTGTTGTGACATTTATAGGAGACTGGAGAGGAACAGTTGGTTGGTTTGGCCATTATATTGGAAGAAATCTGAAACCCTCTTATACATGAGGTTGCAGCTAAACTTTTGGGCAAAGAATTCGAGAATGTTGTTAGTCTTTTGTCTTTGATTATTTTGATTTGATCATTCAAGAATTCAAAAATTGTGCTTTCTTAGAAACAGATTTTTGGAGGGGAGTTTGATAGAACCTTTCGTTTAGCTTTTGTATGATATGTGGTTATAAAATTTTCTCATACTTTTTATAATATTATTTTATATGGATTATGTTATATGGTATAATTAAATTTCCTCCACTATTTTGAGATCAAATTTCGGTGAATTTTGTTTTGAGAAGTGATGGTGAAATCTATCATTATTATTATATGAGACCAAATTTTGATGAATTTATTTTGAGAAGTGATGATGAAATTTATCACTATTATCACATGAGGTAATTGCATCAACTCCCATAACATTTAGAATAAATAATTATATAGAGACTTCAGTTTAGACAATAATTCTATTTAACATTTCATTAGTGTTGTAGACTTGTAGTTACAGTCCATGTCGATAAATGATTAACAATTCACCAACTGAACCTCCAATCTCTTAGACAATAAAAGGCACGCAATTACTTACGATGTAAGATGATTTAGATATTTCATAACAAAAATAACTAAAAATCTTTTGTTATTTATTCAAATTTAAAAATATTTAAAGTATTTGAAATTAAAAATCAAATTTTTAATTTTTCCGTTGAATTGATGGAAGTTTGAACTCTTTTTGGTATTATATAGACCAATAAATAACAGATAATGTCTTTTATTTTAAAACAAAAAATATAAATTATAGAGACTTTTTTCATTGTCCACAAAACGAGTTTAACAGTGATTGACAAGGAGTCTTCTCAGCATCCAACAAAAGGGTCCTCTTAGCATTCACAAAAGCAGTTTTTAATTGAAGAGGATTCACTTGGAGTCTTCTCAACGTCCAAAGCAATTTAGCTTTTGATGAAGAATAACCACACTTTCTCAGTAAATGAACATTTTCAAGTTACTGTTATTGTCATATTTCATTTTCTCTTATCAATTTGTGCCGTTTATATTCAGGTCTGTTTTGAGCTTTAGCTATATTACTAGTTGGAAGGCAAGTTCGAGCTGTTTTGTTCGTAATCAATTATTTCCGCCATACATGATTATATTAGATAAAGAAAAAAGTGTGCGAGTGCACATTGGATTTGATGCTATGTTTTTTTACCTAGCATAATCAAACACAAAACAAAGCCATTAATTTCAGAATTGAATTGGTGTGGAAGTCATAATATATACCTAATCAAATCTCTCTTTATTTAATTCTCTAAATTCTCTAAAATGAGGTATTAGGTGCACAATTCACTTACGATTTACAAAGCTAAAAGACCAAATATATTATAAACATATTAAATATATATATATTTTATGACATTACATACTAACTAGTATTAAAGACACAAATTACATATTTGAAAACAATAAAACATGTAGATATTGAAGTTATTTTCAATGAAACACTATTGCCAACTTAATAAATTACTTCCCTCAACTAAATAGAAGACTATTTCAAAAAAAAAAAAAAAAAACCCTAAATAGAACACTAAACGTATATGTGTTTACTAGTTTGAATTGAACCTTTAGTATCTCTCTCTACACATGTAGTTTATTTGATGCTACGTTTTTTTATCTAGCATGATCAAGTACAAAATAAAATTATTAATTTCAAGAATGATTTGCCGTATGAGGAAATCATAGAAAATACTTAATCAATTATCTCCTTATCTAATTCTCTAAATTAAGGCATTATGTATTCTTAGAGGGTTCACCTGCTAATTGAGTTAAAAGTAATTAATTATTAGATACATCAAATCTAATTAAAAACATAAATTAAATAGTTGAGAACAATAAAACATGTGGCTATGCACTTTCAATCAAAAAATTAAAATTAAGGCTTTGATTTTGCTTGCATATAATGTATTGTAAACAAAAAGGAAATGCTTAGTCATTTTTAAAATTTACGTGAACTAGCTCTCCAAGCATATGCTAATCTTGAATTCATTTTATGTTTCTTGAAAACTTGAATTTCTTTCATGAATTTAAATTATTTTATTTCTAAAATTTATCAAAATACGTACTCTTGACCAATGCTAATCTTGAATTCATTTTATGTTTCTTGAAAACTTGAATTTCTTTCATGAATTTAAATTATTTTATTTCTAAAATTTATCAAAATACGTACTCTTGACCAATTGTATAAATGGACGTGAGCTCTTTGTTTCTAAGTTACAAAAGAAGGTTAATTAATTGTTAAATAAAATGGATGTAAAATTTTCATTTTTTTAATTAGATTTAAAAAAAAAAACAAGAGCACAAAAGAATTGTTAGTAAACAATATTCCGAGTACATGTACATACATTCTCCAACACTCTTTCTTTAACTATGTAATAATTGGTTAAGTAGTAGTCACTCGGCACAAAGGACACTTTCATATACATTCTCACACACTCTTTCTTTAATTATGTAACAACCGGTTCAAGTAATAGTCACTCGACACAAAGGACGTACGGCCGCATGCAATATATAAGTAAGTGTTAATACATGTTGTGTGGTATGTGTGACTGCAAGGACGTATAGACATTACAGAAACTTCATGCAGGAAGTCTCTTTGACAAATGATACGTCTCCTCCTGATAGTGTAACAGAGCACTAGAATCAAATCTAAAGCTCGGGATGCTCTCACGTAAGGCAAGAGGAACTCCCTAAGACTTAACGACTTGAGGTTGAGCAGTTTGAGGCTCGGCTTGATGCTCAATTGTTGGCATCTCAGCATCAATGAAGGTGTGGTTGGCGATGCTCTCACGCAAGGTAGGAGGAACTCTTTGAGACTCAACGACTTGAGGTTGAACAACTTGAAGCTCGGCTACTTGATACTCAATTGCTGGCATCTCAACGTCAACGTCAGCGGAAGGTGTGGTCGTCGTAAAAAATCGTCGCTGCATCCAGTAGCAAAACTCAAATATGACTAGAATAACAAAAAAAAAAAAAAATGGTAAGGATTTTGAACCAAAAATGTGCTAGATCAGATTTTAATCCACTAGAATGGTTAACTGATTCTTCCCTATTGATTTTTTAAGAGAGTAAAAAAACCAAGAATATTGAAGGATCATGAACTGCTTGCAGAATCCAATCACAGAATCAAGGTTGTCTTAGTATAGCTTCAGCTCCCCCTTCACCGACATAACTAAACATAAGAACTCATTCATTGCCTTTAACGATGTCTCCGCCACCTCTATGATTCCTCACCCTCACCACCCAATCCAATCACAAAATCATTTTCGTCCTTAAATTTGGAAAAATGATCATATTTTTTCACTATGTTTTAAAAACCCAACAAATCAACACTACCATTTCAATAAAATGTCAAATTTATCCCTTCCATGAGTCAATTTTAGGTAACGGACAGCACGATGGATGGAGTAGTAAACTGCCAGTTCCAATCATGATCAAGGATGGTAACAAACTGTACAAACTAGATAAATTAAAAAATAAAATAAAATAAAATTGTGAAAAGACAATCATATCCGTAAATAATTAAATCATAGCCCTAAATAATTCAAACATACAGGTAAGGAAAAACAATTAAAAAATCTCTCGATTGCAGTGTAAAAAAACAGTCAGGTAAAGAAAAACAATTAAAAAAAATTGAAATAGAAGACAAAAAATAAATAAATTATTAAAATATAAGCTACCGTTGACCCATCAATCAATTAAAAAAAAAAAAACAAAAGCAAGAAAGAATTCAGTACAAGAGAATCATGAAACAAGAAGATCAAGCAAACCCATGAAGAGATTCAACAAAACCAAACGATCAAACAAGAAGTTAAAATGGTAGAAGAAGACTCACCCACGACACTGGATCCTCCAGAGCCAAGCGTCTATGTTTTCTCCGAAGGGGTCGGTGAGATCTGTGAGATAGAGCAAGAGAGGAAGAATCTTGCGAAAAAGGAACAGACCAAGGTCGAGGCAGAGATGAGAATAAAGAGAAGATATTGAGGGCAAAGAGAGGGTGAATATTAAGATATTACACTTGACTTATTTATAATTAAAAATAAAAGGAGTGATGTTATAAAATTAATAAAATAACGTAGAAGTGGAAGTGGAAGAGTGCATGAAATTGATAACATAATGGATATAAAAACAAACAAATGAATAATTAAAAAGTGAGAGAGTGAAAGATAGAAAAGCAATATTTACTTGGTGCTTGCACTGATTTCCGAGGGAAGAAAGTTTTTCATATATTTTACAAAGTGAAGCAGCCTATTTATGGGCAAAGTTCATCGCTTCACATGAAAAAAAAAAAAAATCAACTTTCTTAACAGGCGGGTAATCCACTCTTGCACGAAAAGTGAGTGATTGTTGATCGGTAGGATTTTTCGAATAAACTCAACTTTCTTTTTTCACATGCACTATTTGCAAAACTAAAACAATTTTGTTTTGTCTTTAATGACAATTTACAAATTATATTTCACTCTTAAAAAGAAAAATTGAGCCCAAGGGCAAAACTGTAATTTCACTATATTATGTAAAAAAGTCAACAGTCAGACAAAATCTGCACCGTCAAAAAAATTGAGCGCAAGGGCAAAACTGTAATTTTAAAAAATTTATGTATAAAACCAAGGATATTTTTATAATTAAATATTATTGTAATATTTAACTATGGGTAATGGTACAATGATCTTTCTATCTTTTTTAACTGAACCCAAGCATAAATGACGATTTTCACTTGTTTCGTTAGGTTAGGTTTAACCGTTGATTGATTCACGAGAGAAATTAATTTAATATTTTTTAGAACATTAGGGTTGATTTGATGTATTTTTAAAATATAGTTAAAAATATGACCATTACCCAAAATTTAAGGACAAAATGATTTTGACCCTTTTTCATTTTGATTAACTACGTTCGTTTTAACAACCTTGAAAAGCATTGCGAGTAATCATGTGTGCAATTAAAGTTTTTCTTTTTATGTGTTTACTATCATCTATTATCAATTGGAATAGAAGCCAATGTATAGCTTATCATATTAATTTCAAAGACAGTGACTTAAAAAACTGAGATATAATATAAAATTGGACATCTCATTAAAATGTCGGTGAGACCTGTTTTTATCAGTGACATTCAAGTTTGACATCCAATTATGGTTTGTGCAATGCACATTGTGAAATTGGTATTTGAACAGGTCGTTTTCATGCTTTCGAAGTAGCTCATAGCAGAGACTGAAATCTAGCTAGGAGTGTTCAACAATTTAAAACTTCTCTTTTTCTGTTTCTCAATGACTTTAACAGTTAAATATGCATTAAGGAAGTATTAGAGTTTTAAGTGGTTGTTTAATAACTCCAAAATATCTCAGAAATGATTCACGCACATATGTCATTATATAAGAGCTCCTCGTTGGATGCTCTTGTGTATTTCTTATTTATAGTATGTTCTCAAGTTATTGTAACGTTATCTTTTGCATGTTTAGCTTTGGTTTCATTTAATATCTTGGTTTCGTTCTTTTTCAGATAACTTCCCAGTTAAATTTATTATTTTAGCTATATTTCATAATGGTTAGTGGTTACATATGTTATACCAAAATTGACATAGATTATAAAACTACAATTGTGTTCTTTTTGTTTTTTGACATCAGTTCAATATTTTACACATTGCAATATCTCTAGAGACTATTTTTTTTACTTCTTTGTTTTGTATTATACTATATTTTGAGTACCTATTTTGAGATAGCCTTTTGGTTCTTTTGAGTCTCTCTCTAAACTCTATAGTCTATACCTTACTTGCAATATACCTTAATTCTGATCCAATTTTCTGCAGCCCAGTGGACAACTTTTTCACTCTCTGTATTGCACTCTTTTTTCTTACTAATAAAATACTGTGTTTTTCTTCTATTTTTGGAAAGAGATAATGACGCGTTAAAATTTTCTACTGATCTAGCTCAATATTGTAATCTGCTAAATAACTATTTTAGAATGTTTTCTTCTTGTTTTGTTTTTTCAACTATATTGTATATTTCATATTTGTCGTCTTAGGTCGAGTATTTAGAAAATTTGGGCGCTGAAAATGTGTATATGGTTGTAACTCTGCACGGACGTCTAACACAAGCTCTGTCGTTACGAATGACAAAGAAACAATAGCTGTAATGTCTTAATTTTTGATAACTTGCAATTCAAGTCAGGAGTATGTGTTGATGGTTTGCCTACTAATCATGGCTAGTTAGGTCACATTAAATGGATAAGTAGATACCACGAGCAACCCATTTCATGCCCTTATTGCTCAAACTTCCCATTTTAGATTTTTTGTCAAGTGCATTAAGTTTGGTTTCATTTTAGTAGGGTTATAAATTTTGAGTTTTAATAATTGATTCCACAAAAAATATCTTGAAGTTTATACTTAGGATAAACCATTATATGCATATTCAGGTCTATTTACTCCTATTTTTAGTCACATCAAAATTAATATAAATTGGATATGTATTCTAAAGAATGTAAATCAACATTTGGTTGAAACAACTACGTGACGCCATCTATATTCTCCATTTATAATTTTTAACGTGCATTTTGATTGTATATTTCAAATTAGCTTTCTTTTTCAAAAAATAAAAAATTACAGCTTTTAGTTTTGTCTTTATAGCAAAACAGTGTAAATATTTGCTTTCGTTTTCGTGTTGAGAAGGCTTTTTTGGCTTGTTTGTTTATTTGTTTGTTTGTTAGGTGACTTCATGATTTTATAGGATGAAGAACGATTGTAATGAGAAGAAAGGAAATAGGTGATCGATATAAGCGAGTTGAAGTGTGTTTTTTATACAAGCAATCAATTGATTCCACAAAAAATTCCTTGAAGTTTATGTTTACGGTAAGCCTTTGTTTGCATGTTTAGGTCTATTTTATATTATCTAGTCATATCAGAATGAATGCAACTTGGGTATGTATTCTAAACAACATAAATCAACATTTAGTTGAAACACTTACGCGAATTGTATTAAACTTAATGAATTTAATGTTCTTTTAAGTTATTTTAGTGTCCGTATTCTATGTTTAAATTTAAATTTTATTTATTATAGATGATGTTCAATTGAATTCATATTTATGAGTACATCCAAATAGATGTCAAACTGTAATAGTAAATTTGAGCTTAATCGTATATTTAAAAAGAGAATTTTTTAATTTAAATGTATTTTTATATTTAAGTGTGCATTAAAACATGTTTTTTTTTTTAATGAATTGAGCAAAAAAGAATTGGATTTGAGACATTTGGCTCCAAATGGGTTCAGGTATGGGTTAGAAATTGAAAACCTGTTCGGGTTTTGGGTTGGGTTTAGATCTCCACTCCAAATCAAGTTTGAGTTTAGGACAAGATTATCCAATTTCAATTCGATCCGTTGTCATCCGTAATATAGAATGGCTTTATTTTACTGTAGCATGTCTAATTTTAAATAGTGTAAAATAAGTTTGATAACAAGCCACTTAATTCGTACAGATCAAAGCTACATTTGTTGTTGCTGTAATACTCGTGGTTTACTTTTACCACAACACTTTCTGAATTTTGGTGCTTTCATAGATTTGTTTGAATTTCTTCAATAATATTGCTTTGGATTTCAAGTGATTAACCTATAGCGCTATTTATAATTTTCAATAATCTGATTCTTCTTTGTGCCGTGTCATATAATCTACCGAATTTAAAATTGACTAATTACAGGGGAATCCGAAATAGGACTTTAATTTGAAGTGCGTTTATTGCACGAATTTGATTGGATAGAATATGGATTAGATTAAATTGATATTGTGATATATTTGGTATGCTAGGACTAAGGAGTGAATTATGAATAATATTTATTAAATTAATTTTTAAATATAATAAGTATTTAAAATATATTATTAATGAAATAAATAAATAAAAGAACAAAAGAAAGAAGAATGATATGAGAGGTGATTAATTAGTCCCATTGCTTTTTTGCACATTGTTTTCTTGGGTGTGACTAATTTAGCCCCACCCTAATGGGATAGGAAAGAGATGAGATTAAATTTTGTCCAATCCCAACTCCTCAGCAACTGTGAGATTGGACAAAATTTTTTACAATCCCATCCAATCACTGGCCAACA
This sequence comes from Nephelium lappaceum, assembly GCA_021234005.1. NCBI lineage: Eukaryota > Viridiplantae > Streptophyta > Magnoliopsida > Sapindales > Sapindaceae > Nephelium > Nephelium lappaceum. The sequence continues at coordinate 9,266,304 of CM038004.1, forward strand.
AGCAGGTCATTAGGTGCTTATTTTGAGACAAAGGATTTTGTTAATAATGTGAGACATTTGGACTTTTTTTTCTTTTTTTGAATTAGTGAGACATTTGGACTTACTTGACATTTATATGATCTATCTTTCATGAGGAAAACAATGTTGCTAATGCCAACATACTCATTCGACAACCTCATGAGCAGTCATCAAGTTTTTGAAGTGATGTATTACGTAGTTCACTTGTCAAGTTGAAAAGCTATTATTTATTAAACATACTAAATATTGTTAACAACACAAATTACGTAGTTGAAAAATATAAAATATGTGGCTATTCAAGTCATTTTCAATTATTCACTCCAACTTAAACATGATCATATTAGATAGAAGATTATGCTTAATTGCCTATATATGTTTGTTAGCTTGAACTTGAACCTAAAGTCTCTCTGTATATATTCATATTTGATTTGATACTAAATTTCTATAATCAAGCACAAAACAAAACCAGCAATTTCAAGATTGATTTCCTGCGGAAATCATGAAAAATACCAAGTCAATTATCTCTTTATTTATTTAAATTCTCTAAATGGAGGTATTATGTTTTTTTTTTCTTAACGAAAAATGGACATTACGTATTCTTAAAGAGTTAATTTATTACTTAAATGAAAATATCATTATTTATTACATGTGCAAAATATAATCAAAAACACAAATTAAATAGTTAAAACGATAAAACACGTCGGTATTCAGTTCACTATGAATAAAAAAATTAAAAGAGGGCTCTATTTTACTTGTGTACAATGCTTACTAAACATAAAGGAAATGCTTAGTCATTTCCAACAATGAGAGTGAGAGACAGAGAGCAGATGAGAAAGTCGGCATGTTTTGTTCTTTATAGGGACTAGTTCTCGAGTTACAAACTCATCTTTAACTTTTTTATTTTTTTGAAAATTTAGAACTTTTTTTTAAAAAAATAAATTTCCAGAGCAAATTACACAGAACCAACTTAAGATTTGCTATTTTACACTCAAATCAACTTTTCAAAAATTGACAAACAGTGCCCTGCCATTGGTGATGGATTGTTTAAGGTAAAGGTTGGTAGTAAAAAAAACAAAAATATTCCTAACCTTTCAATTTAATAAAATAAAATGATTGAAATATATATATATATATATATATATGAAAAGAAAATGAATATTTATCGTCCATAAAATGGATGTAGGAGACCCAAAAAAAAAAAAAATGTTGTTATAGGATTTTAAAAAACCATAAAAATGAAAAAAAAAAAAAAAAAGATTGGTGGATATCCTAAAATTGGATCTCTATCAGATAGGACCTCCAACATTTGGAAATCTGAACCTCAAATCTCTATGCAACAGAGATTCCAACAACCTAAGTTCTCCAATGCATAGAGATCTAAAGCTTTTGAATTTCCTAACGCATAAAGATCCCACACTTCTGGGTTTTCTATGCCAATGAGTTTTGGTTTGAGAAAGACATTTATGAGTTGTTCATCATTGATTGTATCTTCAATACCCAAACCCTAAATCAACTCAAATCAACCCTCAAATCACCACACCCATTGATCAAATCAACCCCCGATGAAGATCAGCACAAAAAGAAAGAAAAAAAAAACCTCATTAAGCAAAGATAAATACACATAATTCAATAAATCTTCAACACTTTCAATTTCCATATGCACAACTATTGAAGTGATATATTTTCTTTTTCATTTTTTAGTTTTTTTTTTTTTAAATTTACTTTTATCTCCACCGTTCAAATAGTTAGTGGAAATTGAGTTTGATTTTTTAATTTCATGAGTTCTTTTTTTTCAAAAGAAAAATAAAAATGAGATCAAAATACACAAAACACCTTTAGACAAGTTAAGGTTGATTAGAGCATGACCAATTGCCTCAGTTGAGGCAGATCCATTTTAGCATCCTTGAGTGTCAAGTTCAAGTACTCACCAAAACCACTTTAATGGAAGTTTTCCCTTCATTATATGTGGACTGTTTCTCCACTTTTTATAGATTTACCGTTTCCATTCCTAGAAGTTCATCCTTGGGTTGCACTATAACAACTATTGTTGCTGTTTTTAATTATACTTTGAACTGATTCTATTTATTAAAAAGAAAGAAAAAGATGAGTTTGACTGGATTTGACTAATAATAAGGGAGGTCAATGTTTGTTTTTTGAAAAGTTGGGTACCTATATGAATAGGCAAACTAAGTAGGTTTGTGTAATTTGCACAAATTTCTAAATTATTCTTTTGTATAGAAGTTTACGAAACAACCCTTCATCGATTATGTAAATGGATGTCAGCTTTTATTTCCTGGTAGTTACAATGAATACTTAAACACTATCTAGTTCACGTATACTGATCAAAATCTAAAGAAAAAATAAATTCAAGGTTGGCTAAGGCTTGCAGATCTCTGTAAAGAGCAAAACACGCCAACTCTCTTTTTCTCTTTCCCGCTCAATGTTGAAAATGACTAGGCATTTCGTTCATGTTTACATTAGACAAACAAAACAAAGCCTTGGGTTTTAATTTCTTTCTTTTTTTATTAAAAGTGACTTGAATAGCGCCCCATGTTTTATTGTTTTCAACTGTTTAATTAGTGCTTTTAATTATATTTGGTAAATCTGATAAATTATGACTTCTCCACTTAATTAACAAATGAACCTTAACACGTAATGTCCTTTTTTTCTTGTTAAATAAAAAAAAAAATACATAATGCCTCAATTTGACAATTAAAGGAAGATACTTGATTGCGTATTTTCTATAACTTCCCTATCAAATCAATTATGAAATTAATAATTTAATTTTGTGCTTTAATATGCTAGCTAAAGAAATGAGTATGAAATCAAATGTATATATAATGATTTTATCATTAGAGTCTTATAACTTTAAAAAGTTCGGACAAATGAATTAAATTTATACACTATATTTTTTGTTAGTTCATTCTAACATTTTAAAGTTATAAGGTATTAATAATAAAATCACTATATATATGGAAAAAGAAAAAAGAGAGAAGTTTTGAGTTCAAGTTATCAAACATATACTACGTATGATTTTCTATCTAGTATGATCATTGGTTGAGGGAAGTAATTGTTTAAGTAGGTAGGAGCAAATGATTGAAAATGACTTGCATAGCCACAGGAGTTACTGTTTTCAACTTTGTAATTTGTGTTTTTAACAATATTCAGTATGCCTAATAAATAATGGCTTTTCAACTCAAGAATGATCACCTAATATCTCACTTTAGAGAATTTAGAGATTTAAACCAAGAGAGAATTGATTAGACATACCTTATGATCTTCACGCCAAAGAAATCCTGAAATAGTGAAATTGATGGCTTTATCTTGTGTTTAACCATGCCAGATAAAGAAATAACATCAAATAAAGCATATATATATACACACGCATAATCTTTTATCTAATATATTAATATATTCATGTTCGAGGAAGAACCCACTGATTAAAAAACAAAAAAGCCCCAACGTGCCTTCCAACTGGCTCAAAAGAGACCTGAACACAGAGGCCCAAATTGCTTAGAGGTAGGGAGATATAACAATAACAATGGTTACTTTTACTAAAAAAGAGTGGTTGTTTATTTATTTTATATGAAAAGCTAAATTGCTTTGGATGCTGAGAGGACTCCAAGTAAATCCTCGTCAATTAAAAGCTAAATTCCTTTGTGAATACTAAGAGGACTCCTTGTCAATTACGGTTTACTCCTTTTGTGGATGTTGGGAAAGGTCTCTGTATATATATATATTTTTTAATTCTAAAATAAAAGACGATCTTTGTTATTGTTCCTCTATATAATACCAAAATATTGATCTTTCCATACATCATCTCTTTCTCTTTAAAAATCAATAAGGGTATTTAAAATATATATATAAAAAAAAAAAAAAAAGGAAAGGATCAATGAGCCATTTTAATGCATTAGAAGTTGATATTGCTTCTTTCTGGTCTGGGTTCATTATCATTTATGTCGACAATAAACACCTTTCATTGAGTTTGAGTTGGCGGCCACAGAGCGTCAAGCTGTTCAACCTCAGTCGCTGATTCTCAAGGACACATGTATCCTCTTGGTAGCGTTGACAGATCACTGGACTCAAATTTGAAGCTGAAATTGCTCTTATGCAAGGCAGGAGAAATTCCCTGAGACTCAACGACTTGAGGTTCAGCTACTTGACGCTCTCTGTGGCCGGCATCTCAACGTCAATGGTTTTGTGTATATTATTATCCTCCTCACATGTCCACCAAATGCATCGATCACCCACCAGACATGAAACCGACTCATATAACAATAGAATACCCTTTACAAGATCACTCACATTTGGTCGTGGACCTGTACCTTACCCTTTGACAGTGAGAGCATGCCGCCCACTTTCACCCCCGAAATCCTGAAGTTCTTTCGTGTTGTCAATTTTATTGAAACTGACAAGCCTTATTTTGCTTATCTTTATAAAACTCTCATTTTCAGCAACTTGAACATGTATCTATTTCTTATAGTATGATCCTGAGGTGAATATATATATATATATATATATTTTTCATTTAATATCTTGGTTTCGTTTTTTTTGGGATAACTTATCAATAAAATTTATTAGTTTAGCTATATCTCATAATGGTTTTATTTGTTTTACAAAAATTGACATCGATTATAAAACTTTATTTCCATTCTTTTTCTTGTACATTAATTACTCTGCAGTATCCCTTAGAGATGGTATATTTTTTCACTTCATTGTTTTGTCTCATATTATATTTATTTTTAAGTACCCACTTTGAGATAGTCTTTTGGTTCTTCTGAGTCTATCTATTATTTACAATAATACCTTCTAGTTAAGCAACAAAGTTTGTTTGAATTTCTTCTCTTTATTTTAATTGCTTTAGTGTCACTATACATAATGGTATATACATCTTAGGAGAGGAGAGAATTACTCTCCATATCCATCAAGCATGGGGGAGATTTTCTCTTAATTTACAACGGTCGTTTGGGAGAGAATTTCTGTCAATTTAGAGCCAACAGATATGAATGATTTTTGGCTAGTCAACTGGAGGTTTCCAATTCAGTTATCTCAACACCCTTCACTCAAACTGATGGGTAGGAAGGGACGAACTGTCATGTTGTCAGGAAGAATTTTGAACCAGGTGAAGGTAGCCCCTTTTGTAAATATATCAGCATGTTTGATCTGTACCAAAGAGAAACTTGATTTCTAGACATTTCTCTACAATCCCTCCAGCTTTACATTGTGATAATGTGAGTGCCACATACTTGGCTTCTAAACCCGTTTAACTACCAGTTTCTCTCAACTTACAGCCAACATATTTGCGGTCGGGGTCTAACCCGGACTTGCAAATAAAATAGGTCTTTCAAACGTATTGATCCGGATTTGACCGGTCAAATCCGGTCAAAACCAGATTTGACCAATCAAACTGGGTTGATCCGTAATTCTTTTGTGAAAAGAAATTCAAATTTTTTTACTAAACAGGTTGTGGGCTCAAAAATTCTAACCCACTTCTTTTATTTTTTTTAATTAAATTTTTCTATTAAACTTTTTTTTTAACTTAATTCTTTTAATAAGTTTTTTTAGACTGAATTTTTTTAATCCAGTTCTTTTTGACTTATAATTACATCATTTTATATTTAATATATATATAAGAATTGAACTTATAATTTATTTTAAGTCATTTTACATATTTTTATAAGTCTACCGAACATATTTTCCTTATATTTTGTGCTAAGCGATTATTTGAAAATTAATTTACCAAACATCCATCTATTTTATACGTTAATCCATAAATGGTTATTTCATAGGCATAGGTAATCCGAAAGGTACCTTAATCTGATAGCTTCATTAGAAAAATCACAATTTATTAATTAAGGCACGACGGTTACATTCATGGGATATCTGGTGCCTGAAAGGTATGTAAAACAATAAATAGAGAAATACATAAGAATTAACAGATAAATGTTTGCAGGGATGCTCTTCAGTTCACTTGGACTCCTGTGTCGTAGGTTTCTCCTGCTTTCCAGTTCTGAGGTATACTATTAACTGGAACTACCCACGACTCATCTCCATCTTCATCGCTAAATAACATCCTTAGAGACAGGGGACCGCTTGGGGGTGACGTAGTTGTCCAAACGGCTCCATAAGTCCGATCCAAGAGCTTGCACGCGAAATTCTGAGTCTGCACAGATTGAAAGTATATATCATGGTTATCAGGTTGAAAAAAGCAGACAATTTTGTGAAAAAAAGCAATCAAATTTAGAGACTAAAGTGCAACCTCACAGAGCTGCACAGCAGTAATATCCTTTTTGCCTTGTTGAAACCATATGGCAAAAGCCAAATAGTAAGGGTAGTTACTGTGCTCATCGATCTTAATTGTTAGATTTTTGTTCGGATAGCTGCAGGAAACTCTGTTTGACACAGAAAAACTCAGTGAGTCCACAGTATTATGGAATAATATATTTTGTATGACAATTTTATGATGTTAACATGTATACGATATATAACTTACCGTCTGTATTCAATATCGACTATACCAAGTGCCAACAGAGATGCTGCTGCATCCGTGGTTTGAGCCATCCGACCAAAGGCTCGTCTGCTTAGAATAAAATCAGTTCGGTCACTTGAGCCTTGGTCAGTTATAACAACATTTACACCTTTGTCCGAGCAATAGTTACTGTTGGTGCATCTCACCTAGTGAAGTATAAAATACAAGGACAACCTTCATCAGCTAGGAGTTGAAATCAATTACATATGATACGATAGTTCATGGATGTACAGAGTCAGGGTATATAAATTTGAATAGTTTGTATATACCTGGTAGCAAGCACCGCAGCCAAGACCACCACGATAAAGATCAGAAGCAGCTGATACATCTCCACCATTAATTGTTGCTCCAAATGAACCATACCCACAAGCACCTACTGCACTCCAGTAAAAAAATTATTAATGAGGATGAATTTTTAACATCAAAATAAACAGATGCTTTCAATTTATATTAAAAGTGTTTCTTACTGTCTGATCCTTTTTCATCAGAATTCGGGTAGTAAGCTGCTCGTGAATGAATAAAACAATCGCTACAAGCAGCAGCGTCCGCCTGATATTGCACAGAAAGTAATGAAATTGCCAAAAAGAAGAAAAAAGATTTAAGAGAAAGAGCCATTGTTGTGGAGGAGCAATATATAGCAAATGCAATTAAAAGCAAGGAAAGAAGACAAGGTGGTAATGCACAAAGTGAAGGAAGTTCGTAGTATTTATAGAACTGAAGAAACAGCCAAGTTTGACATCCTACTTAATGTTAAATTAATCCCATTAGAATTCTATTAAGATTGTTTTACAGCTACCTTCAATAGACTTGATTTCAGAAACGTGTAACAAACTTCATTTTTTTTTACCATTCAGATTCTGTTGCACTTTTTCTTGATTTACTGTGGACTTTTATTTTCTATATAATTTGTAAAGCAGATATTCCATGAGGTTGAACTGAGTCCTTGTGTGAAAGATTCTCAACACTGAATTAATTCAAGTTTTGTCATTATCAGCTAACAGATATTTTTTTACACCATTTGCTTGAGTCTTTCTCATTCTAAAGTACTTCTGTTGTTATCACATTAAGGAATTGAAGACTCTCATTAGTAGAAGTTTAATAATAAATAATCTTTTTATTCTAATGCATCATATCTTTGCCGTTGAACTCTATAAGTCAGAAAATATTTTATTCCCAATATTATTTTGATAACGTGTCCAACATGCTAGCAACTTGACCGTGAAGGACATTTGACTCTAGCTTACCTAACAAGAGAGAGAAGAAGAGACATTGTTTACAAAAATAGGTTGAAAGTTGAATGTGCAGGTTGAATACTTTGAAGAAAAATAATTCTGAAAAAGGGTTCGGCTGGAGATAATTATATTGATGTGGGTGTTGGAGGGAGAGTTTGGTGGTCAAGCACTTACAGAAGGATACACAGATGATACGCCTCTGTTGATGTTCCCACTAGAGGCTGCGATTTTAGTAATGCCTGGAAGGTGGTAGGGAAACTCTCTGGCCATCTTAGTTGTTTATTCTACACAATTAGTGCTGCTCAAACCATCAGTAATTGACAAACTCAAGTGGCAAGTACATTATCATGTGTATACCGGCAAGTAGCAGAAGTTGATAGAGCCAATTACTATATGGGGGAGCATTGTCTCGATGGATGTATTTTATTGATGAACAGAAATAGGTCCCCTCAGCTAATGAAGTTTACATATATAGTCCTCCACGTCGATAAAATTTACATATATACCCTTCAGCCTATGAATATATATCCTTCAAATAATAAAATCCACACATATGTTAAATATAAATCATTTTATTTTATGTAATAAATACAATAATTTTTAATAAAATTTTTTAATTAAAAATTAAAATCACGAACATTTCAGAATATAACAATCAATAAGAAATTATTGAATACATAATAACTCTCATTATTTGTTTTTTTTTTTTTTAATTCTTTACATTTAAAGTAGGAGACAATGTTTTATCCTTTTAAGTTAGTTTCCTATTATTTCACATATTAATTATTATTTAGTTTAATCTATATTTTTGTTTTCAAAACTTATATAAGTTATATTGTTCATTTTGTTAGATGATTAATATGATTTTAATAAATTTATATTATTAGTTTGTAATTTATTTATTTAAATTTGTTTCGAGTTGTTATATCTTAATACGACTTAATGTGATCAATATGACAACATTAAATTACTATAATATATTTAAGTAATTGAGATTAAAACATATTACAGAATAATTATGTTTGTGCTTGCGTACTTGCCTTTCTGTTGAAACTTTGTTTTCAACTTTGTGTATGGTAAGATTTACCTACATAGTAAGATGAAAGGTTATTTACTTAAAAATTATTTAATCATATAGACTGAAAGAGAAATCACTCAGAAATTTAGTATATAATCCATTATTATTATTATTATTTTTTTTTTTTAGATTTAAAAGAGCAACGAGATTCATTTTCATTTACAAAGTTAAGTTTTAGATCATTTATTAAAATTAAAGGTATATATTTAGTTTTTTAATATCTTATTTCATTAAATATTAGTATCTTTTTAAAAAATATTTTGAATTTATATTTTTTATTCGGCTCCGGATAAAAATCATGGCTCCACATGATATGTGAATAATCAATGAACTGACAAAATTTTCGTACAACAGTTTATCCTTAATAATGAGTACATGATGATATTTTAGTAGGACAAACATTGGAAAGCATTCTATATTAAATTAATAACAAACATGATGTCTGTTTGATATTGTAATCTCGCTAAGTTAGCTGAGTTGGAAATTTTGTTGACAAATTTTGTTAACATCAGATGGACATGGACTGCCACGAAGGAAGTTCAGTGAAGCATATCAGCAATGACATGGAAACCATTTTAGGGCTGGGGACCATTATCAATATCTATCCCTTCTCTTCCGTCAAATGATGAGAATATATCAAACCTTTAATTATATACTGAAAAAATGAATACTGGATAGGTATCAAACATTGTTAACGGGGGTGAATAAAGCAATCCGCAAATTTCGTTGTCTGGTTAACAAAAAAAAAAAGGGAAATTACTCACAACCTACCTGTAAATTTAATATTTATAGGCGTATATAACTTTTTAATTTTTTTACAATGTCCTCCCCTGACTAACGGATTGACTGGTTTGACCGTTACGGAATATGATTAACTGTGTAATAAATATTAAAAGACGAAATTACCCCTCAATAAATTTATTTTTTTAATTTTCTTTTAAAATAATTTAAAATTTTAAATAAATTTAATCAGATCTCTACCGTCCATTTGAAAATGGACGATAGAGATTAATTTTTTTTAAAAAGTAAATTTTTTTAAAAAAAGTAAAAATTAAAAAAATTAAAATATTTTTTAATTAGATTTCTACCATCCAAAGTACAAGATGGATGGTGGAGATTAATTTGAGAAAAATAAATAAATTTAAAAAATGATTTAAAATAAAAACACAAAAATCAATATTCATATCCATCTCTCCTTTCTCTCTCTATTCTTCATCTTCTTCGTCACTGTGGTTCGTCTCTCTCATCTCTCACTTCTTCTTCATCTTCTTCTTCTAACTGATCACTATCTCTCTCTTCTCTCTTCTTCTTCTTCTTCTTCTAATCGAACCCAGATCTGGGTTCGAACGTCCGATCTGGGTTCGTTCGAACCCAGACCGAATGATCTGGGTTTGAACCGTTCGAACCCAGCTTGGGTTCGAGGCCTTCGAACCCAGTTCTAGCTGGGTTGAGTTCGAATCCTTCGAACCCAGTTCTGGGTTCGAATCAACTGGATTCTTAAGCAGAACTGGGTTCGAACAAGATTCGAACCCTTTAAACCCAAAATTGGGTTTTGGTTGGGTTCGAATCCTCTTTGAACCAGTTTGAAGGCTTTGAGTTGGGTTCAAAGATTCTGGGTTTGAATCAGTTAGTTGTTTTGGATTGTTTTAGGGTTGATTATTGGTTATTTTAGGGAATTTTTTGTGATTGAATACTGAGATTAAAATGATTTTGGTTGAAGATGATTTCAAGGGTATGTTGGTAATTTCATTTGGTTGCAAAATCAATCTTCTCAATGGTAATTTCGTCTTTTAACACATTTTAAACGGTCAAATGGATCATTTAACGGTCAAATTCAGTCAATCCGTTAGTCAGGGGAGGACGTTGTAAAAAAATCAAAAAGTTATACGCGATTGTGAATATCAAATTTGCAAGTAGGTTGTGAGAATTTGCCCCAAAAAAAATGGATATAATCAAAATAGCCGGCATGAAAATATTGTAGATTACCCCAGTAATCAATATATTTCCCAAATTATCCCCTCCATTCCAAACTATTCACCAAACAACCCCTTCCGTTAACTTCCGTCTTACCAAATCACAAAGGTAATGAGGGGTAAGGATGATGAAGTTGATGGTGATAGTGATGATGATGATGATGATGATGAAGGATAGATGATGATGATAGAGTTGACGGACAGATAAAGTTGTAATGGGTGATGAAGTTGTGATGGATGAAACGATGGTGATGAAAGGTGATGGTTGGTGATCAAGTATGCAGGTGTGATGGACAACGATGGATAGGTTGGCATTGATTTGATTTAATTTATAATTAATTAATATGTAAAAGTCCAGTTACAAGTATTACCCTTTCATAAATGTCGAAGAAAAAAAAAAAAATTATTACTCTTTCATAGTAATCCAAATGTAGTTTTTTAAATGGATATGTTACATTTTGGACGGTGATCTAATGGTTGGTTGAGTTGGGGAATATTTTGAAAACCTGAATAATTTAAGAACATTTTCGTTTTCAAAATGTATTTAAATAATGTTTCTCAAAAAATTGTTAGAGAATCCATGTGTAAGAATAAAGAAAATAAGATGAATCACACATTAGATAAAAGTTATGATAATAATATGTATTATAACTCAATAAATGAGTCTTTAGGAATTATACAATTATCCATCAATGTTGACATCACTATTCACAAATACATAAAAGCAATAGTTATGAAATTCTCTTTTAAGGAAAGAAGGATAGATCTCGTTGTCAAAAAATAGTTTTACAATGTAAGTCGGATTAATAATGTGCTCTAACCTTTTTGTAATACAATGGTTTTAACATCTCTTTTTTTATCACATGTTCATAAAAAAAAGGTTAAATTTTGACTAATGCACTATCCCTTGATAGGAATGACTGAGTATCCCCCTTCATCTTAAGGGTATGTTTGTTGTAAGGGATTGGATAATTTGTAATCTAATCCGTTGTTTATTGATTACATGGGATTGAATTTTTCAATCCCCCGCAACCATTTTGTCCTATGTTAGTGGGATAAATTTATCCCACCAACATTGAACACTTTTTAACATAATAATAATAATAAATTTTTTCCTCAACTTTTTTTATTTTAATTATATAAAATATTGATTTTTTAAATATTATTTTATATACTTTATTAAAATATAAATTGATTTTCATTTTTAAAAACAAAAAGTGGTTGTAAATGTGGTTGCCTTGGTGGCTTCTTTTATAAAATGTGTTTTTAAAAGTAAAAAAACAATTATCATTAAAAAACAATAATTTTTTATTTACCCACCTTATCCACCCCCTAACCTTACGATCCTTACTTATATGAGGGTGTACACTTTAATTAGTTCTTCTCTAGAATATGTGTGTGAAAGAGATTTGTCTCTCCACATGCCAACACACTACTAAAAAAGATCGACTCATCCATGGAGGAGATCTTGTCTAGTTTGGAGAAAGGCGTACACTTTAATTAGCTCTTCTCTAGAATACATCTACGAAAGTGATTTGTTTCTCCACTTACTAAAGGGTTACCACCCAAGGTCTTTCATGAGCACACTGCTTATATGAATGTTGTTTTGGTTGATTATGTGCATGTTTAGTGGGAGTTAGTATTTTGATATTCTTTGTTACAGACATATTTTATATTTATTTTCTACAAAGTAAAATATATGATTTATTTATAAATTATGGATATTATTTGTGTTTGATCTCACTGAAAATTAAAGTTGGACTAGTTGGAAATAGACATGTTTGAGATCACATTGCATTTAATTTCCATATTATGCATCCAAACTCGATCTATGTCATTGAATATAATGGTATGATGACCATTGATGGGTCTAGTTACGAATATATGTCAGTGTTCTAAAAATCGTTGATTCGGCGATAAAACGTTAACCAGTATCTTATTGATCAGATAAGGACCAGATTGCTAGCCAAAATCGATGAACTAAATGATAGTTCGAGTTGCCCGAGTACTCGACTAAATCGACCAAAATTGGCCCAATCGGTTATAACTAGATCTGATAAATCAACCCAAAAAAAAAAATTGACAAATCTGAATCTCCAAACATCATCATTCGAAGTCATCAATCATTCCCACAGAGATTGAAATTAAAAATTGAAAAATGAATACAACAAAAAATGAAAAATCAACAAAACAAAATCAACATAAAAAATATTAAAAATCATCGGGGCACTGCCAGAAGGTCAAGGAGGAAGAAAAAGTGGAGGAGATGGTGGTAGCGGAAGAGGCCGACAAGGGAGGAGGGAGAGAGGAGAAAGAGAGAAAGAGTGAAGGATGGTTGTTGGCAATTGGTTGAGTGAGAAATAGAGGAGGAGGTGGTGGCACCGTAGTGGACGAGGCTGGTGAGGAATGAGAGAAAGAGGAGAAAGAGAGAGAGTGGAAAAAGGTGTTGTGTGGTCGGTTGTGAAAGAGAAATGAGATGATGGTTGTGAGAGAGAGAGGAGGCTAATATATGGTTAGGGTTAGTGTAAATTCATATATATATATATAATGGACAATTATACAAACCCCCTCAGATTTAATAAAATTATAATATTATTTAAGTTTTGACCCTTGATAGTTAAAATAATATCAATTTATTTAATCAGATTTCAAAAAAAAAAAAATTTCCTCCAAACAGTACTCACCGATTAATCGCTGAGTAACTAATAAATCACTAACCACTGTCTCACCGGTCGATTAGTGATTAACGATTTTTGGAACCTTGATATGTGTAATAAAGGTCGCTTCGATCCCATGTTTATATACTAGATGGACCAGACTGTAACTGAGGGGATATTTCGAAACGAATAGTTTTTCAGTACGCACTTAAAACTATTGATAATATAATTGTTTCAGAAAATATATATAGCTCAAGTAGGAGATATTTTTATATTTCTTATTATGAGCTTACATATTAAATGACAATTATATTATATGTTATCTATTTTAATAGGGCCAGATAAGTAGTCTATTAGTTGAGTTCTAGATATATCCATTAGGTATGAGCTTTAGTATGTTAAAAACCAATACTAGTTATATTAGGATTAATGGAAATCTAATTTTAGTTAGTATATAAAGAATATTATAAAGGTTACGATCTCCAAGTCAAATCAACATACGTAATAATTTTACTATCCTTCTCCGTCCCTAATCAAGAAAAAAATTATAGAGTATATTAATGTGATTTGACTGTGGAAGACTTTATCATTCTTTAATTTGTCAACATGAATTCAGGTATATTTTCTTTATAACAATTATTAATGATTTGATATGAGGTTTTGGACTTTAGTGCTAGTTTTCATAGATTAAAGTTTTCCGATAGATATCACTATTCACAAATACATAAAAGCAATAGTTATAAATGTCTCTTTTAAGGGAAAAATGATAGATCTCGTTGTCAAAGAACAATTTTATAATGTAAATCGAATTAATAATGTGCTCTAATCTTTGTAATACAATGGGTTTAACATCTCTCTTTTTATCACATGTTCATTAAAAATAAGGTTAATTTTCAACTAATACACCACCGCTTGATAGGAATGGTTGCGTATCCCCCTTCATCCTAAAGGTATGTTTGTTGCAAGGTGTAACATCCCTAAATTTATAAGCATAAATATTATTATTATTATTATTATGATTAATGAGATGTGGCATGCAAAGGAAGATTTAGTGTTAATATATATATACATATATATTTTAAGTCCCAATTCTATTTAGGGTTTCCTAGTAATAGTCTCTAAATGATATTTTAGGGCTCTAAAAAATTATTGGAAGTACCCAAAGGATGTAGGAAACTTTTAGATATTGATTGAACCTAATTGGAGCATAGATATGAGGGTAAAATGGTGAATGACCTTAGGAGATTCTTAAGAGTGATAAGGGACTAAAATGAAAGAAATAAATTATATTTGGGGTCAAATTAGAATTAAGCAAAGTTGAGAGATGAAAACCAAATTTATCAAAGGACATAATGGTCATTTTTGGAAAAGATCAATATATATATATATATATATATTGACTTTTCCATTTTCGTGCAAAGAAAGAAGCAAAACACAAAATCAAAGACAAAAACAGAGAGGAGAGAAAAAAAGGAGAAAAATTGGGCCAAGTGAGGGAGAGAAGTGATCAAGTTGGTTTCAATCCAATTTCAAGCTCCAATCCAAGCCTCTAAGCCAACCTAAGGTAGATAAATAAGTTAGAGGCAAGAAATCAAGCAAATCAAGATTAGTTTTCATGTTTTTCACTTTGTTGGAATGGTGTTAAATTGATGTTTATGTGATGTTTGAGTTGGGTTTTTTATGTGGGTTTTTGTTTATGACATGAGTTGAGTAATTAGAGACCAAAATCAAGCATAAATTATGTAGAGCCATGATGTTTGATGAGTTAGGGTTGTGTTGGAAATTCTAGGATTTGATTTTAGTTTGTTTTTGAATGAAAAATATTATTTGAAGAAATAACATGGAAAAATTGAGAGAAATGGACTTAGTGTGTGTTGAACTATGAAATGCCATAGTGAGGAGTCTATAATACTAAGGTTATTTGAGTCATTTAAGCATGATTCCATGTTGAAAACATGTTAGGGAAACCTATAAGCAAGTTGGAAATCAATTTAGACTATTTCTAATGTAAAGGCCATATGAAGGACATAAGTGAATATCATGCAATACCACTTCATGTATGTATTTGAATGCATTAAATGAGTATATTTAAGCATGAATAACACCTAGGGAAAGAGAATTGAGATCAGGAATGGAATATGTGAAAAGTGCACCTAAATTAGTATCGAAAAAATGGGGTTTTTCCTAGATTTTGCCACCCGATGGTTGGAATTTTTCATAACCGTTTTACGGGTGACCTAAATGCGAGTTAGGGAGATGAATAGAGCAAGAATTGAGAAAAGAAAATCAAGAGGGAGGGTTGTGTAATGCATTCAATCAAATGAGATGCCAAAAAGTTGACTTTTCATTTCGGGCTCCAGAAAAGCATTTCGGGCATATGGGGATGCTGCTAGGTATATATAAGTAAGGTTCATGGAAAGAAATCGAAAGTTTAAAGCATTGGTTAAGTAGAAAACTGAAAGAGAAGTTAGAAGGTCAAATGGGTTTTAATGAAGTCCAGTGAGATTTGGAAATATTTGGATCATTTAGGATTAGCAAATCATGCATTTTAAATTATGGAATAAGCTTTTATTGAGTATCTATGTGTTCTTGAAAATCCAAGAGAGGAGGTAGCTCAAGGAAGTAAAGGAAAAGAAAAAGAGAAAGTATGAGCTTCCGTTGGAGAAAGTGAAGTAACTCAAGAAAGAAACCAAATGTTGGTGTACATTTAATTTGAATCTTTGTTTTTAATTTTATGAATCTGGCTTTTTAAAATGTTAATACTTGAGTATTTTAATTAAACTTGATCTACTAAACATGTTTGAAGTGTATTTTGAAATGCTATGTTAATTTATGGAATGAATTGAGTATTAAATGTAATATGTTTGAAGGGTTTATAGAATTGTTTAAGTGAAAAGAATGTGTGATTATTATATGTAACCAATTGAAATATTAAATGAGCCTTAGTAAACTTGAGTATTGGTAGGTGGAGATTGAAATTTGGCATGCCAATAGGGTTATTATAGCAGTACTGTGTCGATACGTTTGAAATAAAATAAAAATCATTAATTTAGGGACCTTGAGAGGCACCGAGTGTCCGGTTCCAAATGATTGTTTTATATATGTGTAATGCAATCCAGTGGGTAGGCACCGAGTGTCTGATGCTGAAGAGCCTGTTTTTCAGTCTAAGGTATCATACCAGTGTTTACAAAGGGCAATGAAACTTGATTTAGATAAATCTTTTAACGTATGTGTGATTGGGTTTTTCAAATGTGTACAACAAAATGTTAAATGATGTTGAATTGAAAAGTTGTTTATTTTATGATATGAAAATGTTTATATTCAAAACTATGAATTCGAATTTTATGTACACCCACTAAGCAAATGTGCTTAGCGCGTTGAAATTTTCACGCGTAAGTAGTAGATTGCACCAGGGGGGAGACGGTTGAAGAGAGAGCACATCTGCAGCGAGCTGATACAGTCACATCCATCATTCTATATTTATTTTTGGGTATATATATTATATTTGGTTTGTATATAACAAATTTTAATTGGTATACATGTGCATGCATATATAGATATATATATATATATATATATTTGTAAATTAATTGTGGGATTTTGTGAAGAAAACCAATTTATATATTTTGAGATATTGTTATGTATATGGAAATTGATGAGTCAGACGGAGTTTGGTTTCAGTTGTTGATTATTGTGTTGTGAAAAAATTGTGTTGGAAATGAATATGATGATTTGTAACAGGTTGGGAAAGTTCGAATTCTAGGGGAAACTCTGACAGTTTTTCCGTTTAAAATAAAAGAGTTTTGTATTATTTTTAAAGTTTTTGAAATTTCGTATTTTGAAGTAATTAATTTAATATATGGTTTTCTAAATAAATAAATTTGAAATATATGGTTTTTACATTATAGATTTAATGAAAATGATATGCATGTAGTGCCCCTTGGGTTCGTCTGGTGAAAGGATGGACATGGGGTGTTACACAAGATATTGGATATTTTGTAATCTAATCTGTTGTTTGTTGATTACAATTTACATGGGATTGAATTTCTTCTCTCCCATGCAACCATTTTGTCCCATGTTGGTGGGATAAATTTAACTGGTTAAATTTATCCCACCAACATTGAACACTTTTTTAAAAAAAATAAAAATAAAAATAATTTTTTTCCTTACATTTTTTTATATTAATGATATAAAATATTTATTTATTTTTAAATATTATTTTATATACTTTATTAAAATATAAATTGATTTTCATTTTTAAAAGCAGAAAGTGGTCGTAAATGTGGTTGCCTTGGTGGCTTATTTTTATAAAATGTGTTTTTGAAAGTAAAAAGGCAATTATCATTAAAAAACAATTTTTTTTTTTAACTAACTTATCAAACCATTAGTTTTACGGTCTTTACCAATATGAGAGTGTACACTTTAATTAACTCTTCTCAGGAATACGTGTATGAAAGAGACTCGTTTCTTCACATGCCAACACACTACTAAAGGAGATCAACTCATCCATGGAGGAGCTCTGGTCTAGTTTGGAGAAGGGCCTCATGTAGCCTCATTTTAATAATCAAAAGTAATAATTAAGATATTTAAAATTATTTTATGACTAAATTATTATTTCATGAAAACTTAAATAATCTTAAACGATATTTTGGTTTTGCTTAAAAGGTCAAAGACAATTTAACTTAAAAGGTCTGTAATTAGATTAACCTCATCATAAGCTAGTACAATTTGCCTACCAAATGATTTGTAAGAAAGTAAAACAAACAAATTAATAAAATAAAAAATAAATGAAAGACAAAGATAGAGTAGCCAATTTGATCTACACTTCGTAGATTCGAAGTAATTTCGGCAAATTAGAAAGGGTTGACAATTGGCAACTGACTCCAAGGGTGAAAAAGAAAGAAAGAAAAAATGGCAGACGACAAGTGTGTGGCTGCCAGAACGCAGCCCAAGTCCAGGAGAACAAGAAAACGTAGCCACTTATTTTGGACCTTTTCCAAGTTGGAAAAAGCGCTTTGCATGACGCATCATGAGCTTGAAAGCACCTATATCTATTGTTAAACAAAGGCCCCTTAAAGTTTGATTAATTGATAAGGGACCACAGGTTTAGAGGTTTACTTTTCAAATTATAAAAATTTATCATCATTGTCACTAGGGTGTCAATGCGTGCTGTATGCTATTAGGTAAATTAATGTCCATACTTTGACATGAAACTATAGTAGGTATGAGTTTTAACATCCATATTCATCTATATGCCTGTTTATTAATATTCATATCTATTCATAATAAATTAATATTCATAAATTAACCTTTAATTCGATGAACATAATATATGTGATTGATATTTAGTTTTTGCGTAGAGACTTGAATTTTTCGCCATATATAAGTATATAAAGGAGTATGAACATCATTCAACAAAGAGCAAATGCTTTTGTTTACTTATAGTTCTGCCTTAAATTGCAAATTATATACATTCTTTTATATAATAATAATCTTGATTGTAACAAATAGTGATTAATTAAAAATGAGATTTCGTGAAATGTTTGTATATATATTACAAACTAAAATATAAGATATATAATTATTGTACTAAAAAATGATACTAAATTTTTAGACCAATGAGGCCTAAAAGACCAACGAACCTAGAAGCCCAAAAATGATACTTGAACTTTTAGTCCAATCCCCTTAAAAATTCTTTTAACCATCATTCGCATTAACTCAGGTGTTAACCAATTTTTAACGTCAGTAATAATCATTTTCAAATGTCAATCACATATTTTATTTTCATAAGGAGTAGGTTGTGCCAATGATTATCCAAGTCACAAAACAAAATGTTTGAATCTTGAATATATCTAAATTACATCATCAAATTTTCAGGTTTTAAAACCAATTGCTTATATTTCAAAAATCATCAATGTTACACTATTGATTCTGCAAACTACAAGATGGGACAAAATTTATACAAGATGTCTAACCGTCCTAGAAAATAATAAATAACATAATTAAATTACAATTGTTACACAAAAAATATTCAAAAACTTTATTTTTTGGTAAAAAAAAAAAAAAGCAAACTTTAAAAATAATACTAAAAAATTGAGTTAATGTTTTTAGCACCAATAATTCATAAGCATTAATTCGCACACTAATGGTACTAAAACAAATAAACTCAGTTTTCCAATATTATTTAAAATTCATGGTTTTTATTGGTATTATTTTGTGGGAGTTTCTTAAATTATTCCAAGATGAGCCAAAGCTCTCTTTTATAGAATGAGAGATTAACAAAATGGTTAGTTTTATGGTCTTCTTCCATAAGGTCTTTGGTTTAAATATCATCACGAGCACCTCTATGGTTAATAACTATAGTTTTCTAATTCCTAAAAATCGTAAGGTTATGTAGAATCTCTAATTTTGAATTCAAATTTGCTTAGTAAGATAAGTTTATGAAAATTCTGGATTATAGAAGTATAAGAAAAGAAAAAAAAAAGGGAAACAGCGAAGGTTAAATAATTAACCTTTTTCGATCCGAATGGTAAAAATTTTATTCTCTAAAATTAAATCCAACATAAGAGTTTGGAAAGCTCTGCGAAGTTACAAAACTCATTGGAGGAAAGAAAGAATAATGGCACCTGCCGGGTAGGCTAATGACATTTGTTGACAATTACATGCTCAAAATGGAATAAACAAAAAATAAAAAGCCAACCACGTTTTTAGTTTGTTTTTGTGGATGCTGATGCTTTGGTAGATTCTCTTGTCTCTCTCCCTCTATATATGGAATCTGTTCGATCAATAAAGGGAGTGCCCATCTCCCTTATAAACTCAGTTTTTGCAGAAAAATCCCACCACGATGACAGCTTCTTCTGGTGAAAATGTTGTGGAGAGGTATTATTATTTTTTTTGTCTTGATTCTTTGTTGTCTTTCTTTTTTTTATTACCATTGGCATTTATGAACAGAATAGGAATATTTTTGCGATGTAATCATCTTTCTTGGCTCTTTATCTCTATCTTATGGATTCTGCTTATAACAATCGTCAGAAATCTACCTCTATTTGTTGTTCTATTGCATGCATCTCAATAGTCAATCATTTTTAACAACATATGAGTAATAATGTAATATTGTGTGTTCCAAATTGATTAATGAATGTACTTAGATAAAAATACATAATTCTCTCTTGGATCAACCTTGATTTCACTATCTCTGTTGTGGGACAATCTAGTGTTAATTGATAAGAGGGGCAATCATCAAAAGCTTGATTTTTTTTTTTTTTTCTTTATTTTTACATAGGTTGTCACCTTACTTTTATGTTGTGACCAATTTGGTCACATAAGATACAGTCCTAGATTTGCTTTGTGTGTTAAGTTAGCTTGGATCTTGGGTGATTGGCAATTGGTTGGTCACAGAGCCTTAATGATACAAGATTCATTTGCTCATATTTCATATATATTGGCAATGCTTTGACCATGTTAATTTGGTTTTCTGGAAGCAGCAAGGATTTACTTGCTAAACTTGCTCCTTTGGAAGCGGTGTTGTTCGATGTTGATGGAACTCTTTGTGATTCAGATCCTCTCCACTATTATGCTTTCCGGGCGATGCTTCAGGAGGTCATTCTATTGTTGCCTCACTTTCACTTTCACTTTAACTAATGAGTCTATATTCGTTTAACTCATTAGTTTCTATTCCCTTGGATCTAATGTATATTATAGTACAATGAATTGTGTGAGCAAAAGTTTTGCCCACATAGTTGTTTAAGTAGTAAGTACGCCGAATACAAACATTTTCTTGGAATGCCTGACAACAAAATGAATTCAATGAGTTAATAAACAAAGTTTTGGACTAGTCTTTTGGGACTTACTGAATTTGGGAATGTTTGACAGATTGGTTACAATAATGGGGTTCCAATCACTGAGGAGTTCTTTGCTCAAAATATTGCTGGCAAGCATAATCCCGATATTGCCATGTTTCTCTTTCCCAACGATCTGCCTAGAGGCATGAAGTTTTTGGAGGACAAGGAAGCCATGTTTCGAAGGTAAATGACACTTTTCTTGTATTTGTTGAACATTTTTAAGCTCCAGCCATGTTATATTTATTGTGGATAAAATAGGTTGGCCTTGCAGCAATTGAAGCCTATAGATGGCCTGTATAAATTGAAGAAATGGATTGAAGATCGTGGGTTAAAAAGGGCTGCTGTTACCAATGCTCCTAGAGCAAATGCTGAACTTATGATCTCAACCCTCGGTCTTTCAGATTTCTTTCAAGCTGTTATTCTCGGGGATGAATGTGAGCATGGCAAACCACACCCAGAACCATACTTGAAGGCTCTTGAAATACTCAAGGCGTCAAAGGATCACACATTCATATGTGAGGTATACCTGCTTCTTATACCTTAGTTGAAACTAGTACTTCAAGTTCATAGACTCTCGATATTTAAAATTCGTTTTGTCTTTGCTTGGCTAGGATTCTGTTTCAGGAATTAAAGCTGGAGTTGCGGCTGGGATGCCTGTTGCAGGTTTAACTACTAGAAATCCAGAACAATCACTTTTGACAGCAAACCCAACCTTTCTTATAAAGGATTATGATGACCCAAAATTGTGGGCAGCATTGGAAGAGCTTGATAAAAGAGGTGCTTGAAATATAAACATTTTTCTGTTATAAACAGAAAATTTTATTCAACTCATGAAGTTATATTGAGTAGGCTCAAATAATTCTGGTATAACAAGCCTCTTGGTTCTGGACCTTTAGTTGCTTGTAGTTGCTAGTATTCTGATATTATCAATATTTCATCAATGATGAACTCAAATTCACTGTTAGCTTCTCCATATTTACTATGTTTTGGTTTGGGATTTGATAATATGATGTTGTGCTTCTTAATTTTAGAATTTGGGGATTGAAATCGTACCATTTCCCAAAAAATTAAAGAAGACAAGATTGAAACTTTGCTTTAAAATTTCGTCATATTACTGCTGATGGCACTTTTAGCCAGCAGGTGAGACTGATGTAGTTAAATGAGGTGAAAATGTACCACTACAAGGAAACAGGGCTTTCACTGTAGACAAATTCGTGACAAAAGGTCTTTAATATGAGTTTGCCACGAATTTGAGGCGGTACACATCCAGCCGTGGCTAGTAGTTTTATGCGGCAAATGTTTAATATTTGCTACTGCAATCTATCAACAACAAAGGATACACATATTAATAGTTAGCCTAGTTGAATACCATAGCCAAAAGCTTTAGCAAAAGGACATTTTATGCTAATTTCATTTACTCTTTAATTAGGTTATGCCTTACCAGTATTTTTTTATCTAATATAAAAATGACAGTGTATTGATGTTCCTTTATTTATTCATATTGCTTGACTGTAATTTAACTGTATTGATAGCATATTGTGAATGATATGATCTCCATCAATTTATAAATCTTGTATGCAAGCGTCAGTAGACATAATTGTTTAATTTGTTAGTTTAGAAGAATGGTATAATATAATTCCAATGTATATTACTAGTTGAACCTCCATTGTTGATCAGTGAATAGCTGCAATGATGCACTAGAGACGAACACGTGTGCAATGCAATGGTATTTAGAGAAGAAAATTTTTTACTTGATATAAATGAAAAGACAATGAATGTCAAAAAAAAAAAAAAAAAACCAATTTGCTGGTGAATTATCAATGAATCCACCTTTAAGATATAACCAGCATCCATGCTCGGCCACAACAGTCCTACCATAGTATTTGTTTCTTGCGATTCTACCTTCATGCTTGCAGGTATCTCAGCCAAATGAGCACCTTGAATCCTCAACCCACAGCTGTTCAAAAAAAAACAAAAAACCAAAAACAAAACAAAAAAATAGGCCCAACAACTTAGGCATTGTGGTTACAATCTCCTGTTTCAAGCAAATTATTACATAACCCATGGATTATAGTCTGTGTAGGCGTGCACTGCTAAAGTATATTACAAAGAGCAAATATGACTTTGTATATTAATCTATTTGCAAATTAATGAAAACAAATGCTTGTTCACTTTCGTAAGAAATATTTTTTTTGGACTCTTGGTGGGTGATAGGATCTGCCTATACTGATGTATAGTATGTTATGATCGTGTAATTTCTTTTGTCAAAATATAACAATATGTTATGATTGTTTTAAAATATGGGAGTACGTATTTTAATTCAATAGTGATTATAATAAAGTGGAAATGGTAGATGATGATTAGGGCGATAATATTAATAATTTGGGGTTTTGGTTAATAGATGTTAAAATTTAAGGCCGGGGATTTAAAATCACAAGATAAAAGGTCAAATTTTAAGGGTGGGGATTTTCAATACAAGGTGGTAGTATATGTAACAGTACCCAAAAAAAAAAAAAAAAAAAAGAAAGAGAGGACTAGGGATGGTGTAAATGTCTGCTTTGACCCCAGCCTGTGAGATTCTGATACGTTTGGGCATTGAAACCAGATTTCAGATTGAGTTTGGGTCAAATTTTTCTCGGTTTTATTTCGAGTCAAGTTTAGATAAAAACACTTTGACCCAATCTGATCTGATTAACATATTTTATTATGTTTTTATTGCATGCTTTGTTGATGAAATTTTATCCATAAGCATAAACAATTAAACTATTAATTTTTTTTTTTAAATTTTTTGAAACAATTAACTATTAGCTATTGAAGTAAAAAATATTCTATAAATGTTGAAAAGGATTGAAGTTAATTTCCTCTTAATTCATACTAAAGGTGTGATAGTATATTTTAATCAAGGGATATTATGAAAAATCCGCTTGAAAAGCAAAATAATCGAAAATTACAACTGGTTTTCATTTTATTAGGTGAACCGTCCTCTACCAATAATTTTTCATCCAAAATATTAACATTTTCCATCCGAAATAGTGAAATGACCAAAATACCCTTACCATATCCTATAAAATTTCTCTTATACCCTTCAAACTTATGAAATGATTAAAATATCATTTAAATTATTAATTAATTAAAATATTAAATAAAAAATAACATATTTAAAAAAAGAAGTTTCTTCACACAAAATCCTTCTTCTGCTTCTGTGCTCCTTCTTCTTCTACTACTACTACTACTACTACTACTAGATCTAGGCTTCATCTAGGTTTCTTCTAGATCTAGGCTTCATCTAGGTTTCTTCTAGATCTTCTTCTTCCAGCTTCTACTAGATCTAGGCTTCATCTAGGTTTCTTCTAGATCTTCTTCTTCCAGCTTCTACTAAATCTAGGCTTCATCTAGGTTTCTTCTAGATCTAGGTTCTTCTTCTTCCAGATCAGATCTAGGTTCTTTCGAATCTTCTTCCAGATCTACGTTCCTTTGAACCCAAAAATTGGGTTCGAATTGGTTGATTGATTGTGGTTTTTTTTTTTTATTTTTGAGTTGTTTTTGGTTCTTCTTCCAGCTTCTACTAGATCTAGGCTTCATCTAGGTTTCTTCTAGATCTAGGTTCTTCTTCTTCCAGATCAGATCTAGGTTCCTTCGAATCTTCTTCCAGATCTAGGTTCCTTCGAACCCAAAAATTGGGTTCGAATTGGTTGATTGATTGTGGTTTTTTTTTTTTTTTTGAGTTGTTTTTGGTTGATTAGATTTTGATATTTTTAGATTATTTTGATATTTTGGGATTGCTGAGTTCCATCAGTTTTGAATGATATTGTTAATGTGGTTTTATGTTTAGGATTTTGGATTAATGGGTTTTTTTTTTTTTTAGTTGTTTTTGGTTGATTAGATTTTGATATTTTTAGATTGTTTTGGTATTTTGGGATTACTGTTTGTGATATTAATTCCATTAGCTTTGAGTGATGTTGTTAATGTGTTTTTATGTTTAGGATTTTGGATTAATGGGTTAAATTGGTAAATTAGAATGATGATAAGAAATTTTTTTTTAATTTTAATTTTTTTTTAAGTTTTTTATAATCAATTTTTTTTATTTTAATTTTTTTTTAAGTTTTTTATAATTTTTTTATTTTAAATTTTAATTATTTTATTAAATTACCATTTTACCCTTGAATGTTACCACCAGTTGATTTTTTTAAACAGCAGAAGACAATTTACCTAATAAAATAAAAATCGGATGTAATTTTTTATTATTTTGCTTTTCAGGGGTTTTTTCATAATATCCCTTTAATGAATTCTAACCAGCGATCACAAATCAAACAAAATTAATTTTGTACGATAGAAATACCTTAACGGATTCAGATTTCAAAAAACAAAAGATAAGAAAATACTTTAGCTAATTACAAAAGCACTCAAGAAATTATAAACCGTTGTCCACCAAGTCACCAACACTACATAACCAAATTCTAATGTAAAATACCATCAACGCCGATAAACTGGCCAAATCAAACATGCATGTCTCTCACTCTTCTCAAGCTATAGTTACAAGAGCTTCTGGCATGGTCCCTGATCCTGATTCATCATCGAGTCCATGAGACAGAATCGATCTCATCCCTAGCAGATTTGTACAACTCAAGTCTCTTGGCACACTGCTGCCTTCTCTCCATCAGCATAGGATCTTCATCCAGCATCTCAGAGAGTTGCTTTCCCTACACACAAATAGACCAAAAGTTAACAAATTTAAGGGAAGAAAAAAAAAGATCATTATACTTAAATTTATCAAGAGTGCTCCGGTCCTTCCCTCAAAAAAACACTAAAGTGATATATCTGACTCTAAACTTGTTCGAGGAGTCTACTAATAACATGACTGGTAGACCAAGTAATCGTCAGGTCTAAAATCTTAATTTGAAACAAACCATTAACTTTCCCTCCAAACTTCTTTACTCATTTTGAAAAATGATACCAAGTATTTACAGTTTTTTCAGTTTTTGAAAACCATATTTAACAATTGATACCATAAACATCTGCATTTTTCAAAACATGTTTTAGAAACATCATTTTCATTTTTAATTATAATTTTCATAAACATAATTCATAAATGATACCAAACACATTCTATTTCCTCAAATAGGTTTCCAATCACAATTTTAGCTAATCTGAACACACACACAGACTGAGATATAGAACAAAATGATAGTTAATTACCTCCTTTTTGCCCAATTGTGTATAGAAATGATCCAGTAAAGACCGTTTGGCCTCCCTAACTTGACAATGAACCACAGCTTTAGGAATGGTATTCTTAAGTGTCTCAGCCACCATCCCAACATAAGAAGAAACATTTGATCCAATCCGGCGGAAGTGCCCCTCTGCATATCGGTCTACTGATGAGGCAGTTGGAGTGCCACCCCTTTCTGCATCCTGAGGAAGTTTTCGGAAGAAATCTACAGTCAGGTATGAGGATTCCATGTCCACCAATCGCATAGTTGTTTTTTTACTATCTTCACGGAACCTCTCCAATGCTTCATTGGCTGCTGCTGCTATTTCAGCTTGCAGAGTTGGAAAGCGTTTCAACTCCTGTACAATTTCAGAACATCAACCAACTTGTGCTCCTTGTTACATGAACACTGCTACTATAAACAGTAAAGCTTCCTGATTCCAAACCTGAGTTTCTCCAATTGACCTTCTCACAAGTTCCTTCAGAATGAAGTGAACCTGCAATTCAAATGACCATTTAACAGATTAGAGGTTTTATGACAGCATTAAAGCTCGGGAAATGCAATAAATAAAACTCCCATTATTTGCTTTCACAGCTGTTGAAAACTATAATCATTTCAACAGCTAGCACAAGACAACTTTTGGCAATACATATATTTAACATAAGTTCCTATAAATGCTAGCAAAGAAGACAATTTTTAAGATTCCAGGTGATGGCTATGACCGTCTCAGTTTAAAGACTCCATTTGTTTGGAATGACTCTAGTTTTTGTAGGCATTAGGTGCAAGGGTTCCTGGTCAGCCATTGAACTTCTGAAGATGCTCAATCAAAAAACTTCACGAATGGGTGCTGCCCGAAATTGTATTTCTCGAGCTTCCAATTGTAAAAAGATCTTAGCATAAAGAAAGGGAACAGACTGGTTCACTAACTAATCATAAGAAGTCACTTAGGAGGAAAAACCAAGGGCACTTACAGCATCAACTGAAGCTTCAGCTGGACCTCTGAAATAGTTAAGTGCCCCATCAATGAGCCGTCGATAACCTTGCTCAGGAGCAATTAAATGAGGTTGGTACCCATCTGCTTCTGAAACCACTTTCCTAACGTTCTGCAGTGACAGATGGCGGTCGAATGGAAGCTTCCTCAAAGCAGAAGGGAGCTGATTGTCAAAAATTCCATAAATTCGGTCACCACCTGGTCGTCTGAGAAATACGAGTATAACACAAAAGAGAGTATGATCAGCTCGAAATGGTTTATGTCCCATATTTCCAGTGGCTGTTACCAAATACATTAAGACCTTAATTGTTTCCAGTTTAATAATCAGGGCCCAGGTTTATCTAAGGCTCTGTTTCACTCGGCATTGGAAAAAAACTGCAAATAAGCAAATGAAAAATAATTTACAATTTAATGGAAAATCAAGATTTTCTTTGATAAGGCATGCATGCATTCTGTTTACACGTTGAATCCATAATAACCTCGTGTTTCACTGGGTGATGCAATTTACAAGCATCTAATTATTGCTTCCATATTGCAGCACGCAACTCTTTTGGAATTAAAAGCATGAAAATAAAAAGAATGAGGTTCACTATACCCTCCTTCCAAATGCTCCTTGAATATCCGGTCGAACGCACGGCATAACTCTAAGATAGTATACAACTGGGCCTATAAAAATAAGCAAAATCATAACAGTGGAATTTATAAACACCATTGATTATCCAACATCATAAGTAATGATCAAATAGATATGCTTCTCACCCCAGAATCAATAGCAACAGGTCTACCAAGATGGTCCAACTCTGCTTCCAGTT
This sequence comes from Nephelium lappaceum, assembly GCA_021234005.1. Lineage (NCBI taxonomy): Eukaryota > Viridiplantae > Streptophyta > Magnoliopsida > Sapindales > Sapindaceae > Nephelium > Nephelium lappaceum. The sequence goes on from CM038004.1 coordinate 9,294,642, forward strand.
CATCAATGCTCCTGTTAATTAGAGCTATGATGCCAGGTATGCGGGTTCTAATTACCGACTCCAAATGCTGAAAACATATAAGTTTTGATAAATAATGAAAATTATGTCTAGAATTGAGAAGTCATAACATTTTAAATGCAAAATAGAAACAAAAACCTTCGAGAGAAGTTTTGCGAGATATTCGGAGCCCATTTTGCTAGCTAAGTGTCCATAATCAGGACTCATGGCAAAGAACTCACGTTCCCTCCGCCGAGCAGCAATCATGTCCACATTTTTATTAATATCAGCTTGTGAACGGTTCACAATTCCAACCCAAGGATGTTGAAGTGGATAAGCCCTTCCCTCAAGAATCTTTAACAAACACAATCGGAACGAAGATAGAGAGAGAGAGAATCAGAAGAATCGTGATGATAAATTCATAAGGGGTTAAAGCACATTTTCCAGAAATCCAAAAGAAAAAAAAAGTAGCATGCATTAAGCTATGATCTAACTAAAACAAACATGCGGATAGTACATCTCCGGTGGGTTCTAAGAACATAATTTTGCGTTTAGGCACTTCGTAAAATGTTAGTACATCTCCTCTCTATAAATAGCATTAGAACAAATTCTTTTTGTACTTGTAAAGCTTTCGAAGTTGAGTTTAATGTCATTCACCAAAGAAGAAAAATTTGATGGAACCACAAAATATTCAAAACAGCACCTTTCAAGGCTGAGACATTCATTTGGATGCCACTGATTCAACTTGATAGCTGGCTCTTATAATAATATCATTATTCAAACTCCACAGAATGTACTTCATTGAAAGTATCAAAGCACTGTCATTACTAGCCAAATTTCAATTATAAGATAACAGTCTTGTATTTTTAGGCATAATGGGTGGCAAGCAGATATGTATGATTACAACTATATCTTAAATGGCTTCACAACAATTCAAGTTGTTTTCACATCATCCAAACTTGAGCTGTCATATTTTAAAAGTGCCATAGACAGATGGTGAATAATTCCATAATCCAAATAAAATTTTGAAAGGTCACCATCCCAAGCAAAGTTTCTATTTGAATGTCACATAGATGTCTAAATATTGGAAGCATAACGCCTGAGGTGCCTTAATTGTGCAATTTAGTGAATTCATTTGGACACCGTTTTAATAATTAGTGGCTTAAGGTTGCAGACAAACATTCTATAAGTTGCTAAACCCATTGGTTACAGCCAGGCAATGGAGCCAAGTCTAACTTGGGTATTTGTATTGGATCCTAGGCATATAACATATTCTACTAGAATTGATATAGCAAAAATCTTCAATACTGCCCCTCACTTCCTCCATAAGCAGGTTGAAAGCATTTTTATAATTTGAAGAATATCGTGCAACCTAATTAGACATTCAAGTAAGAAAGCTTACCTCCAAAGCATTTGTTCCCTTGTCCATCAAGTCAAGTTTTGTCAACACACCAAACGTCCTGTCACCTAGGAGAGAAACATATAGCCTCTAAAGTAAAAATAAAGGTATCATACTAGTTAAAGAAATGCAAGCATGAAACTGTTGAATTGACTAACCACACAATTAAAAAAAAAAAGAAAGCAAGTGTACCAGTTGGGTCAACTTCTCTAGAGAGCTTGATAGCATCTGATGTTGCCAAATCTTGATTGGCTGGAGTTATAGCCAAAATGAGACAGTTTGGCTGTAATTTAATAACCAGAAACTCATTCATCATAAGAGGAGAAAACAGAGCTTATGAAAAGCTTAAAGCTAAATATACTTGCAAAACTGAAACGTATCCTCATACAGCAACAATAAGGGATTATTAACTTTTCAATTCAATTTTTATCTCTTTTGCTGATAAATTGAAAACCAAGTCACCCACTCATTGCTAGTGATAGATTGAATTTCCAACCATGCATGGTAATATCTCAAACCGTGAGACAAATTCCTTAAAGATTACATGTTTCCATGTATTTTGGAAAGTTCACCAGAGTAATAACAAGACTAAGAAAGCAAATTTTATCTCTTTTGAGGTGGCTTAACGAGGATCAAAGATTGACTTTTCCCTATAAGTGACATGATGAACCCTTCCACCAGGGTTTACCTTGTATGTTCAATAGTTGTGGAGTTTGACACCATTATATCTCACCCCAAATATAGAGCCAATGTACATATCCAGAACAAATCTAAATAAATTATATAGCATGAAGAACTTAAATTTAAGAATAAATCCACTAATTATATTCTTTTAATCTAGTGCCTTCAATTGCAAATCTATCCAAAAAGAATGCATAAACAAATGATTTAAAAAATTTAATAAATAAATAAAATAATATTAATGACGATAATGAAGAGGTAACAATTTTTATTTGTGACATTAATAAAAGAAAAATAAAGATCCAATACCTTTTCAACATAAGAACGAACCATTGTTTCTATCTCTTGAACAACACTCTCCGGTTGTCCCTCTGTGATGAACAAACATCTTTAATTTAAAATAAAGAAAAAAAAAAAGGAACTTCCAACTGTGGAATGCCTGATTATGAAAAATAAGGAATGATAATAAAAAAACTATACCTACAGCAACCTTTGTCAAACCAGGCAAATCAATCAACGTTAAGTTGACAACTGAAAACAAAATAAACCAGGATTGTCAGAGAATAGAATAATTACTTACATGATGCAAATTGAAAAGACTATAAAAAAAAATAAAGAAGAATAGCTATTTAAAAAAAAAATCTCAACTGCAGCAGAGTTCCAACAAATACAATAAAATGAAATTGTAAAGCACTAACCATACAACATTGATCTAAGAATACCATAAGAACATAACACATCAAAGTGAGTTACAGTACATGAAGGGTGGGATTTGTGAAAAATACAGTAACAGTAAGTCAATCTAAATTAAGACACCTTTCAAAAAAAACAAGCATGTAATTATCGCCCACTACAACATCTAGCCAATGAAATCTTACAAACTATGGAAGATCCATGAGTCATAGCAAATGATATAAAAAAAGCGTTAAATCTGTTGAAATGTTAAGATGATCTCATCATCACAGAATTAGGTGGCTAACAATAGCTGGACATCAAAATAGGGTACATTTCTTGCAAGTATTCCAATAACTAAATATCATACCGTTTGGGGAATAGATACTCAGATGAATAGGTATAGGAGAAATCTGTTTTGATTTCCCAGTCACTCTATCAGTTTCATCTTGAATTTCCTTCCGAACATTAGCTGCACAAAGGAAAAAAAAAAATCAAACCAGAAATTCCAATCGCATTTTCTTTTTTTATTTTTTGTTTTCAAAATGTAATAAAAGATTAATTAGATACAGAATATACTGCATTGTTGATACTATATTATATTGCAAGTATACATTTATAAGCAAGCAACTTCAGAGAGTAACACACACTTCTACAAAACTGAGCAAGGAGACTACTTAAACTGATGATGTAATTCTGTAACCAACTAAAAATCGTGTCTAACTTAACAATTTATGAGCACAACTTTATTATCATCTAACTTTAAAAGGAAAAATCGAAAGAAAATCAACATGAAAAGAAACATTTATCAAGAATTAACAATCAAATCTTAGTAACGTTTTAATCAGACACTCTGCCCTGTGTATACAAGCCACCGTCAATAGGACAGCAATATAACAAACATCACACACATGTTTTTGTTAGATAGAGGAGAATGAGAAACTTTGATCGAATTGAACTTCATGAAAATGACATACAAAAGTCAGTGAACTTCTTCTTTGGCAAGTGAAGGAACTCTGCATATTCCTGTAAGCCCGGCTCTGTTTTGTGTAGTTGTAGCACCAAAGGCCTCCTTGTTACAATCCCTGAGAATTTGACAATACTTAGAAACCAAGTATCTTAAACCTTTTTCTAAGCACATGTATATGCCGAGTTTTTATGATCAATGTGTGTTAACTTTTAAATTGTAAATAATTCACTTTAAAATTATTAGGAACTAATAATTTAAAAGATAGAATGCACTGACAATAGTATATTTTTTATTCTATATTTTTTGTTCAGTCTCTATATGAAAAATAAATATGTCACAATAATGGTGTGACATAAATGGAATGAATTGATACAGTAACAACAACTATTAATTAAATTCATGAATTTAGTTATCTGATGACAATAAAATTGAAAATAGAATTCAGAGTTTGTTGTTAAGTTGTAACCTGATCCACGAGGTAGAAAATCGCGTCCAACAATGCTCTCAAGTACCGAAGACTTTCCAGAACTCTGCATTAACATCCAATTGCTCTCCACACGTCAAACTCGAACACAATTACATGAATTAGAGATAAAACAAACAATCAGACTTCACGCATGCAGATCTCTTACCTGGCCGCCGACGACAATAACGGAAGGAAGAGCCTCCCAGAGAGTAGGCAAAGCAGTGTCGCCGCCGTGGTCACCGAGGACCGTACAGGCTCTCTGAATTCTGTTGACCATTCCAATGAGACTCTCCATAGTCGCCATTTCTTGGAGAACAGCCGTATGAGGCTTCGGATTGCGACGAAGAATCAGAGAGAAAAGCAGAAGAGAAGCAGTGAGAGAGATTGAGAGGGAGTAGACTAGAAGAAGAAGAAAAGCTATCTTGACTCTATTTTTTATTTTTTTTTAATAATATTGGAGATAATTGGAGTTGTGGGCAGTGTAGTGGTGGGGCTGAGTCAGATATCTGAAGAGTGGAATGCTGTTGGTCGTGTCACGTGTGACTTGTATACGTGCGACACGTCACTTAGTCGTTTGAATTTGAGTTGAAGCTGGTCAGTTGTTTGTCAGTTACTTGACTTTTTATTCTTAAAAAGAGATTTGAATGTTTTTTCAAATCTTGGTTTTGGCGGACTATTGCTCTGTGTGCTATTCCTTTCTCTTGTTTGTTTGTGCCTGCTGGCTTGGGCCATCCTTGAAATTCGCGATTTAATTTTTTATTAATTGTTTTTTTCTAAAGGAATGTATTTTATTTAGTTTACGTTTGACACGTAAGATTAAAATGAAATAAATTAAATTAAAATAAAATAAATTTAATTTAGTTGGATTGAATTAAAAAATTATTGTCTTATATTTAATAGAAATTAGAATTTGATTAAAATTATATCATATTATATTTAGTGCAGGTTGAAATTAGGATTAAAATAAAATTAATTTAAATATTTTATAATATATTTAAAATTAATTTTAAAAAAGTTATTTAAAAATTTTGAAAAAAAAAAATAGAGATAAAATATTCATTCTCAAACCCATCAAATCTCAGCATTTTAGTTGCGAATAAGCATTCTCATGAGATGAGAATTTGAGAGAGTTTAGAATTACATTTGGAATACCACTCATTACTCTCTAAACATAGAATTTGAGAATCTAAAATATTTGAGAGTTTATTAAAATTAAAAGAGTAAATTACAAATTAATTATCTAGTCAGAAATATATTATGATGGAATAAACTTTTTAATTTTATTACAATTTAGTAGCAAACCGTTAAAGTTAATGGTAAACAATGATAAAGTGGTATAGAGGTAATAATACCCTTGAATTAAATAAAGATATAATTAAAAAAATAAATTTAATTAAAAGAAAGAAAAAAAAAATGGAACATGAATAAAATGGATCTTTGTCTTACTCCATCACTCTTGATGGACGGAAGATATTCAATCTCTTCATTTTGTTTTACAATTTTCTTCCGTTAAATCATCTTCAACCTGTTTTCCAAAAAAAAAAAAAAACATCTTCAACCTCAAAATCATCAATCATCAACTCAGTTCTCTTCAAGAATTGGAAAAAAAAAATCTTCAACCATTTTTAACCTCATTTTCAATCTAAAAATCATCAATCATCAACTCAATCATCTTTCCAAAAAAAAAAGAGACCTCATCTTCAACCTCAAAATCATCAATTATTAATTCAATCATTTTCAAAAACTGGAAAGAGAGAGAGAGAGAGAGAAAATAAACATCTTCACCATCTCCACACCACCACCACAACATCGACAACAACAAACAATGGATGCAACAGTGAAGATGAAAAAGAAATGAAACATTTGGGTTTCTATCCATCGATTACTAGCCATGGAAACTCATTGAAGACCTAGATCATCATCTCCAAAGACATCCGGTACCCACCAATTAATTGCAAAGACCCCAAACACCCACCAATTGCAAACTCCAACTTCATCTCCAAACATATCTAGAATCCACTGCAAACCCCGACATCATCTCTAAACACATCCACACCAAGTAGTTTTAGCAGCGAGAAAGGGAACAACAACGGAAAAAGGAGAGTGAGAAGATTAGCGATGAGCGGTGATGGAGAGAGGGGAGTGAGTAGACGAGATGAAATCTGATGAATCTGATGAATTTGGTCGATCAATTTAATTTTGTTATGTTTGATGCTAGATTAGATCTCTATGTTTTTTCCACCTTTTAAAATTTTTTTCTTTTTTTTTTCGGTTTTTAAAGTTGATCTTTACCATCCATTAACATAATGGAAGATGAAGATCTCCCTTAAAATAATTAATTTTTTATTCATAAAATTTATTTTAAAAAATAAAAAATAAGGTTAAAAGATAATTTTGCCCCTAAGTCACTTAACGTTAACAAACCTAGGGTAGTGGTGAGTGAGTAATTTGTAATAAAATTAGAAAGTTTATTCCACCTGAACATATATCTGAAGTAGGTAGCTAATTTATAATTTGTTCAAATTAAAAAGATTCTAAAATTTTTTAGTATATTAAATCTAGATTTGTATAGTGCATTGAATTCTAAGTGCTTTTAGTTATAATTGTATGGATTCAGTTGAAATCTATGTATATTTAATTTAAATTACTAAAAATCTAAACAAATTTAGGTAACGGCATGATTAGCTAGGGGTAGACATTTGCAACCTAACTCGACAAACTCAACCCAACCCAATCATTTTTGACACAATTGGGTCAAGTTAAATTTTAAAAAAAAAAAAAAAGTTAGGATGGGTTGAGTCGAAAAATTTTCAATTCAACACAACCCAACCTAGTATATGTCCACCTCTAGTTCTAAATCTAAGATTTTTTCATTCTTTTAAAAGAACACTTTTAAAGGATGAGAATCAATGATAGTCACATATGTTCTTAGTTCTTTTTTTTTTTTTTCTTTGTGCCTTTGTGATTCATAGATTAGTCTTTTGTTTGTGATTTAATGGGTTAAACTTTGTTTGTAATCACTTTATGGATTGTCTTTATCTGCATTCATTTTATGAATTGAACTTTTATTTATAGTCGTTATTTGTAATGTTTGAATTTTTATATAATATTGTAATATTAGAAATGTTATTTATTATCATTACAAAATTTTTTTATATTTCAACTAATGTTCGATCGGATCAACCCAACCCGAATATTATTAGGTTTGATTAGGTTAGGTTAAAAAATTATATTGGTTGGGTTGAAAAATTTTCAACCTACTTTATATTGGGTTAGGAGATTTTGAACTTACTCCAACTTAACTCGACAAATGCTCACCCATTAGATCAGCAGTCCCTAAACTTTACGCAAATTATTACATAATTTGTTAACTCTTGGATGATGATGGTTTCAATTATTTAGATTTACTCATACATTTATATACAATCTTAATTTTACACTATACATAAGTGTTTTCCCTCTCCTTTCTCTTCATCAATGGAAAAAAAATCCACCAATTAATATTTCTCTTCTTTCCTAACAAATGTATCCCTCCTTTCTAAATTATAGTTTCATCTTATTTTTACCTTTTCTCTTTCATGTTTGATTTATCTATACTTTTTTGTCTCACTTTTTCTCTCTTCCATATCCTATCTTTACAATTTCTTTATCTAATCATATTTGATCTTGTTAAAGTAAATAATAATAATAATGAAACTTTATCACTTTAGGCCTCGTTTGGCACACATTATTAGATTGAATTACTTTTATAGAATTGAATTGAATTAGATAAGATTAGATTGAATTGGATTGAATAAATTAGTACTGTGATGTGTTTAGTACAATAGAAGATTGAATAATAAGTGTTGTGATGTGTTTAGTACAATATGAGATTGACTAAAATCAATTTTAAATTATTAAATTATTTTTTAAAATAAACAAATATATTTTCAATTAATTTTAATATGAATTAAAATTTTTTAATTAATACTAAAAAGATTTTTAATAAACATATTAAATTAATTTTAAATAAAATAATATATCATATATTAAAATATTTAAATTAATTTTAAAAATAACATAAAATATTAAATTATATTTTATAAATAAGTATAACTACGTAAAGTCAATTTTAGAGAAAAAATATTTATTTTATAATTAATTTAAAAATATTACATTTTAAAAAAATTAATAGATATATTAACTTAATTTTTAAAATGAATAATTTAATAAATAATATTTATTTTAACATTAAGAAAAAAATTAAAATTAACAAATGAAAAAAAAAAAAATCACGTGAAAAAGCAAGGGATAACATGTGCCTTGCTTTTATCCCACCTTCTATGGTGAGTTTGATTTAACCCACCACAACAACATTAAAATGAGAGATTGGTTGGTTTTTCCAATCCCATTAGTTTCAATTTAATGTGTAGATAAAGTCTCATGCCTGGAATAGTCCTCAACACATTAGGCATCACATTAATTTTTAATCACAAACTAGTGAGCAAAAAATTCAACGTTATGAAGCTAAATTTGTTGATGTCTCCATCACTTATCATTCCTATAAAGATATTACGGAGTAGACTTGAATTTCCTTCAAGGGGAGGAAATTCAAAGCCTACCCAACTTATAACAACATAGGAACAATTCAAAATAAAATTTCATGAAAGAAACACATGTTTACATTCATCCAATTTCAATAGAGATAGCCAACAACCAACTTAGTTGGTTTCAATTTAATGTGTAGACAAAGCCTCATGCTTGGAGTAGTCTTTAACACAATAGGTGTTGTAATGGGCTAATTTTTACAGTTGCTGACGTAAGGGCTTGATTATGTAGTTAGCTTTTTAGGATTTAGCAACATACATAAAGTCAAAACGGGTTACCTTAACATCAAGTTAGTGTCAGTGTATGTCATACAACAAATGAGAGAGACGCTGTCGCTTAGACTAGAATAGGATGTCGTGCAACAGTGTAAATAATAATGTTTGCTAAGTGTTTGACAAAGTAACAGTATGGTTGTCAAAATGTTCCCTCCTCTCCCTGATTGCTTCCTTTTATAAGAGGAGAGAGGATTGCTATTAACCTGTAAAGACTGTTGAGATGAGATCAAGGATTCGTTCTCTTGATCCTCACATTTACTTAATTAGTTGTTGTGTAAATTTTAGTACTCGTAAGTGCACGAGTCTATTGTAGAATAGATTAAACAAGGACGAGATCGATCCCACTGAGATTGAGAAAATATTAATCTAAATCCAAATTAAATTTAATTCTAATCTAGTTAACAAAGTTTGAGAATTGAGAATTAATTAAAACTAAAGAAAATAATAAAATTCTAAACTAACAAGACAAGATTAATTTGTAAAATTCAAGCAATAGACGAAAAATCTGAGGTTCAGAATCTATCGTTATCAACTTGCAATGTTTTACTATTCTGAATGTTATTCTCAAAATTTTAAGGAAATAAATTAGAAATCAATCTATTGTTTTCTCATGATTTATCAGTTAAGTTCAAAAATAAATCTTATACAAATTCTTACTTCAAGACTTGAAATTTATAAGATCTAAGCATTATATGTATCTAATATTGAAAAACATATAATAAAAAATCTTATATTTAAATATTTTTCAATCGGAAATCAAATTAATAAAATAATCTTGTAACAACCAAAAATACTTGATATTGAAGGTGAAACAATTTAATTTCATCAATTAGTGAAACTAAGAATTATTAAACATTAAAAACATAATTGAGAATAATATTCCAATAGCAAAATCGTTATAAAGTCAATAAGGTTTTATCCTATACCTCAGAAAATAATATTAAGCAGCCATGATGATAATAAGAACAAAAAGAGAATCAAAATCCGACATGATTACAAAACTATTGCTGAGATTGTGTCTCCAAATCACTCCTGAAACCAGCCGTCTTACTTTTTCTTTCAGCTTCAAAACTGCCACTTTTTTGCTTCAATTCTATTATTGCGTTTTGTCTTATTCGGCAGCCTCCTAATTCTATCTTCTGCTATGTTCAATGACTGTTTCTTTTTTCTAATCTTTTGTGTCTCTCAGGCTGCAACGGCTCTTTCAAATCTAATGTATAAGCTCCTTTTTATAAATATCAAACCCTTCAAAAATAACTCAAAATTGATTTGCTCCAAATTTGCCTTTTATTCTTCATTGATTTATTTCCTTGTCTCAACCAATTTCCTAATTATTTGACAAATATTTTGGACCTGATTTGAATCCTTGATTGACTTGACAAAAATTATAATTTTTTCTCATTCAACATACAAATCCTCCTTTATTCATGTTTCACCAAAAACACAACTAATTAAAATAAACTTTAGAATTGAACTAATAAACCTATATTTAAGGGTAATAAATGTATATATATTATGCTCATCATTAGTCAATCTCCGCATTCAATTTCGGTCAACCTTCACATTAAATTGATTGGATTTAACCAAGCGTTACTATGTGGTCGTGCGCTTTTGGGCTTTAAATAAGTTGGATTGGATATTGGCCCAACTTTTGGGCCATTATTTTGGGCTTTACTTGTAACCTAACCGTTCACACTGTATTGGGTTGATTTTGCTGATTACAGGGGCCACACTAATTTTTAACAACAAACTAGTGAGCAGAAAATTCAACACAGAAACATTATGAAAACTACATTTGTTGACTTCTTCATCACTTATTATTCCTATAAAAATATTATGAAGTACACTTGATTTTTCTTCAAGAGGAGGAAATTCAAAGCCTCTCGAACTTAGAACCGCGTAGGTACAATTCAAAATCAAATTCCGTGAAAGTAAACACATGTTTACATTCATCCAATTTCTTTTTGTTTTTTTTCCTTTGAAAGGCATCCAATTTCAATAGAGATAGGCAACAATCAACTTGCCTATTTTTAATTTATTGTGTAGACGAAGTCTCACGCTTGACATAGTCCTCAACACAATAGCCGCCACATCAATTTTTATCCGCAAACTAGTGATCAGAAAATTCAAAACAGAAGCATTGTTTTGTTGACTTATCGATCACATGGATGACTGGGTGGAGAGACTTATGGTAAGTTCACATGTGCTTTCACATCCAATAGTTGGAGGAGTGTTAAATATATTTTATTAAAGTATTCTTAATATAAAAAATTATCATAAATTTTATTTTTTAAACATAAATGAAAAAAAATACATTAAAAGCGTGTAATTAACATCCCTCCACATACCTATAAATTTGCAGTGCCTTACTCTTGTTCGCTTCTCAACAACAATCCCACAAACATGAATCCCTTAGCAGCTTCCCGATCAATGCATATTTCATTTCTAGTTCTAATCGTATGCTTAAAATGCCTATTGCATATTATACAACCCGTGGAGTCAGCTTCTTTGAGCCTCAGCACAGATAAGGAGGCCTTGATATCATTCAAGTCTCAATTAAGCCTGGTAAGTCCAAGTCCTGTGTCTTCTTGGAATCCAGACCACTCCTCCCCGTGCAATTGGACTGGAGTTATCTGCGACCGATTTAGGCGTAGAGTGAGTGGCCTTGATCTCTCCGGTCTTAAGCTTGAGGGGACTATAAGCCCTCATATTGGCAATCTCTCCTTCCTCCGTTCCCTTCAGCTTCAAAACAACCAACTTAGAGGACCTCTACCGCCCCAACTAACCAACAATTATCGGTTGAGAGTTGTCAACGTGAGCTTTAACCTATTGGAAGGTGAGATACCTCTAAACATCAGCAACTTGGCTGAGCTTGAAGTGTTTGATTTGATGGCAAATAAGATTTCAGGAAGAATTCCTCAAGAACTCAGCCGTCTTAGAAAGCTCCAAGTATTGAACTTGGCGAAAAATCTTCTGTGGGGTGAAATTCCACCATCCATAGCCAATATATCTTCACTCACCAACTTAAACTTTGGCACAAATAACCTCACCGGCACCATACCAAGTGACTTAAGCCGTCTCCAGAACTTGAAATATCTTGATCTCACCATTAACAATCTTACTGGGTCTGTTCCTTCTTCCATCTACAACATGTCTTCTCTTGTTTATTTGGCTTTAGCTGCAAATAATCTGTGGGGTAAACTTCCCACTGATATTGGGGATACACTCCCAAATCTTCTAGGCCTCAATTTCTGCTTCAACCAGTTCACAGGAACGATTCCAGAGTCTTTGCAAAACCTCACCAACATAGAAATTATACGTATGGCGTACAACTTTCTGGAGGGAACGGTTCCACCAGGATTGGGAAATCTCCCATTCTTGAAAATGTACAACATCGGATTCAATAAGATTGTTAGCTCAGGCGAAGATGGTCTTTCTTTCATCACCTCTTTGACAAACAGTACTCGTCTCAACTTCCTGGCTATTGATGGCAATCTTTTGGAAGGTGTAATTCCAGAATCCATAGGCAATCTCTCCACTGAGCTGTCGAAATTATACATGGGAGGCAACCGTATTTATGGTGAAATACCTACATCGATTGGTTGTCTCAGGAGCTTGACTTTGCTAAATCTGAGCGACAATGCACTTTCTGGTGAAATCCCTGCTGAAATAGGTCGACTGGAGAAACTGCAATCTCTGAGTTTGTCAGGAAATAGATTGGAAGGTGAAATACCAAGTACATTTGGGAACTTCCAGGGTCTACTTTCCATGGACTTATCCAACAACAGGCTCAATGGAAGCATTCCAAAAGAAATTCTCAATCTTCCTAGTTTGAGCAGCGTCTTAAACCTGTCTAAGAATTTCCTGGATGGTCAGCTGCCTCGAGAAGTTGCACTAGAAAAAGTTGTTACAATCGACCTATCTAACAACCGCTTATCTGGTGACATCCCAAGCTCATTCAAAAACTGTAAAAGCTTGGAGAAACTACTGATGGCTAATAACATTCTCTCAGGTCCAATTCCAGGTACAATAGGAGAAGTGAAAGTTCTGGAAGTTCTGGACCTCTCTTCAAACCAACTTTCTGGGTCCATTCCTTCTGAACTCCAAAACTTACAAGCCCTCCGGTCCTTGAACCTCACATTCAATAATTTACAAGGAGTAATTCCCACTGGTGGAGTTTTCAAAAATCTCTCTAATGTCCATTTAGAAGGCAATGTGAAGCTTTGCCTGCATTTGGTGTGTCCTGAGAAGTCTCAAAGTCGTGGAAGACTGGTCAAATTTTACATTATTGCCGCCACCATGGCCACAGTAGCTGTTATTTTACTACTTTCCACGCTGGTCTTATTAAGAAAAAAGGAGGGGAAGATCATAGGAGTTTCTGAATTATTAGTTAAGAAGCCTCAAATGATATCATATGAAGAGCTCAGTCGAGCAACTGGGAATTTCAACCAGGAAAATCTTCTTGGATCTGGGAGCTTTGGGTCAGTATACAGAGGGCATCTTAGAGAAGGGATCAGTATTGCAGTCAAGGTCTTTGACATGGAAAAGGCTGGATCTTTAAAGAGCTTCGTTGCAGAGTGTGAGGCCTTGAAAAACGTAAGGCACCGTAATCTTGTCAAATTGTTGACATCATGCTCCAGCTTGGACTTCAGAAACAGTGAATTTCTGGCTCTGGTTTATGAGTTCCTTAGTAATGGATCCATGGGAGATTGGATTCATGGCAAGAGAAAGAATGAAGATGGTAGTGGTCTTAATGTTATGGAGAGATTGAATATTTCCATTGACATTGCTTGCGCATTGGACTACCTTCACCATGACTCTGAAATTCCAATTGTACACTGTGATTTGAAGCCCACCAACATTCTCCTGAATGAAGACATGACCGCCAAGGTAGGCGATTTCGGGCTGGCCCAGGTTACTAATGGAAAGAAGGGGCAATCAATCAGCCTCCATTAGCTCAACACACGTTTTAAAGGGTTCTATAGGTTATATCCCTCCAGGTTTGGTGGTATAACAGCTCTCATACTCATGTTCATAAATAATAATTTCATGTCCTGATTTGTTCCTCAGTTTTATTAATTATGTTCTCTTTTGATGTGTGAATAACATATTACTGAATCTTGACGCAGAATACGGGTTTGGTGAGAAACCATCAACAGCTGGAGATGTATACAGCTTTGGAGTAATGTTACTTGAGACTTTTACAGGAAAGAATCCAACCCACGAGAGTTTTAATGGAGAAGTAAATCTAGTTAAATGGGTGGAAGCAGCTTTTCCCGAGAAGGTGCAGCAAGTGTTAGACCCGGAGCTGCAGCACATAAATCCAGAAATACCACAAGATTGCTTGATCACAATCATTGGAGTTGGGCTGTCTTGCACCACATATTCTCCTGATGGACGCATTAGCATCAGAGATGCTCTGCACAATCTGAAATCTGCTAAAAACACCCTTCTTAAGCAAGTCCATATTTAGCCAAAAAACAAGTATCGATTGTTTTAGCGTCATCGCTGTTGGAAAATTTAGTCCCTGTGTGTTTTCTAATTAACCATTAGTCTGCATACATGAAGACAAGCTCGGCCACTCTTAGCATTTGTTGCTAGATTTTACATACTAATCAGTAGTTGTATTTAATTTGTAAGTTGTATTGTACTGTTGTAGCCATTTTGCTTGGTTAACGTTAATTGTCGCAACCAAAATTCTTTCAAATTTAAGATTATATAAAATTGTTTGATGTTAATTAATTATTATTTAATAGGTTTAACTCTCTCATTATCTTAAGGGTTAAAATTCCTTGCCTGTTTCAAAGCAATATATGATTGATATATCCGGCCCAAATTATATATAATATTTTTTTCAAACTAGCCTTTGAATTAGATAAAAATTATTCAAAATGTCCCAAGAGATCATGGAAACTTGTTTTTGGCAACAAAAAAAAGAAAAGTTACTTTAATCCTTTTTAGACCTAAATGAACTTCATTCATTTAAACTCATTTTTATCCCACAAATATTTCACGTATGTGACATGTTTCGTGAGATGAGAATAGACTTAAAGTGATTAAAGTTCACTTGGAGCTAAACAAATAACACTTTATTTTGGGTTAAAAATGAAATTTCATATTTATTTGGACCAAAAATGAATTTGTTCCTTAAGTTAGTGAAGTTTTAAAATTTATCCTAGCTCAATAAATTTTAGGGGTTACAATTCGTTGCCTGTTTCAAAGCAATATATGATTGATATATCAGGCCCAAATTATATAAAATAATTTTTTAAAACTAATATATATATGGAAAGAATTATTTACAAAATCTTTTATAATTTTTTTTTACGGGATCATGATTAATTAGATGAGACAAAATTCCTTATCACATCTAGTAAATAAAAAAAAGGGAATAATAATAATAATTCATAATTTTTATAAATTTTGAGTAAATATTTAATAAATCT
The DNA here is from genome assembly GCA_021234005.1 of Nephelium lappaceum. NCBI lineage: Eukaryota > Viridiplantae > Streptophyta > Magnoliopsida > Sapindales > Sapindaceae > Nephelium > Nephelium lappaceum. The sequence goes on from CM038004.1 coordinate 9,310,135, forward strand.
TAAAAAAATGAGAAAAGTCAGCAGTTGAAAGAGATTTCCTCTCTTGGATGGCAAAGGGCCGTCCTATAATTGACTTCGACATTATAGAATTAACAAAGTAATTTCATTTTTTTAAAAGTAGATGTGGGAGGAAACTACTGCCACATTTCTTTAATTTGGTTTGGCTAACTAACGATCTATATTACTTTAAACAATAGAAAATTACAAAGTACAACGGTGAAGACTATGCTTTTGATATATATATATATATACACACACATAAATTTGATAACTATAAGTTTGTGATTTTATCATACCATATTTCCATCATTGATTTTAATTTGTTATTGATATATTAGCATGACATTATACAGATTTCAGCGATATAAGAGAGAGAGTGTGTGGCAGTCACATTAAGAGTGCATGTCATAAATAACAGAGTAAGACCTGCTTGTGGAAACAAATATTTTTTTTTTTTGCTTTGGCCTCTTGGATTCTCAAGGTATTAGAAGCAATACAAGAGGACACAGTAAATAAACCAGAAACTCCTTTAATAGAATCATGAGTTTACATTTTAGGCTAGCTCTACATCTCTCATGAAAGATGTTTGCACTTGTTCGTGAGCGCTGTTTACTTATCCACAGGATGGCTGAACCTCTTTTGCAACTTGAGCAACTAAGAGAGATGGATCTGGTGCACTACTGCTGCTGCCCGGTTTCAATTGGTCAGTACCGAAAGATTCTGAAGGTCTAGCAATTGGAGCTGAAACTGGTTTCCTTCCCAAAGAGTCATCTACTCTAGTTTGAATAGAATTGTGTTGCTTCAGGAGTGCATCTGTTTGGGAAGTTTTCTGAAACAACTAAATGTCAGAAGACGATTCTGATGAACTAGTGGTTGTAGATGTATCTGGTTCCCTCCCTAGAGATTCATGCAATTGTCGCACGAAGCTAGACCATTCAGTTGAAAAGTTCTGAACATTTAAAGGTGGCGATGATAACTCCTTGGCCAAAAAGGGTTCACGGCAACAGGGGCAAAGAATATTCAGGTTCAGATAAGCTCGGCGATACTCGTAATTCAGCTTACAAGTACTGCACTCAGTCCAAAATGTATTAGGCTTAGATCGAAGACGAGGAGGATAACATCTAGACGAAAAAGGTCTCTTGAGATTCCGTGCATTCACATTGTTATTCCTGGCTGAGTTTTGGGGACGATTCTCACAAGTAGGTACTGATGAAGAGGGTTCCTGAATTGGAACTTGTGCAAATATGCTCTTCCACTTCTGGTCGTACTCGATTCTCTTGCTTTTATCAGACAGCAAACACCACGCATCAGCTACAATTTTAAAAGCCCCATCTGCGCCTATTGATTTTTTTTTTATCCGGGCGGAGCATCAAAGCCATTTTCTTATAAACCTTTTTGATAGTGTCATCATCAGCCAGTGGCTCCACACCAAGGACTGTATACCAATCAACTACACCGTGAATCCTTTCTCGCGCAGCTATCTGCACATCAAGAATCGCCAATAATTGATGAAGACCATCAAGTTCCGAATACAAATTTTGAGCCTTTAAAGCAAATCTTTTGGCCCCATTGAGGTCACCTTCTGCAAACTTGTTCTCTGCAAGCTCTTTTGCTTTGCCAGCCTCGTCTTTGTCACACGACATTTCTCTGCGTTTTAAAGTTCTTCTTTTTGCATTTATAATTTCTTATGTTCAAGTATAGCCTAGGTTGTCAACAAAAGCTCAGTTGGAAAGATTTGAATCCAATCCTTTCCGCAAGCATAATGAAGAATCTGTCATCAATTGTGCATGCCTAATAAACAAAATATAAGTAAAAGTTCTAACTAAGATAACAAGCAGTTATAAAATATATTTCGAATTATACAATCAATTCGTGAAAAAAGAAAAAACTATATAAAATTATTTTTATCTATAATAAGAAATACGGTCATAATAACGTGCTTAAATTATTCTTGAGATCCATAAATTTAAGATTTTTTAACAACTCCAAATCTGAAATCTATTAAATTATCAAAGAAAAAATGTGGAAAAATGTTTTTTTTTTTAATACAATATATCCAAATACCATTCTTTCAAACATAGTGTCGATGGTTACAAGTAGTGATAAATTTAATTTATTGAAAGTAAAAAGAAACGATTATAAGAATTACCTATTTCACCGAATTTAATTAAAAGAGACGCAAATGATGAATTCACACCTGAAGTTTTGATATTTTTGTTTTTCTATTCTTTTTTTTTTTTTTTTTTTTTGGCTATTAACCACACAAAGAATAATTTAAAAATCTCAAATCCAATTCATATATATATAAATATATAAAATAGATAGGGAGGTGATATGGAAACTACAGCAATTTAAGATTTTGTTGCGCATCCATATTTTGTATACATGGTAAAGTCGAAACAATGGTTAACTGTACTTACCAAACTTAAAATATTGCCAATTATCAAAATAGGTGAAATTTTTAGTAAAATAAATAAATAAATAATAGAGTTTTAATTTGGACTCTAGCATTGCAAATATCATATCTTATCAAATGCCTTGTGTCACGGGAGAAGTTTTTCTCCCCCAAGAGAGGTTAAGCCTGGCCCAACATACTGAGCTGATCTGGTCCAGACTGTAGATCTTGGACCTACTTTTGGAGACATCTTGAAGGGTCAGATAGGAGACTTTCTAGAATGGTTAAGAACTTTTCATTATGTAAAATCTAGAATTATATAGGTTCTAGATTAATTAGGGTAGCTAGTCGTTGGGAGTTAGTACCTACATTTATTGTACAATTGGTCGTTATATATTAATACACAAGTGTCTATATATAACCCACGTATTCCTTGATTTGTCTTCAACCAAAGGAAATCCAGAGTAATAATACAACTCCCTGTAGTCAACAACCCTTTCAACTTTTGCCTACTATTTTTAACACACTTCTTATAGATTCCGCAAATCTTCTGCAAGGATTACTTAAGCAATTTAAAAAACAAAATTGGATTATAAGGAGAATATCTCATTTTTTTACAATAATCATTTTAGTAATTATAATTTAAAAGTAAAAAGAAATATTTTTTATAATAGTATTTCACCATTTTCAAAACAAACCACCATTTATTTTTCCAAATAACTACTTTACTCTTTTTTAACAAAAAAAAAAAAAAAAAAACACCACCAAACATATTTACATTATATTTCAATTTTAAAAGTAATTTTTGATAAAAAATTTTGTACATGCTGTATTTTTCAAACGGTGATTTTTATTTTCAAAAAAAAAAATTAAAATATTATTAAATCTTAGATGATAAAGGTTCGTGCTATAAATAACTTCGATATCATAGAAAAAGTGAAATAATCAATGAAGTAATTTCATTTTTTAGAAAGTAACTGTGGAAGGAAACTACTGCCACATTTATTTAATTTGGTTTGGCTAACAAATTCAATATTCTAACAGTAGAAAATTACTAAGCACAACAGTGATTTTGGCAGGCATGAAGACTATGCTTTTGAGATATACAGTAGAAAATTACTGAGCACAACAGTGATTTTGGCAGGCATGATGACTCTGCTTTTGAGATATATATATATATATATATATATTGATAATTGATAACTATAGTTTTATGATTTTATCATATTGTATTTTCATTATTGTTTTTTTATTTTTTATTGATATATTAGCATAACAATATATAAATTTCAGCAATAAGAGAGTGTGTGGCTGTCACTTAAGAGTGCATGTCATAAATATATAATAGAGTAGGCGCTGCTTTTCAAATGTTTGTGGAGGCAAATATTTTTTTGTGCTCTTACCTCTTGGATTTTCAAGGTTATAGTCTTGTAGTGAAAGAGAATGCTGATGCACTTGGTTGTGCTTCATGGTTTCAACTTTATTGATAATATTAGTCCTATATGGTTTCGATATATGTTTAACTTAAATCTTGTTAATGTAAAAAATCAGTCAACACCCAAATTAATACAAATTGAATGTAATTAATGATTGAATGAGTGCAATAATAACGTTATAATAAGATGTAAGAGCAATTAAAGAACGAGACAAAAGAATTTTGAACATGGTTCCACCATATAGAACAAAGTCTACGTCCACAGTTATGTTATTGCTTGAGAGAGAAAAGAGAATTAGGGTGAGCTTTAAATGGTGAAAAGTCGTCAATCCTCCCTTTTGTTTGCGTGAAGGATCCTTTTTATATTGTTAGAGTTCCTTATTTTTATACAATTAGGGTTTATAGGAAAAATTAGGATTTCTTTCCTATTTCACATCAAACTATATTAAATAAATAGATTTTGAGTCAAACTATATTTCTGAAAATTTTCCATCTTATGCGATTTTCTGTTTAATACAGAATTCTTTCCATTTTCAGACTTATGCCGCAATAAGGAATGATGCGAGCTGTTGTACTTTGAGCTGTCTTTTGGAGAAGATACGAGTTATTTCATATGCAATCAACCCAATTCAAGCGACTCTCGTGACTTGTTACCGGGAGCAACGGGCCTTGTGCATTCCTTGATAACGTGGCATTGTTTTATGGGCCTTGCAATGGCATTACTCCTTTGGGCTTCAGGGTTTTTTGGGCTTTTTATTGGATCTTCTCAAATCCAAAACATAAGTGCAAGTTTTTAGGCACAACAGTTTTGTTTTGACAACCTTGCTTGCATAAGTTAAGCAGAACAAGTATTAAATTTATGCATTTAAAACAAGGCTAGAATTCTGTAAATAGTAGGTTGAAAAAAAAAAGATTGGCTATGAGTATGCAGTCCTTGGATAAGGAAACTTTAAAATTAGAAAAGCAACACTCCAAAAAGCTTATACAACCAAGCAATTTCTCAACTGAATTTCATAACTTTAGAGTGAAAAATCACCAGGTTCAAACTGTTAACAAATCTCAATACTAGCACAAGAAACCTCATTGGACTTGCTTGCATTTTTCTTGGATCTAGAGCCATCCAAATAATGTTGGTAGATGTAGGAAAGAAAACCCCATATTGCCAACAGCATGGCTATCACTTTCACCCCATCCATCTTATCACGGAAAAATATCACAGCAAGGATTGGAACAACAGGCAATGCCAAGGCACTGATCACATTGGAGAAGAGAGAAGACACCTCAAAAATCAACCCCAACATGCCCACCGATGAAATTTGCCATGTTATGGCCGTCCAAATCAGAGTCATCAAATATGATACTCTTCCCTCTTCATAATTTTTCATCTCTTCCGACAAATCTTTCCATTCTCCACTGGCAAATAGTCCCACTACACAGCCACACGTTGCAACAAATGATGGATATATTTGCATATCCAGAACAGCAGAGAATGTCTCTCTTTTAATAACCTTCTCAAAGGAGAGCTGCACTAGGGAAAGATACAATGAGTATGTCGCTGAGGCGCCTAGCGTGCATAAGAATCCGATTACATAGTTTCCTCTACCAATGCCTGAAGTGCTTTCAGAGTCTGCATTGACCGCCAGAAGGGAGGCAGAGATGGTTAGAAGGACTAATGAGTTGAGTATGAGAGAAGTGAACTTTTGTGAATTGATAAAGAAGGAGAAGATTGCATTAAAGGCCAATTGGGTTGCGCAGAGCAGAGAATATGTAGAGACAGGAAGGTATAAGAGCCCGTATGAGTACATCATGTTGTCGCCTGTTAAGACTAGGCCAAATGTGACGTACAGAAAAACAATGGTGGATAGTTTTGGCTTGGAAGAGATGATTGTGTTTGCTGATTTGGTGGAAGATGAGAAGAAGAACAAAAGAGGAAGTAGAACTGGGAAGCCGGCTGATTGAACAAATGTTGCCATCCATTTGCTCTTGCCACCTTTGTCGTAGTATAATCTTCCGAGAAGAGTAGCTGTTGATTGGCCTGCTAGAAGAAACACTATGTAGAGTATCACACGAAGCCACCATTTGTAATGTTTTGGCTTTGGAAGGCGCCATCGGTTGATTGCAGAGGTGGCTCTATGCGAGTTTGGCTCTCCGTGATTAACTGGTGAACCACACAGACAGAATGAATTGCAGTAATATTAAAAGATTTTGAAACTATATATGATAAATCACAACCTAGGTGAGTGACTAACCTCTGCTTTGTTGCGTCTCTATACCAGCCTCCATGAAAGATTCAGCTAAGTGTAATACCTGCAGCCATAGAAGAAATAACAAGCAAACTTGAATCTTAGCAGAGAGCTTTAATACTTTATTTTGGTCATGAGCAAAGTTTGACTTGATCACTTGGCTATCTTCGGACTAGTTTTGTAGCTGTCACATCAAGTCATCTACGCAGCCCAATTGAGTCCTAATGTCAAATAAGAGAAACAACATTATTGTGCTAGTGACATGGTAAAATCGGTCGGATTAAAGATGGTCGATATTGGCTAGCTACCGACTTCAATTATAAAATGAGCATCGGTTCTATTACGCATATTTAGTGACAAATTTCTGTTAGAGATTGTTGGTTACGTTGCCGAGACAACGAAAGGCTTACCAATAATGGAATAACAGCAGTGTCATACAAGCAACCCAATCTTTCAAGTCAACAGTTCTCTCTTGATATTCTTATTTGAAATGAAGATTGAACACAGGAATAAATTTCAGCAGCCATTTAAAAATTCGAATTACAGATTAATTAAAGGACTTGACTTGACTGGACAGGCGCATGTCGTTTATCGAAGTTTTGCCACCCAATTATCTCTGATCATTTCAGTATCCTCTCAAATTAAAATTTACAAATCGTCAAAGTTCGAAGTCTTCTCATTCACATGTACCTTTAGATGCACTCGACATTATCCAATTACAAATAGAAAACCATATGAAATTTTGAATAAATATATTTGCTTGAATGCAGAACTTTTTGTTTCAAAGCCAAGATTTTCTACTTCAGTCTAATGCTTAAAGTAAGAACTATCTCGTCATGGCCTTGCCAGAATCAGATAGGAAGTATGTGTCCAAAATGACAAATCTCTTGAACACCAATCAAATATGGAGAGTTGGATTGCTCCATTAAAAGTAATCCCACATTGGTTGGATATGAAATTGGACACAATAAACGGCTGTAGAAAACAATAAACCAATTGTACCTCTCTCGGCCTTTTGGCTAAGATCAAGTATAGTATTTGTTTTAATCAGTTTAATATCTCACATGATATTAAATTAAGTTTTCCTGGAGGGAGGTCCAATTATAGCAGCTTGCTGCTGGGGTCCTCTAGTGTCACCCTTGCATTGCCCTACTGCCTGGCCCTTGTGCACCTCTACAATTCCATTCCTTCAATTTTTAGTTTGTAGTCTTAGATTTTTATTTTTTTTATTTTTTTACTTTTTTTATATTGATGACTCTGATGGTACAGTCCGAAAACCACTTCTCTAGAAGCAAGAGATAGCAAGGTAACCTATAGCATGTGGGGAAAATGCCCACAATTATATGAGATTTGGGTGTAAAATCTGCTACCTCATGAGGTAATGGGCAGTATTATGGTCTTTACCACTAGACCACAGCTCGTTGTCTTATTATTGTTTTGTTAATTGCAAATGCTGATGGACTTATTATTTTAAAATAGGCTAAAATAGAACGTTGAAATCGTATATCGATCATTTGTGTTGTAAGATTGCATTTAAAGTTTAATCATATAGTGAAGAGCATCTAACCAAGGAATAAGACTAATTGGTATTAGATATGTTAACTATTAAATGTTGCAGAGAAAATTTAATAGGTACTAGACATGTTAACTATCAAATGTTGTAGAGAACTATACAAATCTCGTCTGTGAGTAGGAATGTCAACGGGTTGAGTTCCGTTGGTTTTATCCAAATCCGCAACTGAATTTTTCCACCCGCACCTGCAAAAATTTCCCAAGTGCAGGCACTTGCGAAAATTTCCCAGGTGGAGGTGAACGCACACCATACCCTTGTTTGTTTGTTTGTTTTTTTTTTTTTTTTTTTTGTCTTTTTTTGTTCATATTTTGATATTTTAATGTTGTTGATAATATTGTTATTGTGGGAGATGATGATACTGATGAATTGGATTGATAATATTGATAACTATGAATTGATAATGTTGAACCGTGAGAGATCATGAAATTGATGAACTGCGGTTGTTTTTTTTTTTAGATTTTTTAGAAAATTAATTTTATATAATAAAAAATTTTAATTAATTTTATTTCAATCCAATCTCAATCTACACCAAATATGATATAGTATAATGTTTAATCCAATTCCAAATTCTACCAAATATGAGATAGTAATTTTTTAATTTAATTCATTTTATTCTATTCCATTTTAATCTATTCAATTTCATTCAATTCCAATCCCAGATGCCAAATGTAGCTTAATGGTTAGAGGCTCATTTGTTAGCAAAATGAAAAGTGAGTTCCATTTGTTAAAAGCTAATTTTTAGATAGTTTGAGCGCAATTTTTTCTAAGAAAAAATTTAATATTTATACTTTCAATGGTGGAGAGATGGAGGAGACAAGAGGTAAATCTCCTCCATTCATTATATCTTTTACTTCAAAAATTAATAAAGCAAATAAATTTTCTTTTTGGAGCAATTTAGATAATTAATTTAAAAAGTTGGTCAACGGTTTAACTTGAACCGTTGATCACTAACAGTAAGGAACTTTGTAAGATAAATGACTAAAAATTTATATAGGTGCAATGTTATTAGTGTTCCAAAAGATGTTAGGTGCTAGTCGGTCACAACTCGGTGCCAAGGCACCACCTAAAAAAATTGATAATGTTAAAAATTACAAATGGTGTTAATGTTAGTGTGAAAGTGTTTTGAAAAATAGGGAAGAAAGTTGGAAGATAGAATGAAAGACAGGCATATAAAACCCACTTCACTACAGCGACAGTTGTGTTGGCATGCCAACGTTTATGTCTCTCTTTCCTCATCCTTTTCAAAAATCAAAATCATTCTCCGTCTTTTCTATATTTGTATTTTGTAAATAATTTCAATCTTCCCTTCTCTCACAGGTCACGACACTCTCACTTTTTAAATATCCACCATTTTTTTTAATTTAATCTTTTTAATTGTTTTGATTGTTTTATTAATTGATATTCACTAAACAGCTTGATCATTTATCTTCTTACCCTTCTAACACTAACGACCGACAACTTTTTTAACGAAATTGTTGATGGTTAGGTGCGAAATGGTTAATTACGAAACTAGGATCTGAATTTTCACTTTGGGGGATTTCTTAGAAATAGACCTATAAATAATTTCAATCGCCGCTCCTTCCACTAAACTCAGGAAAATGGCAGGATCTGCAAAAGTTGCTCTGATGATGATTGTGACAATGTTGGCCGTTGAATACGGAGAGTGCGGGAAGCACCATACGGCAGCCCCAACGTCGACGGTTGACTGCTCCAGCGTTGGTCGTTGATTATGTGGAGTGTAGGAGCACCCAACACCGACGGTTGACTGTCCAGCCTTGTATTGAACATGGCAAACTGTCTTTCGTTTATATCTGCTAGAAGCACAATCAACAAACCAGAGGGGAGACCAATTTCTCCGCAGCGCATAACCGCGGAGATCGATTTCGCCGCTAGGCAGGTCTCTACGTAGAAACCTCGATTAGAGGATTTTCGGATCGGTCGAGCGTCTAAGTCGAATTTTAGATTACTGACAATATCATACAATGCCAATGGACTATTTAACTAAATTTTCTTACAGGAGTTCTTATGAAATTCAATTCACTTCACCATACATTATTTAATCATAATATAATACAATGTTATTATACATTCCACACTTAGTTATGCATGCTAATCAATGAAAAGTAAACTTCAACTCGATAAATTAACAGCTGGGTTGTCTTTGAATGGACCCGACAAAGTTATCCAACGCAATGCGAGAGGGACCATCCTCCTTGTATGCCGTCAAAATCACTTCTCTCAGTGCCATGATTCGCTCTTTCATCGTTTTTCTTTTTTCTGGGTACATCAACTCACTGATTCGCTTCTCCAACTCAGCAGCAGTCACAATCCCGTCTTCTTCTGCCGGCACCAGCGGCAAAGCCACCTTCCATTCCTCAACCAAAACCACCTTATTCAAACTCTGGTCACCAAAAAGAGGCAGAGCCAACATGGGCACTCCAGCACGCACTGCTTCCACAATCGAATTCCACCCACAGTGAGTCACAAATCCACCAACCGACTCATGACTCAGTACTGCAACTTGTGGTACCCACGATTCGACAAAACATGCTCTATTTTTGGTTCTCTCCAAGAACCCATCTGGAAAAAACGATTCCCAACTCGCATCATTAGCTACGTCTTCCGGCAGTCTCACCACCCACAAGAAACTGACACCACTTGTCTCTAACCCTATAGCCATTTCTCTCAGTTGCTTGGCCGACAACTTTCCATGGCCACCAAAATTCAAAAACAAAACACTTGATTTTGGTTGAGAGTCAAGCCAATTCATGCACTCGTGATCATCCTCACCACTTGATTTTCCATCACCGGACACTAGAAGTGGGCCTAGGCTATATATAGATGGAACTGGCTCTCCCGGTGTGCATAGACCGTCCATTATGGCGTTGAGAGCTCTCTTTTCAAGTGAGTCAACTGTGTTTACTATGATTCCAGAAGACTTGGGCATCTGAATTGCAGTATCTAGGAAGTATTTATAAACTTGTTTAGTTGGATCCCGCATGGGAGATGGGATGTCTTTGGCTGGAATGGGAACTTGCCAGCCAGGGATGTTGATAAGCTCGTTGCCCACTTCTTTTGAACTCTTCTTATGGAGTGTAGGAAAATAGAGAAACACTGTGAGGCCGCTAAGGTTACCGGTTATGTAATAGTAGGTGGGGATGTGAAGAGTGGTCGAGATTTCGAAAGAAGCGTTGCAAAAGAAATCCAAGATCAAGGCCTTGATATTGGACGACTTGGACAGACTTAAGAGAGCTTGGTGAAAGTTGGGATTGTTTCGGCGAGGCAACTCGAAGGATTGGATTAAGACGTTACCAGCCGGGGCCGTCGTGGTGGTGGAGATGGTGGGAAGGTGGTGGAAAGTGATGGAGGGGACGGCGGTGGAGACGCTCTCGACATATTTAGAGGTGGAACCAGCTTGAAAAGGCGGTTCGGCGATTATGACGGTGATGGTGAATGAAGGGTAGTGAGTTAAGATGAGTTTAGCGAGTTCTACCATGGAAACAAGGTGGCTTCTTTCCGGAGAAGGATACAGAACAATTGTGTCCTTCATGATCGATCGTTTGAGTTTGTCACGGTGTTACCGCAAAAGAAGAGAATTAACACATAAATAGGACTCGCAGTTTTTCTTTTATTATTATTATTATTATTTTGCAAAAGCACTCGAAGCATGTCATGTTATACCAACCTGTCAAAATAAGACATAATGGTAGGTTTTTTCTGTTTGAAACAAGATGTTGGTTGTTGTACGCACCAAAACAAAAATATCTAAGTGGAGCAGTGTCCTGAAAGGCACAACACACGGCAGGACTTGGTAGCTCCACACCGCCTAAAAAGATTGGACCTAAACAAAGCATTTACATGCGTTCCAATTAAATACGAGTTCATCTTTCTTTTTTTTTCATATAATTTAAATTAATATTCAAAATATTCTTTATCAAATCTTTTTTATTAATTAATAAATAAAAAAAATTTAAGTATCAATTCAAATTATAAATAAAAAAAAACACTATTTTTCTATTAAATATTAAAATAACAATTCTTAGATATTTTTTAATAACCACTTTTACAATCAATTTAAAGATTGTTATTGATAATAATTTTACTCAACTAGTAAGATAATCAAACCCTTAAAATAATAGCTACTTGACTTGAAATTGCATAATAATTTAGGACCTTTAATTGTAAGATACTTAGAAACTAAAATAATAGCAACTTAATTAGAGAAATCCAAAGAAATTGACGTCGACCAAAACCCCTCCACCATCAAAACCATAAAACCACAAACCCTAATAATATTTTTCCTCCTCTTTCTTTCCTACTTTTGCATCCACTGCCATATCGCTTCTGTAAGTCAATTTGAAGAAGAAGAAGAAGAAGATGGATATCGAAGCCGTTAAGAGAGAAGTTGAAGTTGAAGGGATTAAGTCGTCGTTTCTAATTTAGGCTATTACTTTTGATATGATTCTTGATGGCTCTAATTTAGTCGAACAAGCTCACACTGGTTAGGAAAGGCACACGATGGTGCATAACTATGGAGACCTGATTAGAACTCCTAATTATAGGGTTTTCAAGGTAGCCAACATTGATTGAACGAGCTCAGACCAATCAGGAAAGGCACATGATAGTGCATATTGTGGAGACCTACCTAGAACTCTCGATTAAGGAGTTTTCAAGATGGCTGGCGATCACCAAACTCTCAGGTAAAGTCTAGGCGAACATCGAATTTGATTGTTTAGAGCACCGAATTGCATAAATGGAAGAGGACAATTCCACCCACGAAAAGCTGAATTTTTATGGGTGTGAATTTTATTAATTAGGGAAAGGTATGTTATGAACGTTTTAATTCATAAATTTTATGTAAGACCCTAATCCAAGTGAATCTAAGAGACTAAATTGAGTCCAAGTGAAATGCATAAACAAACCGAAGTTAAATGTAAGCCCAAGTAGTTTGCTAGTTTTGAATACACCCCCTACTTTGGTTAAATGCACCCATTTGTTTATAAAATAATAAATAAATAAAGGAAATGTGTGGAACATGGTGGTTGTATAGAGGAAATGTCATTAAGCGGGCATGAGCTTGTACACAATGCATGGGCAAAGCAAATAGTCAAAAATCAAGGAAAATCAAGAGGACAATTATCAAGCAAAAACAATCAAACAAATGGGGAAGAAAAATAATAAGCGGCAACGGGAAAAAAAAAAAAATCAAAGAAACAAAGTCAAAAGGTGAATGAGAGAGTGACCGCTGACCAGTGGCAAAATACTTTAATGAAAACAAAGGAAAACTGTCACTTGCCCAATCTTGATAAGCAAATGGGAACATGAAAGAAAGAGAGACATGAAAGCTAGTGGTCCCAGGGACTGACAAAGATAAAGGGCATGAGAGAGTGGAATTTTTTCATAGAAAAAAGGATTGAGTGCGTTGTGGCGGTGGAGTGCCCATCATTTCTATTTGAGATTAGTGAAGTGGTCTGTGCAATTAGAAGCACACTGAAAACACTGAAACCAGAGATAGAAGAACAAGTAAATAGCGAGCCATGGGAGAGAAGAGAAACATAAGGAAATTCCGGATGGATGGGAGAAATATTTGGGTGTATGAGATATCCAGATAAATAATTTTTATTTTAATAAGATTTGAAATATAAGAAATTAATTAACTTTTCTATAAATTCTAAATTCATGAGTTTTATATGATTTTAGGATGGATCTATAATTATGGTGAATTAAATGGTAACCTGTTTTAGAATAAAAAATAAGTAAATGAGTTATGTGAGTAGATTATTTATTTAGATCAAATTAATTATTTACAGTTATATATTTCAGATTTTATTTATTTATTTGTTATTAGAAGAAAATTATTTAATTAGTTTATGGAATTATTGATTATGTAGTATGATTTATGATTTATGATTGGATTATCAATTATATTTTATAAATAAAACGACAATTTATTACGTATTTATATATATGTATATGTGTTAGAATTTCCAATCGGAGTTTTATATTTTTATATTGAGTTTATTATCTAAAGTACTTAGAGTATTTTAAAAAATATTAATTTATGCATCGAGAAATAATATTTTATTTATGTTTTGAGTAAAATATTTATTTAAAATTATGTATATTTAAATGCGGAAATTGTTTAAGATTTGAGAACGAAATAAAGATGTTTTCAGAATACCAAGGTTTTACCTCCTCTTTAACGATCAGACAGGTTACACATGTGTAAGGCCTAGATTCGCGCAACACGTGTATGACAGATATCGATAGAGTAATTGAGTTATCAGAAGAGTCATTGAGTCGTCTAGCACGTGTATGTAGATGTTATCCCTCACTTTAAGTGTGTGTTGAGTATCTCCACCACGTATGATAGATTTCTCTAGTTACTAGTTGATGTAGATTTTTAGATTACAAATGTTATATATTGTGTTTGATTAGTAAAAAATAGATATTTACAAAACACTAGATTTACAGAAAAAGATTTCCAGAAAAGTTTTATATATTATAGATTTTTAGATTTTATATTATTAAAGTTATAAAAATAATTTATATAGAAGTTTACAGTTTTACTACGAAATCATATTTAAATTCACTTTTATTGTTTTTGGATATGAAATTATATGAATCATTGAAAAGTATTTATTATTATCAGAAATATGTTATGTTTTATTTATAAAAGTTATAAATATTTAGTAATTATTAGACTATATATATTGTGGTGAAAATACATTAATTATGTTATTAGTGAATATGCCTAGAAGTTGTGGTTGTTTATGACATTTGAATTATTTGTGGATTAAGAGTTGATATGAATATTTGGTAAGTAAATTTTGATGTGTTTAGATGATATAATCTTATGTTTTGATCGAGTGGAATAAATATGATGTTATTTTGTTTGATTACTATTTAGTACAAAGTATAGAGCTTGAAAATGTTGACGTTATAAATCATAAAAGTTTATGGAATCTGTTGGAAGGTCAATATATAAGTGAGGTAGATCCTATGCGATTTAAGTCCTTGGTGTTTAGATAACTTTCTGATTGATAGGTTTGATAAGATGAGATCGAGTTGTTATATATGGACATAATTTTCCATATTTGAACATAGATGAAATTTAAGGATTTAAGTCTCCCTTACAAAGATTTTTAGAGTTAAATGTTTAATTGTTTTATAATATTTTGCTTTTAAGTGTTGATTTCGAATATATTTGTTATTATAAGGTAATTTATGGAGTTATATAAGGTTATGACCTAAATATAATTTTGATGAAGAATTTTTAAAGCATTATGGAGAATTGTCATATTAAGAGAGGTGATAATGTGAATAATTATTAGTCTCTTATAATGAATTATATACAATTTAAATTTTTTTATATTTTTGAATTTGGAGCTATTACTTATGGATTTTTATGATTTATAGTTTTGGATGATGGAATGAATTATATACAATTTGAATATTTATGACTTAGGGTTTTTATATGATTGAAATTCTGGAGTATCAAAATGTTCTAGATTGATTCTTGAAAGGTGTGTAAAATTATATAATTGCTTTGTGGTGTTACTAATGGTTTGAGTACGGATATTTTGCCGAATATCAGAGTTGTGTAGAGAAAGTATGCTGTTAAATCTTTTGTTCGAAAAAACTGATGTTTATTAGATTTGAAGTCAAGTTATGAAGTAGTGGACTTGCACTTTGAGATAACTGAATGAAATTTATATGAATGTGATATAGCAATTGTGTCGTAAGATATGATCTTGAATGATTTATCAGTTTACAAAGAGTATGGATAAAAAATGATAAAAATGTGTTATTAATTGTTCATTGTTAGATATTGAGTCGTGATTTGAAAATTAAGGGGACTATATGAAATATAAGAGTTACAAGAAAATAATTATTATTTAGAATAGTTTTAAGTGTGATTATTCAAAAGCATACGAGGATGCTTGTTGTTAAGAATTCTAATTGAAGAATTTTGTTTAATGATTGCCTATGTAGGTGTTAATTGTTATAGTTGTAGATCTAGTACATGAGGGAATTTATAGAATATTTTATCAAGGTATAATTATGATTATTGAAGAGTTTTATTTATGGTTGTTTATATAGGTGTGAATTGTTGTAATGTTGAATTTACGATCTTATGTATGTGAAAAAAATTGGAGATTGATTCAAAATATAATTGTTATGGTCATTGATGAAGAAATGAAAGTAACGGTTTTAGAGTGAGATATCTCTAGTTCAAATCATTCGTAAATTTTGAGAACAAAATTTTATAAAAGGGGATGATTTGTAAGATCCAAATCTAAATGGATCCAATAGAATAAATTGAGCCTAAGTGAAATGCATAAACAAACCGAATTTAAGTGCAAGCCAAAGTAATAATTTGTTGGTTTTGAAATACATCCCCTAGTTTGGTTAAATGCACCCATTTGTTTATAAATAAATAAATAAACAAAGGAAATGTGTAGAACATCGTGGTTGTATGAAGGAAATGTCATTACGTGGACATGAGACCGCCACTTGTACACATGGCTTGGGCAACGCAAATACTCAAAAATCAAGGAAAATCAAGTGGGCCATTATCAAGCAAAAACAGTCAGACAAATGAATTGGTGAAGCAAAAATAATAAACGACAATGGAAAAAGAAAAAAAAAATTCACAGAAACAAAGTCAAAGAGTGAATGAGAGATTAACCAGTGGCAAAAATACTTTAATGAAAATAAAGGACACCTGTCACTTGCCCAAGCTTGATAAGCCAATTGGAACATGAAAGAAAAGAGAGGCATGAAAGCCAGTGGTCCTAGAGATTGACAAAGACAAGAGGACATGAGAAAGTTGAATTTTTCATGGAAAAAAAGGAGTGACTGCGCGGTGGCGGTGGAGCGCCCATCATTTATAATTGAGATCAGTGAAGCAGTCTGTGCAATTAGAAGCACGCTGAAACCAGAGATAGAAGAAGAAGTAAATAGCGAGACACATGAGAGAAAAGAAAAATAAGAAAATTCCAGATGGATGGAAGAAATATTTGGGTGTCTAAAATATCCAGATAAATAATTTTTATTTTAATAAAATTTGAAATCTAAGAAATTAGTTAATTTTTCTATAAATTTTAAATTCATGAGTTTTTTGTGATTTTAGGATGAATCCAAAATTATGAGAAATCAGATGAGAGCCTATTTTAGAACTAAAATAAGCAAAGGAGTTATGTGATTAATTATTTATTTATATCAAATTAATTATTTACAGTTATATATTTCAGATTTTATTTATTTATTTGTTATTAGAATAAAATTATTTAATTAGTTTATGAATTTATTGATTATGTAGTAAGATTTATGGTTGAATTATCAATTATATTTTATGAATGAAATAATAATTTATTACGTATTCGTATATATGTGTATGTGTTAAAATTTTCAATTGGAGTTTTATATTTTCATATTGAGTTTATTATACAAAGTACTTGAGTATTTTAAATAATATTAATTCATGCTTTGAGAAAGAATATTTTATTTATGTTTTGAGTAAAATATTTACTTAGAATTATGTATATTTGGATACAGAAATTGTTTAAGATTTGACAACGAAATAAAGATGTTTTTAGAACACAAAAATTGTACCCTCCCTTCTAACGATTGGACAGACTACATATATATGTGAGACCTAGATTTGCCCAGCACGTATATGATAAATGTCGGGAGAATGATTGAGTCGCCCAACACGTATATGGTAGATATTATCTTTCATTCTGCATATGTGTTGAGTATCTCCACTATATATGATAGATTTCTAGATACTAGTTGGTGTAGATTTTTGGATGACAGATGTTATATACTGTGTTTGATTAGTAAAAAAATAGAGATTTACAGAACATCAGATTTACAAAAGAGAATTTCAGAAAAGTTTTACATATTGTAGATTTTTAGATTTTATATTATTAAAGTTATAAAGATCATTTATAAAAAGTTTACAGTTTTACTACGAGATCGAATTTAATTCAGTTTTATTGTTTTTAGATATGAAATTATATGAATAATTGAAAAATATTTATTGTTATCAGAAATATACTATATTTTATTTAGAAATATTTTTATAAAAGTTATATCTATTCACTGGGCGTTAGCGCTAATTCTTTTATAAAACCTATTTTTTCAAGTATCCGTTGTAAGTTTGTGCAGATTATTATAAATTGTGAGAAGGGTCACATGATGATGAACAATTACATTTGTGTATATTATTTCTTTTATTTTCCAGATCTCGTAAATGTGTTTCCAAAATGGTTTTATGGATAAAATATTCCAAAGTATTTTATGAATACTTTATATATTCAGTATATGGGTCCAACATGAGAAACATACAGATTTTTTATTTGTTCAATTGATATTTTGATCAAAGTGACCATCAAATTTAAGATGATTATTTTAAAGGATTTTCAATAAATTCAAATTCCAATTAGAAAGACCCCAGTTTTCACGGGATCGTCCTGGACTTGAGAGAAAAGTCGAGATGAGTCTTGTCATTTTACTTAAAAATTCATCCAAATTCAATGAATTCCATCACAACAAACATTGTAAAATTAATGACTTTTTTAATATATCTATATTTTAATACATTTCATCAAATTGAATTGAATACATATAGATTTAAATGAATTTCATACAAATCTAAATTGAATATACTTAAAATTTCAATGGAATGCATACAAATCTAGACTAAATATACCAAAACGTTTAAAATATTTTAAATTTCAATAAATTTTAAATTAAATACACCCATTCTCTATGGATTTCATATTTTTCATAAAAAAATTCTAACAAAATTTATATGAAGTTCATAAAATTTATGAAACCCACCAAAATCGATCATTTAAAAAAAAAAAAAAAAACATCAAACTCCCATAAATTTCAAATTGAATACAACCTCTTTGTGAATGAGTATGCATATAAAATTTCACACTAGAGTGGGTGTGGGTGTAGCACAAACTTTAGCGATATAGGATTGATCAAAAGAAGAATTACTTTTAAAAAAAAAAAAAAAAAACTTCAAAATCATGATTTTTTTTTGTGAATCATTGAATTTGAATTTAATGATCACTAATCATCCCATTAATAATAGAAATTATACATAATAGCAAAACCCTACAAATAACAGAATATATATATTCTGCAATAGATAAATATACTCAAAACCGTGTCGTTTGAGTGCTCCATTAGTAATGGAGCATCAAGCTCCATCGCCAATCCATCTCAAATGGATTTTTACATTTAAGATAGATATTCTAGCTCTAGACTCTATAATGTTTGTTGTTTTAAAAGGAAAAAAAAAAAAATCATTTCTACAATCCATCTTTAGATGGACGATGGAGATTAATTCATTTTTACATTTTTTTAAAAAATTTATTTTCAATTTTTTAAAAATTTTGAAGATTTTTCTATTAATTCATTTTTTATTAAATATATTTTGTTTATTTTAATTTTTCAGATTTTTTAATTTGCTTGAATATTTTTTTATTAATTTTTACTCATTTAGTAATTATATATTTTAATTAAATATATTGCAATTTATCATATATATATATATATATATATATATTTTTTGCTTTTTGCATTGACGCATGGTGTATATATGTCTAACGACAAAAATACCTTTATCAATTGGGTTTGACTAACGATTGACTGACGGTAGGGATTAACGTAATGAATTTCTTGATAATTTAGAGATGATAGAGCTATGAACCAATTTATATTTAAAAAATCTAAGTTTATCAAAAAGTTAGAGACAATTAAAATTCATCCAAATGAAAACCTATGTTTTGAGCTTTCATAATATAATATATATTTAGAACTTGTATATAAAACTAAAACTTTTTTTTTTTAAAGTACGTTTTATAATTACCCAGATATTCTGATATAGACTTTTAAAATATAGATTGGATCTCTGCTCGCTTAAACATGAGAGAACAACTCACACAAAGTGAAAAAATTATCCATATACTAGTGGAACTTTTTAGGAAATTATCCACATTTGTAGACTATTAGAAAATTGCCTACATTTATGGACGGTAACACTCAAACCCAATCATGTGCTTGATAGAAGCAAAGTTGATGGAAATGACGTCACTCCACTGCTCCACTCGAGAGTACTAAAACGTTTTTGAACTTCAAACTTTTCAAGTATTCTCATGTCATATACTGCCGCTCCTCCTCACGCATCATCTCCGTCCTTCATCGTTTTCGTCGCCGGTCACTCACCTCTAAACATTTCCATCGCATGTTGACTCTCATCATTGTTGCTCGCCGTTGCGCTTCGATAATCTTACGCAACATATGTTAAAATTATATAGATGTGACACGGCAAAATTTTGATTGAATGCCCATGCCATTGTCGGACCATAAACATTATAGCGTACAAAAACAACAACAAAGTAACTACAATTCAAAGCCAACGGTCACCCCATCCAAGCTACGAGTTGGATGTCGGCGACTGCAAGGTGCAAAGTAATTGAAATTCAGACACAACGGTCAAACTTGCATTTGTATGGTTTCCACCTAGCACTTAAATATGTTTATTAATCGAAAATCATTAATAGCGCATAAACTTAATTAATACTTAATGATTTAAGTGTTTAGTAAAAGTCATTAGAAATGGAATTACATAAATCCCACACAAAAATTAATTCCTTCCATCCATAGAATTTAGTTCTTCTCTTTACTGATATATGTATTTTTTTTCATCTTCCCTCTTTTTCTCACCATTTATCTGACAAAATATCCTTTATTAATGCGATAAGAAGTTCTCTTTCTTTCTCTCATTTGCCCACTTCTTCTCTCATTTGTTATCTTACCTCTTTTTTCTCACCAATTATCGGTGTCGATCCTCATATCTTCACTGCAACGTCATTTTTCATTAAAAAAAGAAGAGGAAAGAAAAGTAAAGTAAAATCCTTTGTTGCTTGTAAATTGTGATCTGTTTATTATTTAAATCCACGTGTTCCTGAAAAATATTTTCTTTTTGTTTAATTTTGAGTTTGATTTTCCTTAAAAATGATTTTTTGATTAATTTTGAGTTTACATTTATAAGATTATTAAAATTATAAGTTGAAAACAAGAGAATAAAAATACAAACAACTCAAATTCAAAAGAAAACTCAAAAACTTGAAAAATGAAAAAAGGTAAAGAGAGGACATGAACAAAAATCAAGTCTTAAATTGAGTTTGCCGAGTAGACTCAGTGGTGTTGACCCCACTTGCCATCCTACTCTTTGCATGCACAAGATTTAAAGCTCAATGACCACAAAGAGTTGACTATTTTCCCACTAAATATGTGGTTAGACTTCTTCTAATCCTGTGAGTAGATTTTCGAACAGTATGTTCACAACATATATAAGTTAGGCCCTGATAGGAATATGATCTAGTGTCAGAAAACGTGAATATAAAAAAATAAAATAAAATAAATAAAGTCTCAAATCTAGACCTACTGTTGCCCCCCTTACAACAAGTTTTGAATGTCTTGTTTGGAATTTAAATCCTGTGCGAAAACTAACTTGGATGTGAGCGTATTTTTGTTTTAAAATTATTTTAGATACTAATAAAGCTCAAATTATTAAGTTGATATCCAAAAAACAAAGATAAAATGATGATAACAAATTCTTGTGAACCCAAATAGAATGTTGGATCTAAACCTAGTAATAGCATTTAATGTCTTACGACCAAATAAATCTCATTCAACTTACTAGTAGCCCAAATTTAAAATGTCACCACCATAATGATATCCTAAAAAAAAAAAAAAAAGAAAGGACGCGTTTGTTGCATGGAATTGAATTGGATTATTTTTAAAGGATGAGATTAAATTTGATAGGATAAAATAGGACTAGAATAAACTACTAGTGTGATGTGTTTGGTGTTGACTTCTTGTTAGGATTGATTACTAATAAAATATATTAAATTAATTTTTAAATATAATAATAATTTGAAATATAAATTATTTATAAAATAAATGAATAAAAAAAGAAAGGAAATAAAATGCAATTTACAAAAAGGGACATAAGAGGGGATAATAATTAGTCCCACCATTTTGGGTGAGACTAATTTATTCCACTTTAATAGGATGAAAGATGAGGTGGAATTAAATTTTCTTCAATCCCACCTCAACAAACATAGGACTAGACAAAAGATTTGTCCAATCCTATCCAATGTTGGCTAACAAACAGGCGCTTAGGCCATGTTAGTTATGTAGGTAGGAGCATGAGATTGGAAAAACCAATCCCATCTGTTTTAAATCTCATTGCAGTGGGTTAAATGAAACCAACCGGTGCAATAGGATAAATCAATCTCACCTCTCCCTTTCCAACATTAAGATCCCAAATGGATGAGGTAGGGCAATGGAGAAGTATGAGAAGGAAAAAGAACAAGGCGACCAATTCCGATCATCTGACGTGAGCAATCAATCGACGAGGCAAGCCAATTGCTGACGTGACCAAGTTTGGACTAGGTGGAGATGACGACGGTAATGTTAAGAAACATGGAGAAAGAGGATGAAATCCGCGACAACATGGCTCCATCAGCTGCGACGACAACAACGCTACTTTTTTCACCTTCTTCTTCGACGTTCCTACCCTCCACTACCAGTGACAGGATCGATTACTAGTCTGTGGTTGGGGTTTCTTCTCCCTAATTTGTTGTCAAAGGTTTGTTTATTTTTAAAAATAATTTCCTTATTTAAAATTAATTTTATCCAATCTCATATTATATCAAACACATCATAGCACTAATTTATCCTATTCATATTCCACCAAACACATCACAACACTAATTTATCTAATCCAACATATCTTATTCAATTCAATTCAATCCATGAAAATAATCTAATTCAATACCACATGTCAAATGGGACCTTAGTGTTCCAACTCCAACACAC
Organism: Nephelium lappaceum; assembly: GCA_021234005.1. NCBI lineage: Eukaryota > Viridiplantae > Streptophyta > Magnoliopsida > Sapindales > Sapindaceae > Nephelium > Nephelium lappaceum. The sequence goes on from CM038004.1 coordinate 9,332,694, forward strand.
TTAATTGTATCTATTGCTAAAAAACACATTCGTATTTTTTATAGTAATGTAATAATTATGATATAAAAAATTTACTCTTGATATTAAAGTTCACAATTGTAAAATTATCAATCAAATAACTTGGACACTCTATTATATCCTCCCTTCATCAGTATATTTACGATTCAGTCACACCACATGTCTCAAATGAAGCAATTGCTAGATCTCAATACCAAAATTTCAAAAGATACTTTCAAAAGGGGCCATTTTGCAAGGGAAAAAAAAGAAGTCATTTTTAACCCATTTTAAGAGTGAATATGATTTTGACCAACCAAAATAAATAATTACAAACTATATAACTCTATTACTTGAACACCCTTACCATAAAACGCGGGTCCATGTCTCATAAAAATCATGAAACGCGATCCATGTCTATAGTTCCCTGTCTCATGTTTTCCATGAGACAGTAGTTTCCATGAGGCACGAATTTCCATAAGACATAGAACACGTCTCATAATAAAAACATTTAAATAATTGAGGGACATAACTTGTTTTGGCAGGTGAAAAACAATTTTCAAAATTTTTTGGGTTAAAAATGAATTTTCACTTTCAATATGAATATTTATTTAAATTATCACTAATTTTGGAGGCCAAGTCCTAGAATAAAAATCTAAACACTTGAAGTACAATAATGCCAGTTTATTGAACCGGCGCCTAGAAATGACTCATCAAAGTACAACAAATTAGGTTGCTGAAACGACCTGACTACAAAGTCTTTGATAAAAGGCATAATTAGACAGAAAAGTTTTACTTGGACTCTTAGCACTTAGCAATAACCAAAAATATTGTCCATACAAACAGCACAAGGAAAAAGGGTAAAAATGAATTTCATTGTTGAGAGAGAATCAAAATCTATTAAAAGCTAGAAAATTTACCATGACTTTTATGAGCTATGGCCAAACTAACCAATGCCAGTTTTCCATGTCTTTCTACTTCTAATCCTTAAGCAGTTCGGCCACCTTGTGCTTCCAAGAGAGTTTCTCAAGCAAATGGTAAATATTATACTTTTAGCAAATACTTTAAAATGGAGTAATCGGTAAATAAGAAGATAACAGCAAATACAAATCTATAGTAACCTTTACAGATATGGGGTGAAACGAGTTGGAAGAATCCAAATTGCATGAGATCGAGTGCAGGTATCCAAAATGTCCGAAGCAAGACTGAATCAACAAGAGCATCCACCTGACTCAGGTTGGGACTGTGATGCATTTCCAGTCGTAGACCTCAAATTCACATCAACCATGTCTTCTTGCTTCGTTGAAGAAAGTGTTTCCATTCCTGGTAATGCCGCAGCAATTTTTCGAAACAGAGGCTGCACAACAATTACCAGTTAACTGTAAATACAGAAGAATAGATTGATAGCCACAAGCAATTTTTTGAAGCAGAGGCTGCACAACAATTGCCAATTAGATAGACAGATAGTGTGAGAGAGAGTGTTTAACAATCACAACTATGTCAACAGATCAAAGGCACTGGACTCGGGACTCTATCTGGTCATTTTATGAAAAATTATCAAAATCATTACAAGAAAACCCCCAACAATAGTATCGGCTTATTGGCTTAGTGGTACTGGACCTCTATTCAATTTACTCTGAGAATAAACGTAACTTTTTTACAAGAAAGCACCCAAAATAAGAGATTTTTTCATACTCAATGAAAGCAAACAAGTTAGAAAAGCACCCAAAATAAAGAGAATTTTTTCATACTCAATGAAAGCAAATAAGTTAGCTGCATAAAGAAGTACTGAAGTAGCAAACAGACATCCAAAATATATTATTTCGAAGGACGAAAATTTCAGAAACAAAGGACTAACAAGTTGCACTGGAACATAAGCATCCCATCTATCAGGCTGCTTGAGAAGTGCATCATAGATCTAGATTCAGATAATTAAAGACCACTGGAATCATATTAGACTTGCCTGCAGTGTTGCCCTAAGTAAATATAACAAGGGACAAAGTCATCCAAGGAATGTGCAAAGCAGGCATACCTTTATATTGAAACCAGCTTTGGCACTGGTTTCAATGAACATGACATTAAGCTCCCGAGATTTCGCTTCTCCTTCCTCAATAGAAACTTGCCTGGGAAATCATCCACATGACAGTTACATGAATAAAAAATTTAAGGCAGAACAAATTTTAAACTAATTTACAGAAAAAGGAAAAGCAATCAAAGTCTGTTTCACCAGAAAGAGAACAGATGAGGATCACATTTCAACTATAAATAATCTAGACAGGGACAGTTTTTTTACAGGTTTTTGTCTTTTACCAAATATTTAACATCCCAAATTCACTAAGATTTAAGCGATTATTTAATAAAACCTTATTTTAAGTTTAAAAAAATTAAAAAATAAAATAATAAAACCTAACTAACTGAAAATGATTAAGATTTAAGTACAAATAAGACTTTTTAGGGAAAAAACAAACAGCCCCTAAGAGATAAAAATCAGTTAATTTAGAATGTTAGGGATTCACTAAAAGAAAAAAAAACCTCCAAAATATTATTAAAAGGTGTCCGTAGTGGATAATAATTTATCTCTATCTTGACATTAGAACATATTAATTAATAGTTCATTAAACTCTCAAGGAATAAACAATAAGCTTGAGACAAGAAACAGAATGAATATCCAAATCTTGTAACTCAACAATCCAACTACAAATTCAATTGAGTTTGGATTAAAACAATATTTATAGTTATGATAAATAACCTAGAAAGAACTATTCCTTTTTATAATCATTTGCCTTCTCATTCTCCAAATTACTCTTAAGTAAAGCTTAGGATTTAGTATGAGTAACACTTATAAGTGCTCCACCTTCATTTCTAGGCTTGAACAGACAATATATTGTAGTTAATTTACATTTTTGAGATGAATCACAAGGAAGTTCAATGAAAATAGCACAGCAAATTCAAGAGGGCCATCAGATATAGTTAATAAAACAAAAATGTATTCATCGGCGTGAGTCAGAGGCAGAACACAAAGAAGAAAAGGAGAAATAGGCAAGAACATTAATATAATCCTCAATCAATGTTAAGTGCACAACGGCTTTAATGATCAACTTTTGTCATTAAGCTCAAGTCAAATAGCACAATTGCCCAAAGATAATTAATAATGAAAATGGAATGGTTAAGGAAAAGGAAAGAAGTTTTGCTGGGTGTTCAATGGAGGAAATGGGTGCCAAGTTCCATATAGTTTATAAAAGCACTACAACATCAGAATGGTTTTGCTAACTGAAAACAAATTATGAAATCTGAATTCAAATGCTTGCTTTTCCTAATTTTTGTTCACTTTCCTTGCTCTTTTGAACTTCTTAGCAGAAAAGCCCCACAAAGTTACACGACATCAACACAGCATAAAGATAAAATTTATCACCCTATCTACAGCCATTCTTCTTTGGGGAAACTATCTTATGCAATTAACTCTAGAGGAACACTTTTGCTTTGTTCATTAAATCCAAATGTGCAAGTCTATACTAATTCTATTATGTCATGGAGAAAGAGCAAAACAAGTCTTCATAGTCACAGAAATGCAAAACAAATAAGCCAGTCAACTACAATTTAAATCATCATTTGTTGACCAACACATACCTTTTCTCCACGAGATCAGTTTTGTTCCCAACCAGGACAATTATGACATCACTGCCCCTCTCAGTGCGAACTTCTTCAATCCACTTTGCAGTGTTTAAGAAAGATTGCCTGCCTAAACCATAGAAGCAAAAAAATTGTCAGAAAGCATCCATCAGGAAATGAAGCATGATGACAACAAGCTGATGACAGAATAACCTTGCAACCTTCTGAGTATCATTATATCAATCATCTAATCATTTTGAAATGCGAGCCAGTCAAGCAGAAATCAATGATAATTGACAAATTTTCAAGTGAATAAAATACAAAATCACATACTTGCAACATCATATACAATGACAGCAACAGAGGAATCTCTAATGTAGCTTGGAATGAGACTTCTAAACCTTTCCTGTCCGGCAGTATCCCTGTAACCATACAGAACAACAGAAGATCAATATTCTAAAGACAAGGGACCTTTCTACAATTTGAACTTATCTTGAGTATCATAATTTAAAACCAAACTATATAAAAAAATTATGCGTATAATTGCATGACCATTGTCATCAATGTTAAGGAACCAACATTGACCGTATACAAAATCATTTAATCATCATTTCATAAATAAGAAAAACCCAATTGAATTCCAATCTATGAACCAAATATAGGGACCAATTTCCAAACCTATCTCAATGTTTTCACAAGATATCACTTTTTGTGTCAATTTTTAACAAAAATGGTTCCTAACAATAAAGAAATTCAAAAAGATCCCTCGAAACAAATCGACATTGATTGCAAAATAACTAAGCTTGACATGCAATTATATTAATGGTAGGAAAAGGAAGCTAAGACATACACTGATACATTGATCTAATCTATGATCAACTAAAATGCAACATATGTACCAAAAATAAATAAATTCAAATTAACTTTAGTTGGATTAAGGTCTCATTTAGTATTGCTTTCCAGAAATCAGAATCAACTTATTTAATAACTTGGTACAAAAAATATGTTTGATAAAGCTTTCAAAAAGTGATGATTTGATAATATACACTGATTTGGCAGCAATTGTAATAATTAGGTGAGGGTTACTTCTGTAAAAAGATTATTGCATAATATGTCGTAAGATTTAATGAATCTTTTAAATAACCTAAATTTATCCTTGTTAATTAACATAAAATCACTTCTATCCCACCTTTATTTTATATAAATCTATGTTATTACAATTTCATTCATCATTGACCATCTCGATTAGCAACATAAGTCAGCAATTGTTGCCATTGATTACCATTTTCAGTCACCCCTGTCGACAGCTTCATTTTTCCTTTAGTTTTTTTTCTTTTTCATTTATATTTTTCAAGTTTTATTTCGTTAAAATTTAATTATTGAATAATTTTTTTAAAAAAAAAAAAAACTAAAAAGTAGATAAAAGGGAGGAGAAATAAAACACACACACATAAGGATTTCACCATGTAATTAAAAGAATTTTTCATTCATTAATATAGTTTATTTATAAAAATTAGTTATGCTTTTAATGGTCATGGCTTCCAAATTCATAATATTAAAAATTAAAACAACTAAGAACATGAGGATTATTCACACTATTCTTAGTATTACATTCATATGCATGATTAAAAAAATGTATCTTTATATTTTAAGAGAATTATAAACATATAACTTTAGATAGTTATTTATTTATTCTTATTTCAAGTTAAACAAAATTATTAACTAAACTTCAAATATTTTGAATTAAATATTAGTTTGATTTGAATGCCAAATAGAAACAAAGCATTTCAATTTCATACCTACTTTAGTCATTATATAAATTCAGAGCAATGAAAAATGAAACTCACGAAACTCATAAAAACTGTTTATAAGTCTCACTACAGTTTTAAGAGTAAAATCATCCAAACAGTTGCCTAACAACTTTATAGTAGATTATTCATTCAACACAAGAAACAATGATTATTTTAAAACTTACAGCAATACCAAACTAACCCTAAACTCATATTAGAGAAAACCCATATCAAAAACAAAACCATTAAAGTCACTTAACTGTCAAAGCTTGAACCTTTACAATGCATCACACTTCACACGTTGACGTTGTTGTCTACAGCTCCACTAGCGAACGCTTATAGCGACATAGTTACTTAAGCTTCCTAACAATAGGGGGCTGAGAAGAAAATCTTAGTTTTTAATTGGCAATGTCACCATTTGAAGTGTGATGCACGACAAAGGTTTAATTTCGTTCTAACTTGGGGTGGTTTGAGGACTTCTATTCCTAACTTAGGTTTAGTTTGATTAACTTGGGTTTAATAAAGTTTTGTTTATATACAGTAAATGTGTCACACTTTAATTAATTAAAACTCATACACCTAGCTCGATTAATCTGAATCAACGCCCCATTTGTCTAGGGACCTTGTTAGTACTTACAAAAATATTTAAGGACCGTTTTAAGGAAAATACAAAAGTGGCAAAAAAAGTACACAATTTTTAGATTTTTCCCGAAGTATAGCCATGCACTTATATTCACCATAAAGTTTTGTGTCTGATTTCAACACCTACTTCATGTTTAATGCTTTAGCATATGATCATTGACTTGCTTTTTGCAGCACACAAAGTAGTAGATTGAAGTTCTCTACCATACCGTTAATATTACCTTGACCTCAATCACCTGAAACATCTTCCAAATATTACTAAATTAACTGTTTTGATTAGGAACTGAAGTTGACTGATGTGCATACAGAGGAGGATAACTCCATATGAAAACAATGACAATTATCAGACTAAGGAAAGACATCAAGAAAACATATTCCTTGTTTAAGAAAGGAAGTGATGGTAACTCAATCTAGAGGAAGAAAATTGAAAAAATATAGAAAACGGACTCGAGGGTAGCACTCATTGACACTGGAGAAACCTGGTTGGATGATCATGAAACCTAATTCATCACAGAAGTCACTAAAGTAGCGTTTACTCTTGAAAATACAATAGGGTAGGAAGGAGAGCACAGACAGTTCCAGCCTTCCCATTTTTCTTCAAATAAAAACACCAAATTCTAAGTTTTCATATCAGAACCCACCCAAAAGAGTTAGTATAAGTGGACACAATGAAGTTAGTGCCACTCTGATAATACCTTAACTGCATAGCTCTCCCTAGTATTCATCAAATTTAACTTTAAGGCATGAAGAAGCAATAAGTACAAAAAGAATTGGCCAAAATTTAGGTGACCTTCAGTACCTCATGTTATAGGAAGATGGAATATGCCAAACTCACAATTGCTTCCAAATATAATGAGCCAAGGGGAACTAAAAGATTATTAGTCATTTTGTTGAAACTATTGCAAATGGTGACCTAAGCTAATAATGCAGGCGTTGGACCTTCATTTCAGATATAAATTTTTCCTTTATTTTATTATTATATTATTATTATTATTTTGAACAAAAGAAGGCCACAAAGAGACACATACTGATATAAGGAAAGTATATAGAAAACCCATAAAAGAACACATAATTTAAAATATATATATAAGTATATATTGAAGTAAAAAATCAAAGAAAACGAATCCCAAGGAAGCTATCTTTTAGCTCCATGATTGAACATTATACCAATGCAAAAGCTTTGCCATTTCTCTCACCCATACATCCAAAGCAAACAAACAGGTTTAGTTCAATAAGCAATAAGACAACTTGCCCTATCTTCTTTTTATCCTCATTTGACGAATTAGAGAGTATTTATAGAGCTAAGTCAAATTAAGGCTTGAAAGTTGAAATAAAAGAGCTCTAGATTAGCCATCATAAATAATTATGGACCCAAAGAAAATAGACTTGGAGATACAAAGAAGTCCAGGTTGAATCTTACCACAACTGCAGACGAACAGTTCGATCTTCAAGGTACATAGTTTTTGACAGGAAATCAATACCAATTGTAGCCTGATGAACATTAAAAATATAAAGATAAGTTAAAGACAGCACAACCTAATATCATATCAAAAGTCCAAGAAATGAACCATATTAAACTCAGTAAGAGCCCCACCCTATAATAATTAACAATAACATGATGATAGAAATTGTTGAGAAAAAGAAATTATTTATAATAGAAGATAATGGGGAAAAAACGCAAAAAGGAAACATGTATTATAAAACTGAGAAAATCTAGGAATTCAATAATCTTAAGGGAAGACGTGAGAGAGTCTCAGGAAATCATCTGCCAGAGAAGCAACCTATAAAATTAAGATTTGGAAGAACTACCTCAAGAAATGGTCACTCGATTTTTTAAGAAAATGTGGAAATGCATCTATATAAGGCACATGAAGGGGCTGTCATGCTGCTAGATATATATAATACATTTAAGAAAGTGCCAGAGATTTTACTTGTTAACAAAGAAACATCATAATGTTTCATATTCCTCTGACTGACAACAACGGAGAATCATACTGAAACACAATAAGGAGTTTGGAGTACGTATAGAGAGATTTTTGTTATGATAACAGCTGATGATGGTGTTTTATTACAAAATTTCTAATTGACACCATGACCATCATTTTCTACTTTCCATAGAAGTTGTGTCTTAAAGAGGGAGATTTTCAGCTACTGTTCTCACAAGTAACACTTGTGCAAGATAAGGGAACATATATCTGCAATTATAGTTTGGCCTAAGAGGAGTATATATGTACTGTCTAGATATATTCACCCCAATAAATTTGATTTCAAAAACAAAATATGTGAGCGTATTCAGGTCAGTAGGTGGCTGAGGGTGGTACGTGTTATGCTTTGAAACTGTGGCTTCAGGTCACACTTAAGAAATTCTATCACTAGCATTGAGTCATCTAACATAGTTTCATACTATCAACAAGTCAAATAAGCCATAAGATATCAAGTCAGTTTTAGGCAAGTCTAGTCCACATTCCTCAACGTTTGCATTGCCCTTGTAGATGATTTACCATGACCATGTCATTACATTATTGGTGAAACCCAACTCTTAGTCACGCTACCACAGTTTACCACTGCCTTTGGCCAGAAATCACTCTTACATCGTCAAAAATTCATTCAATTTTTTAAATTTCAACACCTCTTATTACTCATGTATCCCAAAACTGTCTCAGCAGCCAAAACGTGATATGCACCTTGTCTCCCAACATAACATTATACGCACATGGATCAACCGCTTTAAGTTGCAAATACAAAGTCTTCAAATCCTCCTTCCAATGTTTTCATTATTCTGTTGGACAAAAAAGCAATGCAAGTGATTTCCGATTTACAATAATCCAATTAAACCACTAAATCTCCAACAATTGGGATTGGAAATGCAAGTAGGACCTTGTGCCCTTTTTTCTAAGATTACTCACTGGTGATGCTGACTCAACCATATCTCAAACAATTGGTTCCAAAGCTATATTGGGCAAATATATATCATTTTTTGGATACATTAACAACTAGACATAAGAACAAAAACCCAAATTCTGTTTCAGCTTTCGATCAGTGAGTTTTCTAGAAGACCAAACACAGGGCTTATCAAAATATGGTGGAAGATAAGGAAACAGTACAAATCAACCCAAGAGAAGAAAACCCAGAAACAATATAGTAAATCAATTAAAAATGAATCAGAGTTACAAATAAAAGCATAAGTACACGATCAAATAATACAAAAAAATTGGTGATCTGGGTTTATTTGTGAAGCATACCTGATAGGTGTTATCGAATTTGTCATACATGAAGCGAGTGATGATGCTTGTTTTGCCCACTGATTGATCTCCTAAGAAAACCAGCTTGTACTTGGCGAGGGCTGAGACTGGTGCCATTTAATGGAGCTCTTCAGGAAACAAGTTGAAGTGTGTGACTGAGTTCAAGAGAAAAAACTCAGAGTTGGTCTGGTTTGGTTTGATTTGATTTGGTTGGATTCGACCTTGTTTTCCCACAAACACCGTTTTTGATGAATAACAAGTTTGGTTTTCAATTTTTTGTCATGTTGATTGTTGCCTGGCAGCCTACGCTGTTTATTCATTATTCAATTATTTAATATCCATCTTGACCTATTATTATTATTATTATTTATCACTAACATTGTTGCTACAAACCATTTTATAATTAATATATTATAAATCATTTTATCATATTATTTAGATAAAATTTTTTGATAAATTTATGAGAAGCCTAACATCATTCTATTATTATTACTTTTTTATTGTGTTATGATTTATTGACAATCAAATAGTAATTGAAACCTGAAATCTAAATTATATATATATATATTTTACTTTAAATATATACTAATTTTATTTGTTTTTAAAGTTAAAATTTTCTGAAAACTAGTAATTTGATATTTCCACTCTTTTATTATTAGTTGCCATATGATTAAATATGATGAATAGGACAAACTGATTTTAATAATATCAGTTCTAATATTGGGATGTATTGACTATACACAAATAATTAATGTTAAGTATAAATTATAAAAAAATCAATGTATCCAATGACTTACAATGTTGAAATCGATATTATTAAAATCATAGTAGAATTAATTATATTTAATTAAAAGCTTGTATAAAGTAAAATTAGGATAAATTTAAAAATATGTTATATTAGGAGGATATATATGGAATAAAATATCTTAAAAATTATCCAATTATTTGGAATTGAGACTTAACTTAAAATAAATTGTTTTTTGGTATTTTTAAGTGGTTAGATCAATTAAAAAAAATTAAAAAAAAAAAGATAATTTGGTATAATTGAATACTATTAAGTTATAAGTGAAAAAAGAATTAAAGAAAAAAACAAACAAACAAACAAACAACCTCTAATTTGTAATTACATGTGATTAGACATCTCCCTATTTATTATGATGTTAAAGTTCTCTTCTTATAATAGAAGTAGTTGTCTCTTATTTATAAAAATATATATTCAGACATCACAAGTAATGTTTGATCTCAAATCCCGTAGCCTTTAAAACGCTTGTTTGTATGATTTTCTCTTTATTATAAGAGTAGTTGTCTCTAGTTTATAGGGGTAGATATGGTTCAATTTTTACTCGACGTATTTCAAAGCTTGTGTGGGTAATTTTCTCCTTTTATGATGAGAGTAGTTGTCTCCCTTTTTTGGTTAGTGTTTGCTCTTGGTAAGTTCTAATGGATTTCTAACTTTTTCGATTTTAGCTTTAAAAAATATTGTAATTATCTTCAAATTTTAACTTAAATATATCATTTTGTTACCAATTTACCATATGTTAGATCATAAGAAATTCATGGATAAATATAAAAGATTGTTTACATCATCATCCAAATATGTGATTTAAGCAATCATTTCATAAGTATAGTCATTGCTAGATTTTGGCACAAGTGTAATTCTATCAAGTGCATTTATATTATATTGTGTGAAAAGTTTTTTCTCCTTATTGTGAAGTAGTTATATCCCGTTATAGTTTACAACAAGTTGCAAAATTTGGGAAAAAATAACGATATCTTCCAACATAGGCATGCTATGCAAAAAATGCATGTATGCAATGCACTTCTTATTCTTTCAAAAAGTTAAGAACTTGTGTCCCATTACCAACATTCAACTTGATTCTTGAAATTCGATAATTTTTTTAAAAATCCCAAACTTTTAACATAAACAAGAATAAAACCTTAAGTACATAAGATAGCCTTTTATCATAAAATAAAGCCAATATAATTTATTTTCCTTTTATAGAAAATATATAATAAACACCAAACAAGAAGGAATTATTATTTTCTCAAAAATAAATGTGAGGGAAATGGTCAACTTAGTGAAGGATATCCAACTCTTGAATAGTAAGAGAAAAAAAAAATGGAGAGAGAGAGAGAAGATGGGAGATAAGATGAGTGCTTCTAGAGAGAGACGAACATGGATGAAGAATTTATGAGAAAATGAGAGAGGAAAAGACTGAGAAGAAGAAAGCTAAAATCGGCTTTTGTCTCCATTTATTAAGGTCCTTTTTTTTTTTTTTAATTAATAGTGAAGGAAAGAGATTAAATTTAGATAAAACTATCCATATATTATATTTTAGGATAAAAATGAGACTTGTACCTTTGACTTCTTAAGATCAAAGAAATACTTAACTACCCCAATTAAAGGGTGATATGATGTCTTCATTCATTAAGTAATAAAACATGAAGTTTCCACTTTTACGTGCTATTAAAATTCAAACTATTAATCAAATGACAATAACAAAAAATAGGGCAAATGAGTGCCAAATTCTTTCGGTTTCAGAAAGAAAATTATATTTATTTTACGAGATGAAGAAGATTATATCCAAGCAAAGGGTATTTTACCAGACGAGCCTAGTGCTTCAATTGTATGTGTCTGTGTAGGTAGCAGTAGTCAAGTAGTGATATCATGATCATCATCAATTCTTGACGGTTCTCAATATGTGATCATTTAGAAGGATAAACAATAAAGGCCATCGTGATGATATGAGAAAAGAAAAGTTCCATGAGTGAATTACTAATCCAAAAGTCCATTCCTTTGAGCTTACAAAGAGAGATCAATTTATTATCCTCAGGTTGCGATGGATTTGGTTGCAATGTGTTATGGGTGCTTCAACCCACTAACTCTATTGAAGTGAATTGCATATTCGTTATACATGCTGCCGTATGAAACCTGGTTCATAGCTTCCTCCAGTTAGACGGTAATATGCATGACAAAATGGGCAAACCTTCGTTCAACCACTTCAATAGCATATCTAGTTTAGAGAAGCCCCAACACAATGGAATTAAATTCAACACATCCTAGAATAATTAATCGATCTCTCCTAGTAAACTCAAAGGAATGGATTTAAGGAATAGCAAAATGGCCTCTAAATGTGGTCGATCCATGTATAATACTTTGGGAACCACATCAACAATTGATGATTGAACCCTACAGTTATAACAAACTTGGGAGATTTTAATGAGTCACCCAGAGCATATTGGTATATTGATACTCGATCTTTTCGATAGATACTTTGCAGCTTTTATTATAATCGTTTTATGGAAAACATATTATAAAGCACTTAAATATATTTTTCAAGAGAATAGGAGAATTAAAGCACCAAGCATCACAATAAATAAGTTACAAGCTTAGGGAAGGCATCTTGTGGATAAACCATAAAACTCGAAATTTCATCTTCATAGAGCTTTTACTATCCTTGTATTGCTTCAAAGGAAATAAACCAAATATCACCAATCCATGGGTGAATCAAACAGAAAGAAATATAATTCTTTATTTAACAAAATTCTCATTAGAATGTACAATAGTCTTAATACTTTAAGTCCAAATAAATTATATATTAAAAAAAAAAATCTACAGTAACTAAAAACAATATGACAAATAACAAATTTAGATTCTCATAATTATGCTACTTCAAAATTTATCAAACAATTATGGATAACAAAAAGGGTTTATAGCAAACATAACCCATCCATCTAAAGAAATTGCTTAAGTCGGGTAAAAAGAAATTGCAAAATTATCTCAAAATTACTAAAATATCCTTTGCTTCCTCCTTTTATCCCATCCCACCAAGAAAAACTCCGTCCAACCAACTTGAAGCTCACCCTACTGACCCACAGACTGCCAATCGCATATCATACCTACTATAGACATTTTCAATCCTGAAACTTTTGTATATATATAACTGTAGACTTGTGTTTCGGGTTATATGATATTATAAGTCAGCCGTTGATCCGAAGTGATAATTTCACTTTGGGATAGTCCATAAAAGCCCTTGAACCCAAAGTGATAAAACAAACCTTAAAGCTCCTGAATGCAAAGTCAAATTATCACTTCAAATTAACCATTTTCGTTAACCTGAAGTAGTAATTTTACCTCGCAATAAAAATTGAATATAGTTAGCCATTTCCATTAATCGTATGTAGCAAAATAACAAAGGATTACACAAACTCAATGTTTGTGCCTCTGAGGGATTGGTGAAATCCAATCCCTTCAATCTGCCAGACATTGTATGACAGAAGATTGCATATATATATATATATATATATATATATATAATCAATCTCATATTATATCTGATGCTCCAAACATGACATGAATGGATTTTAAGAGAAAAGTCTAACTCGAACTATTATTTTTCGAATTTCAATGACCAATTGACCATACCCCATTACCCATCAACCATCTTCAGCAAGTAGGTTTGGGTCAAATTAATGAGTTGAATGTAGTTCCTATCAATTCCAACTAAAGGAGAACTTTGTGTAATTGTCACAAAGATTGCCGCTCCATGCAATAATACATAAAGGGAGCAGTTTTATGCAATTATCTCAAAAGAGAACAAATTACACCGCACAAGGGTTTTAGAGAGGGTTTTTCTAAAATCCAAAGCTCAAACTGAACTGCAAACTGTAACCCAAAAAAAAGGAGAGCAAGACCATTTCAGTTCAAGTAAGTACTCAAAATCCCCTGAAAACTATTGTCTCTCAAAGTCTTGATTATGCAGTTTTGTTTATATGCATTCTAGCTGTCTGTAATTGTATACTACTTTCTTCAGGAAATCTAGACTATGAATATGACGTAGAAGATGTTGGATTCATTCATTGATTGATTTAACCGTCTCTCCTGATGTATCGTCGCCTACCCATCTTGACCCATCGCCTTTTTTCGAATTCTCACCATGTTTTCATCTCCAGCTACTATAACAAATCAAACCCACCAAACCCTAGATCAAATGGGTTCTTGTTGGTTCGCCTTTTTTCGTTTTCTCCGGGGCAACGGCGTGCTCCAGATCCTGATGACCCTGCCAACCTCATGAAAGAAGATGGGGTGTCGGTGTGTTCCCAAATGTGGATTGAGAATTATCGGGAACCCGATAGGATGGTTGCCAATTTGACCTCTTATCTTCGAAGGTTCGAGCTGTGGGTATTGGCTTATCAAAAGGTATGTGCTGATGAAATTGGCACGTATATGCCTCGCAGTGCCATACAAAAGTCAGCGTTGGAGGATTTGTTGGCTTTAAGAAATGCTGTTCTTGATAATAGGTTCAAATGGGGTTCTAGATTGCAGTTCTTTATAAAATCTCCGAAAGATAAGACAGAGTATGAATCTTTATCGAAGAGGAAGATTAAGGCTATACTGACAACGACACAACCGGCTCCGTTTCAGGATAAGGTGGTACAGGAGGTGTTGTTTATGATTTTGGAGCCTATATATGAGGCAAGGTTTTCACAAAAGTCTTATGCATTCAGGCCTGGAAGGAATGCCCATACAGCGCTGAGGGTGATTAGGAGGAATTTTGCAGGGTATTTGTGGTATATAAAGGGGGATTTGAGTACGGTTTTGGATGGGTTGAAGGTGGGTTTGGTGATAAGTGCTTTGATGAGGGATGTGAGGGATATGAAGGTGATTGACTTGGTGAAACTGGCTTTGGTTACGCCAGTGATCACGAGCCGGCCTGATGAGGGGCAGAAGAAGAAGAAAACGAAGAGGAAGTATCAGAAGAAGAGAGTATTGGCAGAGGACGAGCCAAAGCCAGACCCGTATTGGTTAGAGACCTTTTTTGGGTTTGCTCCTGAGGAGGCTGAGAAGCTCCCTTCATGGGGGCATTGTGGAATTCTTAGTCCCCTGTTGGCTAATATCTGTCTCGATGAATTGGATCAGTGGATGAAGGGTAAGATTAAGGAGTTTTATCGACCTTCAAAGAGTGATGTCATATGGAATAGTCCGGAGGGGGAAGCTGAACAGGGTAATACTTCTTGGCCTGAATTTGTGCCTACTAGTGGCCCAGATAAGACTAGGAAGATGGATTATGTGCGATATGGGGGCCACATTTTGATTGGTGTTCGGGGACCAAGGGCTGATGCAGCAACTTTGAGGAAGCAGTTAATTGAATTTGTTGATCAAAGATATATGTTGAAGCTTGACAATGAAAGCCTCCCTATCGAACACATAACTAAGGGTATAATGTTCCTTGACCATGTGTTGTGCCGTAGAGTTGTTTATCCCACTCTTCGTTATACAGCAACCGGAGGGAAGATCATAAGTGAGAAAGGTGTGGGCACCCTTTTGTCTGTCACTGCCAGCTTGAAACAATGCATCAAGCAGTTTAGGAAGTTAAACTTTATTAAAGGGGATAGAGATCCAGATCCCCAGCCTTGTTTCAGAATGTTTCATGCCACACAAGCTCACACGAATGCACAAATGAACAAGTTATTAGCAACAATGGCTGAATGGTACAGATATGCTGACAACCGGAAGAAAATTGTGAATTTTTGTTCTTACATCATAAGAGGTTCACTTGCAAAGCTCTATGCTGCAAAATACAAGCTTCGTTCACGGGCAAAGGTGTATACAATTGGTTCTCGGAATCTAAGTCGTCCATTAAAAGAGAAAAAGGGGCAGTCACCTGATTACCAAAATTTGCTGAGGATGGGACTTGCAGAATCCATTGACGGGCTTTTATATACTAGAATGTCTCTTGTACCTGAGGCTGATTATTCACCCTTCCCAAGCAACTGGCAGCCTGATCATGAGAAGGCATTACTTGAATATATAAGGCTTGATGATCCAAAAACTATGGAAGAGCAACAAAGTGGCATTAGAGAACAAGGTCTTGTATCGCCTCAGAACTACATTTCAATGCTTGTTTGGAACTATAAAAGGAATGCTATTGTGATGGATCAACTTTCCCTGTTAAAAAGTAGTGGCAACAAGTTACAGAAGGATCAGCAATTTTTGTTAGACTCAAATCATGAGAACACTGATCACAAGACAAAAGAAGAGGAGGAAAGCGAAGGACTTCATGCTGCAAGAATGTAAGATGAGTATTATACTCTGTGCTTGAAGCGTGAGATCTCCCTGTAACTGTTAGAAGAAGCAAAGCAAAATCTAATTGCTGCTTCAACAAACTAATGAACAACATTATAGGTCAGGATCTACAGATTGTTGTATAATGTTTTTATGAAGAGAATTTTATATTTATTGAATTTGAGAAGAGTAAATTTAATGCAATAGCTGCAGCTGCAAGTTGTTTGACTGGTTTTGCATATCTGCTTTTTTCTTTCGGTTTCATTCAATGATTTCACCTTTTCCTTTCGATTTTCAGAGAGCCATGAGCCATTTGCTGCTGATATATTTGTTCGTTTTCTTTCAGACAACTCAAGGACAAAATGCCTAAAACGTATGTCACAGTGGAAGGCAAATGATCAGGACATTTGAATTTTTTTTTTCAACAGTGACCCCCAAAATTTCCAATTGATTAAAATCAACACAAGGTACGGTTTTCCCCAATGACTTGAATTGCACTAGATTTGTTTTTCTTTTGTCCACATTTGAGAACTTTCAGTGCACAATCACAAAGAAGAACAATTCAAGGAGATCGAATGCATCGACAACTGATCTGACTTCTATCTCTTTGAATGAATATACAGTTTAGATGGGCTGAATGCAGATTAATTTTCATCCCACCTGGCCAACCAGCTGGAACAATGCTTTGCAAATAGAGTATGGAAGCAATTTAAATTATTTTAGATTCACTGTGTTCACTTTAGTCCAGATATGTTATATCCTATCTTTTCCGTCTAAAGATAAATGCATAATCCCTTTGTAACTCATTGGGAAAAGCAAAAAATGTATTCTTTTCTACATTTAAGCAACAAGAAATTATAGGATTTGAAAACATATGGTTACGAAACTTAAATTGGCTTTTATTCATAATATGATTGTAAATAGCTTTTGTTCATAATATGATTGGATTGGGACTTCAGATGACTGGGAAAGGATTGGTAGACTTGTTTTAATTATTAGTATAGTGTTTATGTCATGTCCTCTAGAATCAGGAGAGCACTGCATTATCATCTTGTGAAGCCAAATGGATTTCTGGATATCAAAATCTTCTGATACCAAATACGTTGTTACATCATTTTCTGCATGTCAAGCCATTTAATGTAAATGACCTTCTTCAAGGTATAATAAAGCACATCAAATTTTTATCTGCATTTCATCTGTTCTGAAGGGTATGATCATTATAACTAATTGTCCAATGATCATGTAGCAGATGGATTAAATTATAGCACTCTCATATTCATAATTTGTTAAATTGATCTCATATAATCAATTTACTGACATTTTTATTATGGGGAAGTGATGAGAACTGCATTAGGCAAGTCCAGCTCTTACATTGTTGAATTAACGATGGATAGAAATAATGAGACAGAATTGTTACTCATGGATAGAATATAATGATATTTAAGTTATATTTCACAAAATTGTGGATCTTACTTAAATTGATAAATTAACAAATTTACAATATTGTAATTTTTGAATGTATATATATCTCAACATGCCAGTATTCGGTTTTGTTATTGAAAAAAATGTGAATTCAGGACAGATTGTCTGAAAAACTGAAACAGTTGTCTGTAGCTTCATTTCTTCAAAACTTTATTAATTTCTCTTTGATGATCGTCCTGAGTGCAGACATGCTCTTTTGTAAGTCATTTCATTTTATTTTAATAGAAGTTTGGAGTTCGACAATCAACGGAAACATACAAATTATCAACTTTTTCTGATCATGACTTTCCTGACTTAAAATCAATTAGATTTTTTTTCTTCCTTTTTTTTCGGACATTTTCCTGTAACAATTAAACAGTATGCTGACAAATAGTGGTGGGCTGGGCCCAACCTGACCTGAAAAACTGAAAATATCGGTTTTCAGTTTTCGTTTATATCTGTTCGGTTTTATAAGTTCAAAACTGATTTGGATCGGTTTTGGATCGAATAAACCGAAAACCGAATTTTTAAAAAAAATAATAATAAGCAAATAAAAAACCTGGAAAATATATAAACAAAAAAAAAAAAAAACTAAACAAACAACACTTGTCTCACCGTTCACTCAAACCAAGCTACCTCTCTCTACCCTTCACTCATCTCCGTTTCTCTCTCATCCCTTCCTCTTCTCTCCTCTCTCAAACCTAGATACTAAAACAAAAAAACTTAGCAAAGAAATTACCTCGTCATGTCCATCAACTCTCAAACTGTCTGTGGTTACCCTCCTCTCGCCATTGATGAGTAAATTTTTATGTTCTTCTCTCTTCTCCCTCTCTCTCCTCACTAGCTCTGTTCTCTGTTTCTCTTCTACTGGGTTGTCGAAAAAAGGGTTCGCTATGACATCGATCGAAGGGGATTGGCACTGAGTCCACTCCCACCGGCACCAAATCTCCATGATTGTTTGCGAGTTGGTGATGTGCAGTGAGCTTTGATGGCGATGATGTGGATGTTTGGTGATGGTGATAATGTTATTGATGGTTGCGGGTTGGTTATGATGTAGATGTTTGGTGATGGTTGCAGGTTGGTGATGATGGTAAGGTTTGATGAAGATGAGGGTTTATGTGGTTTGGTGGTGATTTTCTCTTTTTTTTTTTTTTTCTATTTTTTTTCGTTTGCACTGGTTCAATGGTTGAAATCGACAAAACCAACCCGACTCTAACCGAACCTTTATGTTCAGTTGAGATTGGGTTTCCATGTAAAATCGGGTCAGTTTTAGTTTGGGTTTTCAAAAACCGACCCTAATTAAATAGTTTCGGTTTGATTTTGCCCAAAATCGAATCGACCCAGCCTGAGCCCACCACTAAACAAAGGCCATTAAACAATTTAGCTAAAAATAAGAACAATATTTCCATTATTAGCACAACCAAGTCCGAAAGTGACTTGTTAAGAACATACAGATAGAGAAAGCAAGCCGATGATGCATATTACAATATCACACAACTGAAAGAGATGGTAGTTTTCATTTTCCAATGGAGATACTTCTCCTTCCTTCTCTTTGAACCCATCCTCACAAGTCGTCGTGGCATCCATAACTGAACTCACCCACACATTAGCCTCATCATAGTTCCCAGCCAAGAAAGCACCAGTAGCACCTATCAACGTCACTACCCCTCCAGAGTATTGTTCCAAGCAATCATTTAAGCAGCCCAAGGCGAAAAGGTCGAAACTCCCGCTGCTCAGCAGCTTTTTAATGGTTGAAACGGAAGCAGTTGCATTTTGTATAGCTAGTTCCAAGGCAATCAACGCTAGTCCTTGAAGATTGGTGGCATGGCTAGCTGGAACTGCGTGGAGAGAGGTCAAACATACATTGTAGCTGAAAGCCTTGGACATCTCTGCACATGTTGAACAGGTTTGGTTGATTCTATCATCAAATGTAGCAGTTATTATGGTTGAGGGTTTTGCTTGAGGAGTTAAAATGAAGAAGAAGAACAAGCAGAAGACAGGAAAATGCCACATTTTTCTTTTCTTGGTATTGGTTTGTTGCCTTATCTTTTTTTAATATAAGGGACTCTGGTATTATACATGGCTTCGATATCGTCGGATTTTTTCATTCGGGAGGAAGTTTCCTAGACCAGAGTTGATTCATTTGTACCCATTACAAAACAAAACACTTTTAAAAAAAAAAAAAAAAAAGTGGAGGCATAAACAAGAGAACGAATAGGAGAATTGCCATGAATGCCGTCGGTTCATGGGTTTGAGAAATAGATTCTTCAATACGCCATTAGGGTGATATATGTACCGGAGGACAGAACTATGTAGTGGCTAGGCAAGGCTCAAGCCTTTCCAGGCCCACCTTCAAGAAATTTTATAATTACGAGATTATATTTATTTTAAAATTTATTAATGCACATTTTTTTATTTAATAATTCATTTCAATACTAAAGTAAGTACATATTTGTTCCAAATTATTTGCATGTATAATTTTTTAGTACCGGTGCTATACCTAAGGTGTTACTAGGACCAGCTACGATTTGATTCTGAGGTGCAATCCGAGGATCTGCTGTCAAAACGGGAGGAACTAACTCACATCGAAAGGGGAAGCAACCCACGATAGGTGGGGAGAAAATTGCCCACAAATAGGACAAGTGAAAGTAAAACTTACAACCTTGACTAAGGTTGTGAGTGAGGCCTTGAGTTATCACCCAATCGGGCACCCATTCTCAATTGCATGTATTTTCTTGTTTCCTGATGTATAATCTTGGTTACGTCCTTGTAAATAACCACTAAAATTTTAGTTTATTACTTGTGAATTATACATATTCAGATATTCAAATTACATGGCATAATATTATTCGATTAGATGAATATGTTAAATAATTAAGAAAATTACGGAAATAATCCTTTTTTAATGTTGAAGTTGAAAAATAATCAATTTTTTTTTATATTTTCTATTTTTATCAAGTGTATTTTTGTTCAAAAATAGTTTTTTTTTTATATGATTTTAAAAAAAATAGTTAGTATTTAATTTGGACAAAAAAGGAGTTTATTAAAAAAAAAAACCCTAAAAATTCTCAAACGTAAACGTTCAAGTAACTTTCAGTATTCATAGAAGACGGTGTGTAATACATCTGAATCATGTCGGTCAAGTTTCTACCGTAGGTAGCTTCCTATTACGTAAATGTCGCTGATGTCACGAGTGATAAATTAAGAATACCACAGTCCACACCAAATTTGCTTTTTGGATTATATTAAAGGTTCTCCATGAAGGTTTAATATTCAACAAATGCCCGTAATTTCTGCAGCCCCCCTTACGAATTGTTGTTTTCATCCAATTTAATAGTTGACCATTGGTTGACCGTAAAAAAGTAAAAAATACTCGTATAATTTTTTTATTAAAAAAAAATAATTTTCCTTTACTCTTTTAATATTCAACATAGAATAATTTAATAAATTTAAATAATAAAAAATAAATGAATTTATTTAAAATCTATAATTAATTTTAAATAAACAAATCAAGAAAGCACCGGTAGCACCTATCAACGTCACTACCCCTCCAGAGTATTGTTCCAAGCAATCATTTAAGCAGCTCAAGGCGAAAGGGTCGAAACTCCCGCTGCTCAGCAGCTTTTTAATGGTTGAAACGGAAGCAGTTGCATTTTGTATAGCTAGTTCCAAGGCAATCAACGCTAGTCCTTGAAGATTGGTGGCATGGCTAGCTGGAACTGCGTGGAGAGAGGTCAAACATACATTGTAGCTGAAAGCCTTGGACATCTCTGCACATGTTGAACAGGTTTGGTTGATTCTATCATCAAATGTAGCAGTTACTATGGTTGAGGGTTTTGCTTGAGGAGTTAAAATGAAGAAGAAGAACAAGCAGAAGACAGAAAAATGCCACATTTTTCTTTTCTTGGTATTGGTTTGTTGCCTTATCTTTTTTTAATATAAGGGACTCTGGTATTATACATGGCTTCGATATCGTCGGATTTTTTCATTCGGAAGGAAGTTTCCTAGACCAGAGTTGATTCATTTGTACCCATTACAAAACAAAAGACTTTTTTTCTGTTTTTAAAAAAATGGAGGCATAAACAAGAGAACGAATAGGAGAGTTGCCATCAATGCCATCAGTTCATGGGTTTGAGAAATAGATTCTTCAATACGCCATTAGAGTGAGATATATGTACCGGAGGACAGAACTATGTAGTGGCTAGGCAAGGCTCAAGCCTTTCCAGGCCCACCTTCAAGAAATTTTATAATTATGAGATTATATTTATTTTAAAATTTATTCATGCACATTTTTTTATTTAATAATTCATTTCAATACTAAAGTAAGTACATATTTGTTCCAAATTATTTGCATGTATAATTTTTTAGTACCGGTGCTATACCTAAGGTGTTACTAGGACCAGCTACGATTTGATTCTGAGGTGCAATCCGAGGATCTGCTGTCAAAACGAGAGGAACTAACTCACATCGAAAGGGGAAGCAACCCACGATAGGTGGGGAGAAAATTGCCCACAAATAGGACAAGTGAAAGTAAAACTTACAACCTTGACTAAGGTTGTGAGTGAGGCCTTGAGTTATCACCCAGTCGGGCACCCATCCTCAATTGCATGTATTTTCTTGTTTCCTGATGTATAATCTTGGTTACGTCCTTGTAAATAACCACTAAAATTTTAGTTTATTACTTGTGAATTATACATATTCAGATATTCAAATTACATGGCATAATATTATTTGATTAGATGAATATGTTAAATAATTAGGAAAATTACGGAAATAATCCTTTTTTAATGTTGAAGTTGAAAAATAATCAAATTTTTTTTATATTTTCTATTTTTATCAAGTGTATTTTTGTTCAAAAATAGTTTTTTTTTTATATGATTTTAAAAAAATAGTTAGTATTTAATTTGGACAAAAAAAGAGTTTATTAAAAAAAAACCCTAAAAATTCTCAAACGTAAACGTTCAAGTAACTTTCAGTATTCATAGGAGACGGTGCGTAATACATCTGAATTATGTCGGTCAAGTTTCTACCGTAGGAAGCTTCCTATTTCGTAAATGTCACTGATGTCACGAGTGATAAATTAAGAATACTACAGTCCACACCGGATTTGCTTTTTGGATTATATTAAAGGTTCTCTATGAAGCTTTAATATTCAACAAATGCCCATAATTTCTGCAGCCCCCCTTACGAATTGTTGTTTTCATCCAATTTAATAGTTGACCATTGGTTGACCGTAAAAAAGTAAAAAATACTCTTATAATTTTTTTATTAAAAAAAAATTAATTTTCCTTTACTCTTTTAATATTCAACATAGAATAATTTAATAAATTTAAATAATAAAAAATAAATGAATTTATTTAAAATCTATAATTAATTTTAAATAAACAAATCAAATTTTAAAAGGTAATAAAAAAATTGAACTTCTTTCAAAAAAAAAAAAAACTTAAATATTTTAGGCCAAAAGTAGTCGCGTTGGTGACCTTCATGTCGGAGGAGGCCATGAGCGGCCTCCTTTGATGCATACTAAGAAGGCACGACGCCTCCTCCATCTGAAAATTGAAGAAGGCATCGTACCCCTTCAATTTTCAGATGGAGGACAAGAGAAGGATTGTCCATCCTCCATTTCCATTGCTATGGAGAAGACACTTACCTCCTCCATTTGTGATGGAGATGGAGGAGGCACGACACCTTATCACCTTTATTGAATAAAGAGGCCTCCTCTTGGCCATCGAAGGGAGGAATTGCACCTTCTCTATCTACGAGGCTCGCAACTTCCTCCATTTGTGAGATTGAGGAGTAGATGGAGGAGAAGGCTCACAAGCCTACACCTAGATCTAGGAGGAGGCCGCAAGCTTCCTCATGTCGGAATGGCCACCAATCAACGCCTATGGCATTTATATATATTTTTATTTTTTTTGTCATAAATTATAGTTGAAATTACCATATTACCCTCAATAACTTAGTCAACCGTTAAAGAGAATGTTGACTAGGCTAACAGATCTAGGGGCTATTGCAATTAAGGGGATTTGTTGAATATTAAGTTTCTGGAGAAAACCTTAGGGTATGTTATAGCAATTAACCTTAAATTAAACTAAATATAAGTGTTTTTAGAAGTTCAAAAATAAGTCAAGAATGCTTTTTTATCTTGTACTAGCTAAATAATATTTATTTTAATAAGAAAATACTTAAATATGTTGTACTTTAAAAAGTTTATAGCAAGTGTTTTAAAAAAGTAAATAAGTTGGAATTGTTTTGTAAAAGCTATTTCGTCCAAACAATTTCTAAAAGAATAATTTTAAATTGCACATGTAATAATATTATGGAGTTTTTTTTTTTTTTTTCTTAATGGTGAGAGGATTAAATTCATAGAAAATTATTCATGTTTTGTGTTTTAGGACAAAGCTGAGACTTAAATCTTTGACTTTTTTAATAGAACAAAGGAAATATATAATCACTTCTACTAAGGGGTGGTATGCAATAATATCGTGGAGCATGAATGCATTGGAAAATGGGAATTTGTTGTTGTTTTCCAAATATATCATTTGTAGAGGGTTGACCTATAGTACGCTAACCTTGAGCAAGCCTGGTTAGTCAACTTTTTTGGAATCCAGTAACACGTGCTTTGCATAAATCAAACAAGAAAGTGTCGCTGATTTTGATACCAGGATGGTGTCGGTCAAAATCATTCCGATGCTCAAGTTAAAATGGAAAATAAAGGAAATAAATAAAATAAGAGTAAAAGAATTGTGATATTGTTCGATTGACGGTATTGTAAGGCAAAAAAGACAAGCCTCTTGTTTGCTAGCGATTCCTTTAGCATGAATGTGGTGTTCTACCCCAGGAGGGTCATAATTCTTGGTGGCTAATTGCTAGAATTACTTTCAAGATCATATGAACAATGTCTCTAAAGCTTTTAAAGGAATAAACTCTTGCACACCAAGAATAGTGAGTTTGAAGATAACAAGCTTCAGAGTTAAGAGGATTGGAATTATTTTAGCAGAATAGTCATGTAATCAGTAGAAATTAGATGTCTTTCCTCAGGGTGATCCTCCTTTTTTATAGAGGTGGTACAAATTAAGGAGAGTCGTTCAAGAGCATTAAATGATTTGCTCCCCCTTGATTCTTGCCACTGGTTCAATACTAGAGAGATCCTCTCCATACCATTTGTCTATTTTGTTTTGCGCAAATTACGCAAAACCTTCTACACATATGCATTATTACAAACAGAAAGCACATTTGTCTTTTATTACAATGTTTTCCTCTATATTAACGGTTTCACTGTGAGAGTTAACTATACTAAGGGTATTTAAGTTATTTTCTTTTATTTTTATTTTTCTTTTAGTTTTTATTTTTCTTTAAAACTTATATTGAAACACCTAAAAACAAAATAATTTTTTTTTAAAAAAAAAAAAGAAAAAGAAAAGAAAAGTGGAGATCCAACTCGGATTGGATCTTCATCGTTCATCAAGATCAAAGAAATTTCACCCATCATATTCATGGTCAAAATTTAAAAAACAAAAAAATAGTAAAGTTTGGGTAACTCTGGTTTCATTTGTTGCTTGAGCAACGCTCCTAGATTTTAGGTTTCTTTTGCTCGGCTAAATCCTTGGGAGGAGAGTCCTACTTGCTAAGACGATATCTTTGAGCCGTGGAGGCAAGAGGAAATAGGCCATCGGTGGCGATAGGGGGTTTTATATTTAGGGGTCTCCATTTCCAACAATGGACGATGGCGAGGAAGGTCTCCATGCGATAGAGACTCTTGGGTCTCCTTCATCGAAAACCCTTAGTTTGGCCTCTAATAAAGGAGATCGAAGGGGTCTCCATCGAGTGGAGTATGATTTGGGTGATTACGTAGTTTTTTTTTTTTTTTTCCTTTTTAAGTTGCTTATTTTGAGAAAGAAGAAAAGTACTAGCGATGGATGGACTTTGAGTTGTAGATGGAGGAAGAAAAAGACAACAATGTATCATATTTGATCGTATTGTTATAGAAGAATTTTATTTTATTTTTTTTGTTGATGATGGCAGTGGATTGATGTTGATAATGATGGGGATTGATGATGATTGTGGATTGATGTGGATGATGTTGTGGTTGATCTTGATGATAGTTGGTTGGGAATGATGATCGGTTATGGCTGATAAATTTAATTGATCTTGACCGTCTATCTCCGAGATGGATGGTTTAGATTCATTTAAAATAAATTTATTAAATAGATCTCGACCATTCATTTTTGAGATAGATGGCTGAGATTTTTCAAGTTTTTTAATTTTTTTCCTTACAAAAGTAGTGGTAAAAACGTCATTTTAATAAAAAATAAATTAGTCAGGGGTAATATCATCTTGTTACACCATTTTGTCAACCTCTAGTTATTTTAAATGGTCAACCGTTCAGAGTGTTTTGCGTAATTTACTCGTTTTGTTACATACACTGCCCCATTTTGTGTTTTTTATTCAATATGGTAAACTTCCTAAATGGGTTATGAGCTGGCCAAAAGATACTTGGGCTTTTGGGCTCCAATTGGACTATGCATGGGTCGACCAACATTTTAAGGCTTCTGGTTAGACTTCTAGCTTGGGCTTTATTTTCAAACATCAAATACTTAGCCTTATAAATTTTACCATTACAGAGATACTCTTAGAAAAGAATTAGTTTTTGTGTTATTTACTAATATTATCTTATTGATGTTGCAAGAAATTTGTATGCTTTGGCAATATATTATGGCAATATTATAGTATTAGTGTAAATATTATTTTAGATTATCTTAGTGAATGTCAATCTTGCAATCAAACACAGGTTCTGTAACTGAGCATCCATGCATAAATGCAAAGTGGTTGAATGTTTTTAAAAATTAAAATTGCTACCTATTTATAAAAAATAAATTAAAAAATACTTTTAATTAATAACGTGTTTATTATGTTGCCTTCAACATCTATGGCAACATACCGAGTTAATGCACTAGGAATCAACCGCAACGTACACCTAACATCATGATGGATTTATAGCAACATGCAGTACATGTTGCATTAGAAATTAAGGAACGGTATTAATGTATGCCTAACGTTGTTCTATCAATCCATCACAACATGTAATGTGCTGTGTGCATCTATGGCAACATGCGGTGTTGATTGCAATAGGAATCAATGCCAACGTACATCAAATATCGTTACATCAATCTATTACAATTTGTAATATACGCTTGTTACTAAAAACATGTAGTAGATGTTGTTAAAAAAGTTTATGGTAAGCACGCTAAAAATTGTTAGTTAATAAAACTTGTGTCGTGTGTGGTGAGTTAATCATAATTATGTCTAATGCAAAGTGTCCTATGCATAAAAATAAAAAATAAAAATAAAAATAAATTAGCAACATGTTACACGTTGTGCATCATAAAAACGCTTCAGCTCCTTGCAATAGGTGCATTAATTAACAACATGTTGTATGTTGTCAAAGGCTTTATCACCATATCTTGCACGTTGTTGTAGACCTAATTTTTGATAGATTATATATTGAACTTGGAACTAATTTACATATAAGCTTGATCTCTCCTTTGATTTATTTACACTACTCATGACCTACACGAGAAAGTCTTCGGGTGGATGGGATCCATGCACTGTTTCTCCACATTTTCACTCACAAAATGAGATGGGAAGCGTAGAGGTCCCTCCATTTAGTTCCCTATGCTTAGTAAGAGAAAACCACAGCCTGGATCGGGTCTTATCAAACATTTTTCATGTGATGAACTTCTATGGTCTCCAGTGATATATTTTTTAATATTTTTAATATTTTATTTTATTTATTAATTTGGATGATTTTATATATATTATTTATTTATTTATGATGCTCCTTTATATGTAATGTATTCTAGCACCATGTTTGTTCTGGTCGCAAAACTCATAAACAACACAAAATTAAATTTGTCATGACACCTAAACATTGCTTTTGAACAATATTTTTACATACAGCAATATGATCAAACAAACCGATACACTCTTGACCAAACTTATTGTAGGATCACACAATTGACAAAGAAAATTACGCAACAATAATTACAAGAACATCAATTGATAATCAATGAAACATATTGATGAAAGCAAGAGGGATGGTAGTCAACTCGAAGAAAATGTTGTTTTTCTTATTCAAAGAAGACAACTCACCACCTTTGTCTTCGTTCTCTTTAAAACCATCTTCAGCAAGTAGTGGATGCATCCATTGCAGATCTGACCTCTAAACTAGCTTTCTCATAATCATTCAACCCAAAATCATTTATAGCATCTTGTAACGTGGAGTTCGCATCTGAGTAGATCTCAAAGCAGTCTTGTAAGCATTTCTTCGTTCGCTGGTCGAAATTATTCTCTCTCAAAAGTCTTGTAATGTAGGAGGTTATATTGGTGGCATTGGAGATGGTTAGTTCTATTGAAAAAACTACCAAGTCTTCAAGGCTTCCATTTCGGCACTTGGGATTGGCTTCAAGGCATGCAACACAGAAGTCATAGCTCTAATTTGGATCACTATTAATTGCCAGCTTTTTGGCATGAATCTTCTATGAGAATAGGGCTTATAGAATAAATACAAAGTAAAAAAATAAAAGATATATGTGAATGAAGAAGGAATGCTCCATCATCTTTTTTTTTTCCTTCTTTGCTTTGTATTTCTTCTTCTTAATGATGATATAGTTCTGCACAAATCCTTTTATAAGAATCTGGAGAGGATAGAATTGTTTTGTAAATGATATGTTTTTATCATGTTCTTACAAAATTGCGGAAAACAAAAAGTCTTCTTTTTAATGTTTTTTGTTTTGATCTTGTTTTTAGTTATTTTGTGGGAATACATCACCTTTTTGTGTAGGTTATTCTGCTATGCATTGCATGCACATACTTGTATGAGATTTTTCCCTTTTGAAAGCATGGAAATATAATCCCCACAAACAGTCTGGCTGTCTTTCAAACGTGTGCCACACATCACATGAATGTGACTATGTTAAGTCCATTTCTTTTGACGAAAAGAAAAAAATTATTCTTAATTTGTCAATTCATAAATTTTGTACAAAATTAATTTTCTGTAATTTTTTTAGAAAACTTGTCTGAAACGTTTATATATATATATATATGTTTATTTATTTATATTAGAAATTTCTCCTAATTTATTTATTCAGAAACTCACAAAAATACTTCAAACAAATTCTATTTTCAAAAATTCATCTATATGCAATCCAAAATATTAGATGTATTTTACCTGATAATTTCTTCTCCTTAAAATATTTAAAACCCAGACACGAATTCATTTATATTTAATCCGAATTAATTATTAATTCACAGGATAATATGTGGCCACAAAATTTGACAACCTCGATGATTTTCCAGTGCAGTTGTTTAGGCTATAGTTTTTCTATTTAGGAGTAACATAACTATGCTCTGAATATGGCATCCAGTTTGGGCCCCCTCATTTTTTAAGCTTAATTTCATTATATTAACTATTTGTAGTCAATGCAAGACATAGCGTCAGTCGCTGTAGTGTGTCAAGATGGTATATGGCAACTTGAAACACACTTCTAATAAAAGGGTCCCTTTAGAAAAATATGGTTAGTGAAACAGATCAATCAACAAAAGTTAAAAGGGCTGAAACCCAATATATATAACACTGACATTTATTTACATTTTTTGTTCTAACCTTCCATGTGCATTACCTTTTATGATCAACTGTAAAGTTCATATATTTTTTAAACATATATGCATCAATTCATCAATTTTAATTGTAGATAACTTATAACTCAATTAATTATTACATTTACTTTTCACATTCGTAATAAGAGTAAATTCTCGTTGTGCCTATTTACTCACATGTGTGTTACTGTGTGTTTTTAGTATTTACTCATATGTATTTTACCGTAAGTATTAGCTCCATATATGGGAGATTTCTCCGGGCTTGAATACTACCATAATCCCATTTATGGAGAGATTTTTCTTCATATTGTATAGGAATGGATATCTCATGTGTAATTAGTATTACTATATATTTTACAATGCATACTAGCTCTTATAGTATTACTCATGTCGTATTCTACCATGCGTATTAGATCTAATATATGGGAGATTTCTTCATATGTTGTGGCATTCCTTATAAGGATTTGGATCCTACCATATATATTTATCATAGTTGTGCAAAGATTTTTCTTTATTTTGTGGAAGTGTATATATTATCTAATATTATCGAAGTTCTTAATCTTATTAAAAAAAACAAAGGTAGACATTGAATTTTTGCATATATATATATATATATAGTCGAAAAACTAATTAATTTATTGGACTTAGGGTGTTTAACCTGACCCCATAAACATAAAGCTAGGCGTTCATAACAATGAGCCTATAGCTAAACTAATTAACGAAATACACCCAAGCTTACCTTGCAATTCAATTAATATATAAAGTGCTGTAATGTATCGGAAAGTGTTTTCTAAAAGATAATAGTAAATTTAATTCTTACCAAACTATGTAAGCAATGTTTAAAAAGTGAAGTTAAAGGTTTATCTGTTGCTCTTAGAAATCTAATAATGTAAGAAGGGGATTATAAGTGGAATTTTCAAGAAGTTCATGATATTCTTTCAAATTTCGATTTTATACAGATTCCTGAAAAGTGTTATCTTTTCAAGTTTTGCTAATTTTTTTTCTCATATCTATTCTATTTTTATTAAAATTTCCCTAAATTAAGCCACCTTAATTAATACTAGCTAGGCATTGCTTCAATTCAAAGAAATCGGAAAAAGAAATCTGCATATTTAAAATAGAATAGATTCCATTAAAAAAATAAAAAATAAATTCATTATCCAAATAATATGATAAACTTTATAACATCAATACATCATTTCAAAATTAGTGTATTAGTTATAAATTAGTTTGCTACATCATTTGGATAACTTTGTTAGAAATGTTGTACCATTCTAAAAAATATATATAGAATATATATGAAATCTGTATATATTTTTTGTTTTGAAGTCTAAAAATATGCATATTAAATTTAAATAATGGGAATATTAAAATCTCTCAAAAAATAAAGTGTCTGTAAGTTTTGAACAACATTAATGCCCAATGTTATACTATATGGTGTTGCATATGTACCTTAAAAATACGAAAATTTTGAAGGGATTATCTCACTTTATAATTCAATTCACATGTAAGTAATAGAAAGTTAAACACTTTAAATAATTTATCATCCATTAATTAGATTGTTATTTTAAATTTAAGCTTTGCTTTACTCTTTTAAGAGTATGTTTTTATGTAAAAAAATTAAAAAATTAAAAAAAAAACCCAAATACCAAAACATCATTATGAAATGATGGTTTGACTGATCTGTAAAGGTCTGGATGTTCTACTACATCTAATAAAGGTGATATTATTCTTCCCACTTCTTGTACCATAAACAGGAAAGTCAAAGGAGCTCGGCTGTTGGCTTCGTTGTTTAAGTGTCTTACCCTCCGTGCCAGGATGCACGGGTTCTAAACCCCGAAATAAATATTCCCCCACTATTAAATGTGCGGGCTCTCCCTTTCACTAAATGTGTTTAGGTAACTACACATATGATCGATGCTACTTTTTGATTGATTGCATCAACACTTCATACATACATACATATAAACATAAATACATACATACATATATATATGTTTGTAATATGATACAGTTCTATATTTAATAGATATATGTAACTTTTGTAATCTTATTATGATTATTAGTTTTAGAAGTATATTTTAGCTTTTATTTTTTGTTTTAAATGTGTTGTTTGAACTATATTTAGTGTTTTTTTTTTTTTTTAAAGCGTGTTATAATTTTTTGTGAGAGAACTATATTTAGTGTTATTATGATACTATTTTATTTTTTAATTAAATATTTATATGTTTGTTATGTTTTTAATTACATTTTTCTTTGTCAAATATGTCATTCAATCAATCTCAATAACTTAGTGGAAATTACTTGTACAGTGAGTTGTTTTTTCTTTTATAACTTTTTTTGGAATTAACTTATAATATGTATGTGTATGGGTTAATATTTTGAATTTTATAATTATTTGTAGTGAGTTCATATTGTGGAAGAAAAATGGAACTTAAATTACTAGAAAAACAGGAAAAATTTTCATTCTTATTTTCAATGAGCTTGGAAAAAAAATTATAATTATTTTTGCCGATTGTTATATCATATCTCTATTATAAGTCATTTATTTAAAAAATGTTATAATTGTTTTTATGAATCGATAGACCTCTAATAAATTCATTTATGTAAAAAAATTTATAATTGTTTTTACGAATCGATATATCTATAATAAATTCATTTATTCTTTTACTTTATAATTGATTTTTTATTTACTGAGATAAATTTAATTTTATATTTAAAAATAATTTAACCATAATTAAAATATTATTTCAATTATTATCCGGTCTAGACTTGTAATAGATATTGGATTGCATTATTTTGTCCAATTCCATAACTTATCAAACATATATATACACTATTTTTAATCATATCCTCTATTATATCAAACATAATATAATATTAATCCAATCTAATTCATTTAATTCAATCTCATATAAGGATAAATTGCACAAATAGTCCCTGAGGTTTGATGAAATTATACAAATATGATAATATTTGGGTAACTCATATTTTCACTACCTAAAGTTCTAAAAACTTAATATAAACCTCCTATGCTATTAGTTAACCATTAGTCAACCTCCGTTAAGTTAAAATTATCAAGGATAAAATGGTCAATACACAACTTATATAAAAATATATTATTTTAATTAACAAAATAATAATATATATTTTTAAATTTCATTAAAAATAAAAAAAAATAGAAAAAAAAACTATAGATGGTCTCTTCTTTCCACTCCATCACCCAGTTCTCTCTCTCTCTCTCTCTCTCTCTCTCTCTCTCTCTCTCTCTCTCCTTCTTCCTCTCTTCTTCTCCACCCAACCATGCAACTCATATAGTTGGCATAAAAAAACCCCATTTGAAGAGGAACTGGACTGCCCCGAGGTAATGGTTGGTGTCCAAGATACCACCTCTGACCCATCAAGGAAAACGAGTTGGTTAGGGGGAGAGAGGGTAGACAAAATGAGGTGGGATATTGACGATGGTAGTGAGGAGGTGAGAGGTGATTAGGTGGGAAAGAAGCTGGAGTAGTGGTTGGAATGAAAGTGGGAAAGGAAGAAGAAGACAATGGAGATGGTAGGGAGGCGGCAGAAGTCGATGAGGATGCAGGCATTGGGAAAGGGAGGAAATTGAGGGTGGTTGAAAGGGGTTGAGTGGAGTCTAAGGTTAGGGGTTTGCTGGGTGGAGATTTAGAAGAGTAATCCATGAGGTATAAGCGGGCAAGTGTGGACCATTTGGGTCTCTGTATCTCAATCTTCATCCATAATTATTATTATTATTATTTTTAAATTTTAAAATAAATCTTTGGTGGAGTTATTTTGGTTTGTTGAAGAAATGCTTGTGTTTTCTAGTTGATTGTTGGGAAATTTTAATGTTTGGTTGTTGAGAAAATTGAAGGAAAAAGAAAAGAGCTTAGATGACTTTTTATTTTGTTAATTTTTAAAATATTTTAAAAAAATAATGGAGATGATGATGGATGGAGTTGTGATTTGGGATAAAATAATGATGAATTTCTATAGGTGATGATAAGGAAGATGAAAGATGAATTTTTAATTGAATTTTTATCTTTTTTTTTTTTTTTTTTTTTTTTTTTTTTGAAACATGAATTTTTATCTTTTTAATTAAATTATAAATATATATTATATTACTAGTCCTCTCACTCTTGTCACTATTTAGGGGTATTTTCATATTTATACAAAAAATGACCTTTACCATTTCTTTAAATTAATGACTATTTGATGGTTGAAGAGATTTATGCATATAGAGGTTTTTGAACCTCAAATAATACAAGTATAAATTACTTAAATATCGTTATATTTATGTAATTTTATCAAACTTTAATTGAAAGTTTGTGTAATTTACCTCTGGTATAAATAATTCAATTCTATTTTTTATATGAAATTGAACATTATAGATCAAAAGTAGGGAAAAAAAGAAAATCAGGAGAGGGGGCGGGCGGCGGGAAAGGAGAAAAAAGAATAAAGAAAGAAAAGTACGCACGACACGCGCTTGTATGTGACGAAAAATGGAAAGTCCTTCCATATCACGTGTAAGCTCTCATTGGGACCCACTTTCAATTGGCGAATGAGGTCGGCGCGTGACGTTAGTCGTTTCTGATGCTTGAAATTTCATTTTGTATATATTCCTCGCACGCGCTTTGCCTCTTTCACCACACCGTAACGCGCGCGCACACACCCACCCGCATTTACCACATTACACTCTCACACAATTCGCTCCGTTTCTACTCTCTCTTTCTCTCTCGTCTTACGAAAAACCCTAACCCTAATTTTGTCCCTGAAACTGCCCCTTTTCTGATTTTGCTTGATGGATTCCCAGCCGAGTAACCTATACGAAACGGCGTCGCAGCCCGACAGTGCGGCGGACGCCTACACTTTCCTCGAATTCAACACCCAAGGTGAGGCCGATTTCGACGCTTACCCGGAGTTCACGTCGCCGGTGGCTTGGCCTACGCCGTCCGATTCTTTAGCGGTGGACCCCACAACCACACCCACTCCCACCACCCCTACGACACCATCCGATTCTCGTGCATCGGATCACCACGCGCACCACCACCACCATCACCACCATAATCATCCACCGCCACTCCGATTCTCTCGCCACAACGTCATCTCCTTCCAAAAGAGGACCTAACAACAGCAATAACAATAATACTCCTAGTAATAGCCAGATTGTGGACGGCTTGGCGGCTTTGAGTTTCGAGGAGGCCGGCGACGATGCCGAAGGCTTCGACTACGGCAAAGCGGATTTCACCGAGCATGCTTGTCGTTACTGCGGTGTTTCCAACCCTGCCTGTGTTGTTCGCTGCAATGTCCCTTCCTGTCGCAAGTGGTTCTGCAATTCCAGAGGCAACACTTCTGGCTCCCACATCGTCAATCACCTGGTGTGTTTTTTTTTTTCCCTGTTCTTTTGTATTGATTTATAAATTTAATTTAATTTATGCTATACTTGTTTATATTTTATTATTTTTGAGGTTTAGTGTCAATGACTGCATTGAAATTGAGGTGTTTTATATAGTTGGAAATGATTATATAAAGTGAAAGGAGAAATGATGTGTGAGGAGGTTGTTGTTTTTGGAGAAATGTTGATAAGTTTAACACTAAAAATCGTACCTTCCTCTCCTGATGAGGAAACTGAATGTTGGGAGTATATGATTTTTGAAGGAAACGATTGAGGAAAAAGCGGTGAGGATTGGTAATGAATATTCGAATAAAATTTTAGAAGGCTTAACTTGTCGTTTAGAGTGAAAATTTGGAAGGCTGAGGTTCCTTTTATGTGAGAATTTTGACATGTGCGACTGTGTGAGGAAAGATTAACAGAAATGACCAAAGACGATCCTGTGTCCTCAGTGGTGTGTAATGTGTGGAAATGAAGCGTGGAGCATTTATCATCTGTTTTGCATTGACTGTTGCCTTGAATTCATGGTAAAATATGTTGTTGCCTTGAAGTCATTGAAATTTTGTGCGATTGCTGGATGGAAGAAACAAAGTTCATGGGTTTGTATAGTGTTAGATAACTTTCGGTTGTATTAGTGCATAAGAAACAAAGATTTTGATAAGATCTTTAAGATGAGGACTCTTCAAGACTTCAAGTGGTCAGGGTGTTGGTGCTGATATTGATGATTTTAGTATAATCATTACAATGTTTCAGGATGCTTTCTTTTTAGTATTCGGAGATGGATCAACTGTGGCTTCATGACATAGAAATTGTTTTTTAGCTAGACTTTGAATGTGACTGAAGACTGAAGTTAAATGTGACTGAAAACTGAAGTTAAGTCCTTACAAGGAATATGGTGAAAACTGAAGTTAAGTCCTTACAAGGAATATGGGTTTAACACAGACATAATTTTGAGATGAGGAAATAATTTAAATTAAGGCCTTGTGAGGTGGCTTTATACCATGTGCAGCTATCATTTTGTAAACTTTTAATGTGTGTTCCTTGACTGATTTGATGTCCATTGGGATGTAAACTACTTCCAATTTGTATCTGGCTTTTTAGAGAGAATGATGTTCTGAGTGGCAGTTTCTGAATTGGCTGTGTCGTACGCTTCCATCTTTTATTACAAGGTTATTTTACCTGGATATGAGCTTGAGGTTTTTTGACATGTATTTGGCTTGCATGAGTATATTTTAGAGAAAAGCTGAATGAAAAGGAATTGTACTATGAATTATTCTGTATAATTTATAGGATGTATAGTGCAGGCCCTTCTTTTTGGCATGTTTGACTTGTTTGGTTGTCCAATGGATTTTATGGCATGTATTACATCCAAAGTTTTGGCCTTGCTACTTGATTTTAAGTGTTTGAAATGTAATTTAAGATATTCTGAGAACAATTAAATGTCAGTATTCTTTATTAGCTGCTGATATAGTGAATGGGTTATATTAATTGAAGTTAGCAAACTTCTCTGGATCGTTTGGTTAATATTCTGACAGTCGGTTATTTGGAATGCTTGAGTAGGCTATGATGTAAGTCAGTTCTGTACCTGTAAGTTTTAAGTCTTGAGAGTGGTTAGCTTATGCCATAATGCTATAGGATAGTTATGTGTCTTGAAGCAATGCTTCAGAATCCTGGTTGTTTTGGGCCAGTACTCAGTTACCTTTTTTGTTAAGTATTCCTTATGCTCTGGTCATGGTTGTATGTGTAAGTTGTCAGGTGATATGTAATACGTTTTAAATGCTCACTCGTTTAGGATCTTAAGGGTTTAGTATCTTGCCCTGCTATGTTATGAATTGCTTATATCTGGCAAAAAGAATGTGCTGTGCTTACTTTTCCACTTATTATGCCTTTGTTAGTTGCATTTTCAAATGAATATCTTTTCCTACTTATTTTTTGTTTATCGTTTGCTATTCTTAGTGACACTTTGTTGCATTCACTACTTCCTTATGTTTGGCTGTCACTTGGATATTAGTTTAATGAAAGTGATTTTGTAGTTTGCTCCTGGTTATTTACTCTGAATTGGTCATTTTGTTGGGTTCTTTTGTAGGTTCGAGCGAAACACAAGGAAGTCTGTCTTCATAAAGACAGTCCTTTGGGGGAGACTATCCTTGAATGCTACAATTGTGGATGCCGAAATGTGTTTCTTCTTGGCTTTATATCAGCCAAGACAGAGAGTGTTGTTGTTCTTCTTTGTCGGGAACCGTGTTTGAATGTTAATGCATTGAAGGACATGAATTGGGATCTGAGTCAGTGGTGTCCACTGATTGATGATAGGTGTTTTTTGCAATGGCTTGTAAAGGTTGGTAACTATTCTTTCTCTCCTACAATTGACATGTCGTTTTTTAATTTGCGAACGTATTGTTCTTTATAGATCCCATCTGAACAAGAGCAATTGAGGGCACGCCAGATCAGTGCTCAACAAATAAACAAGGTAGAAGAACTTTGGAAAGCAAATCCTGATGCTACACTGGAAGATCTAGAGAAGCCTGGTGTTGATGATGAACCTCAGCCAGTAGTCTTGAAGTACGAAGATGCATATCAGGTGATTGTTTACCATAAGTTAGGTTTTGTATATCACATGAGACTATTGATGGATGACACAGTTATGTTATGTTATTGACTAATTGGCCGGTGTTTTATTTATTTTCTCTTGCAGTATCAAAATGTATTTGCACCGCTTATCAAGCTTGAAGCTGACTATGATAAAGTACGCTTCATGAAATTCTGGAACTTTTCCTCATTTTTAATATTGTTCTATACTTTTCCTCTGTCATGCTTTCGTTATATTGTAAATGCAGAGCAGAAACTTATTGTTTGGATGTTGTTATAGATGATGAAAGAATCTCAAAGCAAGGATAATGTCACGATTCGATGGGATATTGGTCTTAACAAGAAGCGTATTGCTTATTTTGTATTTCCTAAGGTACTTCATTGCCTTGGTTTTGTTTCTTTTTGTTCTTGTAAATTTGATTGTCGTTCCCTTCTTTTTCTTTCCAGTGTTTCTTTTTAAGGATACATTTCTTTTTCAGTTATTATTTTGATGATAATTAAACTGCCTCTTCTGTTGTTGTAGGAAGACAATGAGTTGCGTCTTGTTCCTGGTGATGAGTTGCGGTTGCGTTATTCTGGAGATGCAGCTCATCCGGCATGGCAGTCGGTTGGGCATGTGGTATGCTGTCTTTGATTTGAATCTTAATCCCCAAATATATGATATCATGATTTGGTTGCTCCTTTTTTTTCTATTTCTTCCCCCCGAAATATATGTATGTAGTCTGATATATCTCTTAATGTTGTTTCAGATCAAGCTAACTGCACAAGAGGAAGTTGCACTTGAGCTTCGTGCTAGTCAGGTAGGTAGGGTGTTTCTTGCTTTTGATCATTGCAAGTTGAGTTAATAATAGTGCTTGTCACTGTTTTGCGCAGGGGGTGCCTGTCGATGTGAATCATGGGTTCAGTGTTGATTTTGTATGGAAGAGTACAAGCTTTGACAGAATGCAGGGAGCAATGAAAACATTTGCAGTGGATGAAACAAGTGTCAGTGGGTAGGTCTGCTGGTCAACTTTCTTTGTACTTCTTATTGCGCTGATAAGGTTCTGTAAAGATTCTCTTATCCTGGTTTGTCCTATTTATCATTTCATATGCTTTTAAGTAATTAGAGAGACAGAATATTAACAATAATACACTTGAATATAAAACAATTTTTAGTTAACTTTTCTTGCATCTCTTTTATGATGCTCGTAGGATATGTTGGCTTACTTTGTATCCTTTTCCTTATATGCTAATATTAGTTAGGCCCAGCATTGGTTGGCTTAATTGAAACTTACAATCCTACTGCTGTCTATTTTATATGCTTTGTTCCCATTCTGGGTTAAGTGGAACGATTTCATGTGTTTCTAAGTCATATTCGGTCCTCGAGAAAAGTAGAGATCCAATTTTCAAGTTTGCTTATATGCTTTCATGAGTTATCTTAAATGCAATCATCTTTGCAGGTATATATACCACCACTTGTTGGGTCATGAAGTTGAGGTTCAGATGGTTCGTAATACGCTGCCTCGTCGTTTTGGTGCCCCTGGCCTTCCAGAGTTGAATGCATCTCAAGTATGCTATATTGACCACACAACCCTTTATTCCAATCCATTTGATGTCATATTGATTTTTATATTATGATTTTTCATTCTATTATTATTGTTGTTATTAAATGTCAAATACTGAGAATTATGTTTTTCTTTCCTGTATTTGTTTGAGAGATGCATTGGCTCGTTAAATAATCCTTGGTTAAAGGTTTGGTTAATTATCTACAGCTATTATAGATCCCCACTGTCACTGTAGGAAGATTCAGCCAATCTCATAAGTTCCGTATTTTTGTAGATATATATCACTATTAACTATAGATGAGGAAAATAAGGGCACCGTTGATACTTGATAGTAGCCTTACCATATAGCTCAGTATTCTCTCTCTGTCTCTCTGTCTGTCTGTCTCTCTCTCTCTCTATATATATATTCCTATTCTTTCCTTGCATTACTTGCTATTCAGTCATAAAAAACCATGCTTTTCATCTTTTTGACATTAGTGTATGAGATATAGGTCTTGGTTGAGAATCTGCATAAATGAGAGGCCAAAGTGGCAGGTTGCATCCTTTCAAACTGTTGATCCTGCCGTGTGTTCATGCAAACTGTTTTCATCATTGATTTTGATGTTTGTGAAAAATGTCACGACTTGTTTTGTTGCTTGCCTTCCTTTGCTTGCTGTTTTTCCAGATAATTTTTTTTAGTGGTGTTGCTAGTTGGGTTGGGTGGTCCTTACTTTTTTCCACATATAGGTCTTTGCTGTCAAGAGTGTTCTTCAGAGGCCTATAAGTTTAATTCAAGGTCCACCTGGCACAGGAAAAACCGTCACTTCAGCAGCAATAGTGTATCACATGGCCAAACAAGGCCAAGGACAGGTAAGTTTGATTCCACATCTGTTATTATTTTACTTTTTTTAATTGCAATAGTTTATGACTCTTCATTCTTTTATCAGGTTTTGGTGTGTGCCCCAAGTAATGTTGCTGTCGACCAACTAGCCGAAAAGATAAGTGCCACTGGGCTAAAGGTATAGAAGGAAACCTTTTCATGGAGTTATTATAAAATCCGTAAACTATATATTAGATTTTAATCTGCTGGGGAGATGTTATGTTGCAACTGTATAGATTTTGTTTCTAAATGAGGTAGATTCCACGGTCAACTACTAGAATAATGTTCGATAATAATAAATCCATTGATATCTCTATAATTTGGTGCAATTAATCAGTAAAATGGTTTTATGAAGCTCCATTGGCCTCGTTCCCGTCACAACTCTCAACATTACAAGAAGTCAACAATCCTATTTTAACTTGTTATAATAAGTATACTGTTATATCTTTGCCTGTTTTGTGTTTTCAAAGTATTTACTTGGCTAAGCTAGAGCATGGTTTTTTAAATACGGGTTGATGCGCTCGTATATACGGAGATATGGGCATATCGGCCCCTAAACGTATGGATACGGCCGTATATTGGCCGAACTGATTTTTGGCTGTCTAATGCGTACCACACGACCGTATATGGCCGTGCCGGATCGACTCAGCCATGTATATCCATATGCAGCCGGGTCGAGTAATTAAAGAAAAAACAAAAGAAAATAGTCGGTTCAAAAGAAGAAAACCCTAAAATCCCTCTCATGCCTCTCGATCGATTCTGTCTTTCTCAACCTCTCTCCTTATTGGCGACTCTAGCTTGCATTTCTAGTGACTTCTCTTGCGGGCATAAGCTTTCCGACAACTTCTCTCATGGGTAGAAGCTTTCCGGTGACTTCTCTCATGTGGGATTGGAGGGAAATAGAAAGCAGAGGAGAGGAGGAGAGAAGAAGAGGAAATGGGTGAGAGAGAAAAGTAATTGGAGAGACGGAAAAGGAATTGGAGAAGAAGAAGAAATGATAAAGTCGTAGTTTTTTTTTTTTTTGAAAACTGATAAAGTTAGCTTTACATCTAAGTTCAAAAAAGTTAGCTTTACATCTAAGTTCAAAAATGTTAGCTTTACATCTCATTTTTTGTGTTTTAATATATTAAATTTTTTATAAAAATATTTTAATATTATTTTCAATGAATTTATTGTATTGCCCTTGAAAAAATCAAAATTTGCTTTTTATTTATTTAATATAATTAAGTAAACATTAAAAAATAAAAAATTTAAGTAAAATAAAATATAAATATTAAAAATAAATTATTTAATACAAAATAAATATTAAAAATAAATTATTTAATACAAAATAAATATTAAAAATTTTAAAAACGTAAATCAATAATGTTTTTAAAAAATAAATATTAAAAAATTAGTGTTTTTGTTTTTTAAGCCAATTTTGATCGATACACCCATACTGAACGTATCGTACCGTACCGTACTGTACCAGATATTTTCAAACCTTGAGCTGGAGACATTGTTTTTCAATGCTAAGTGTTGGACATTGTTATGCGTTTAAAACTAGGTTTACCATTTTCTTCAACTAGCCAAAAATAAAAAAGAAGAGAAGGTAGAAAAAAAGAAAGAATTGTTGTTTTTCATTTGATAAATATAAATTTTTGTATTAACATGACATAAATTTTCATGATACACACATTTATACATGGATGTGTGTGTGTGTGCGTGTGACATTATAGTTTTTTTGTGGGAACTCAGTTACTTTCTGTTTAGATATTAATTTTAATTATATTTTTTCCTGAACATAAGGTTGTTAGGCTTTGTGCAAAATCAAGGGAAGCTGTTAGTTCCCCAGTCGAGCATTTGACTCTTCATTATCAGGTTTGTCAACTTGTTGGGATCTTTATATATTTTGTCATATTAGGCTCTTGTATGTTCTTCCCTCACCCCCCCTTTGCCCTTATCCTTTGTCACCCTCTTTCAGTCAATAGCGTGATTCATGTTAATAATGGCTCATTGCAGGTCCGTCATCTTGACACATCTGAGAAGAGTGAACTTCACAAGTTGCAACAATTAAAAGATGAACAAGGTGAGCTTTTACTTGATGCATTTCAGCTACATTTGTTTGCTGGTTAAAAGTTTTTTTTTTTTTTGTTGGGTTGTCATCTAGGTTGTTGAAGTTAAGCTTGGTCTGACAATTATCATATTGATCTTAGCTGATTCCGGATATATGGTTATTTGGTTTGGGTTTAAGTTATCTTCTTTTCTTTTTTATTTTTAGTTAGAAATGGAAGTTCATTATTTGGGTTTTGAATTATTTATATTGGGTGAATTCTTCTTCCATATATAGACTTAGGTACATATGATATTATAAATTAGTTGAATAAAATCATGTCATGTATACAAGAAAAGCAAACATGAGATGATTTTATTGGATGATTGTGCATTTATCTTTTGACAGAAGTCTGCTTAGTCTCATTTTGCTGAGGCTTGCATAATTTCTTAGGCTGATTTAATATATGGTTAATTGGATTAGGATTTATTATTTTAGTGGGTGGATTCTTATCTGAATAAAAGTTGTCATGGTTTAAGTTTGATGAGGCATTTTTTGCTCGAGTAAATGTGGTACAATTGGGATTGTGTTTTCTCAGGCTGCAAACCAAAGGAATTGATTTTAGTCTAGCTCAGCTTTGTAAATGCTTGCTTGATTTGGGTAGGTTTAGTGTGGATGTTGTAGCTTAGATTACATGTCATGTGTCTTGCTTGTTTCAATTACCCCTGGACGCTCAGTTGTGAGACAACAAAACACTTCTCAGCTACTTTATTTGAGTACACCTATTTGTTAGTCTCTGAGCAACATAATTATTACATAGACACATCACTACTTAGCTATATTGTTGTGTAAGGTGATTTCTTTTCTTACCTTCAGAGCTTTGTTTTTTAACCTTTGATTGACTTTGGGTGGCATTTTTTTTTTGCCTTTTAAAGTTCCAATTAAGCATGTCTTGGATGCAGCTTAGCTATGTCATAACTGTAGGTTTGAGTGTGGGATCATTTGTTTAAACGATTTACAAAGTTTTCAATGTCTCCTGTCATGGTTGTCAATTGTCATATATTTTTTTCAGGAATTGTTTTTATTTTCTCAGTAACTGGCCCAGTCAATATGGTTTTATATTTGTGGGAGAAGGGTTTTTGTTAGTTAAGGTTAAAGTGGACTGTCTCCTGGTTTGCTAATGGGAATTTGTTATTCTCTTTCACTTGAACTCTTACAGGAGAGTTGTCTAGCAGTGATGAGAAAAAATACAAAGCGCTTAAGCGGGCAACAGAGAGGGAGATTTCACAGAGTGCTGATGTCATTTGTTGTACGTGTGTTGGTGCTGGAGATCCTCGATTGGCTAATTTTAGGTTCCGCCAGGTTGAAGGACATCCTATATGAGCCTTTGATCACTGTTAAACATTTCATTGGCTTACGCTTTTCCTGTCTTCTAGGTACTTATTGACGAGTCTACCCAGGCAACAGAACCTGAGTGTCTTATTCCTTTGGTTCTTGGGGCAAAGCAGGTACTAAGGGATAACATTGTTGTTCTGGTTATGGTATTGTTGCAGTTTGGCTGCTAAAAATGATCTTTTATATTAGGTTATTCTTGTTGGTGATCATTGCCAACTTGGTCCAGTCATTATG
Organism: Nephelium lappaceum; assembly: GCA_021234005.1. NCBI lineage: Eukaryota > Viridiplantae > Streptophyta > Magnoliopsida > Sapindales > Sapindaceae > Nephelium > Nephelium lappaceum. Next base: position 9,376,204 of record CM038004.1, read on the forward strand.
TGCAAGAAAGCAGCTCGCGCTGGCCTTGCCCAGTCTCTGTTTGAACGCCTTGTTTTACTTGGTTTGAAACCAATTAGATTACAGGTAAAGTTTTGAATTGTTAGTTTGTCTCTTGGTATTTTGAGTGCATTATCTGCTTTTGAAGTGATGTGGATGTTTACTACAATTATAAGGCTTTCAGTTTTCTGTGGATACATAATTCGGGAGGGTATATGAATGAAGCACCAGATAGTTATGCTCATGCTTAAACTCATCTTATAAGCTGGTCGCTGTCTTTGTTTTGAAATGAGTGATTTGTAGAAACTAGTCTTAATTTTATGTAAAGCTGGAAACCTTTTCAGGTGCTGATAGAATTGGTTTCTTTTATATATTTTTGGTTCCTGTATCTGTCCCAATGGTTTTCCATTTATTGTGGAATGATGTAAACATTTTTTGTTTCTTTCCATCTGGTTCATGCAATGGTATCCAGTTTAGTATTGTTCAATTGATATCATGCTTCAAGAATTTATGGATTGATCTGTGGGATGATGTGTTTGTGGTGCGACATATGTTATTGTAAACAGATGTTTGGGCTGATGAAAGGATCTGGCAACACTGATGTATTGATGTTTTGTTCCCTTGAAATTAGGTACAATATCGTATGCACCCATCTCTGTCAGAATTTCCTTCTAACAGCTTTTATGAAGGCACACTACAAAATGGGGTGACTATCAATGAGAGGCAATCATCAGGCATTGACTTCCCTTGGCCTGTGCCAAATCGCCCCATGTTCTTTTATGTCCAGGTAATGTAGCTGTCTCAATAGTATGTGTTGGTCGGGTTTGGTCACTTCTAAGATACAAAATATTGATCTGATGGTTGTTCACCAACTGGTGAAGACTGTAAATTTACTTCTGACTTCTGGTCTTGAAATTGTCATGGTAAACTTATTGATAACCTGTCTCATATAATAAAATTGTAGTGATTTTGAAGATTATTTTCTGAGAAATTTGGAATATGTGCTGGTGGATGCGCCTTGATTCCCTTAGCATTGGTTTTCTGTATAAATGTTCAAATTTGAATTATAAAGCAAATGGTTATACTGATTTAATTGAGTTTATTAGCTTTTTTACATGATTTGTTGTGGTATAAGCCAAAGCAAATTCTGGTTTAGTGGTTCATTTATTCTTATATTTAATCTGAGGTTACGTTCTATAATATTATTTTTTTCACTTCAGATGGGACAAGAGGAAATTAGTGCCAGTGGAACATCCTACCTAAATCGGACTGAGGCTGCAAATGTTGAAAAAATTGTAACTACCTTCTTGAGGAGTGGTGTGGTTCCTAGCCAGGTATATCTTAGATGGCCCCTTATTGGATTTAATTTTATTGGAGTTTTGATGTGTTTTGTTAGTCCAAACAAGTTTTAACATTTTACAGATAGGGGTGATAACTCCATACGAGGGACAGAGAGCATATATTGTAAACTATATGTCTAGGAACGGCGCTCTCAGACAGCAACTATACAAGGAAATTGAGGTAATGCTTAGATTTGAAAGGCCAATTCTGAATTTGATTTTTGTTTGCCATGGCTATACAATCTATGGATTTGCAGGTTGCTAGTGTTGATTCATTTCAAGGAAGAGAGAAAGATTATATCATTTTGTCTTGTGTGAGGAGTAATGAACATCAGGTTGGTTGATTTATCAAATTTCCATGTCAAATGTCTAGGTTCTTTATTTCAAAAAGTAAATTTGTGGTTATTTTGCATTAAAACGAACATTGCTTGACATCCTTATTTTTTGGTTGCTTTTCGTACTTTTTGTAAGCATGTTGTATTTGGTTTATTTTAACTGTAATACTAATTTGCTTCTATTGACATTTTGTTGAAGTATAATTATAAGAACCTTTGTTTAAATTGTAAGATGAGAGAATGTTGGGGTAAATTTTGCATGTGTGCCCTTGTTATCTTTGGAATGCACATGGTATGTGGAGTGGGAAAGGGATATTGAATGCACATGCACCTTGGTTTTAAATGTGACTAATATTTGGTTAATTGTCTGTGGAAAAACATGTTGTTTACTATGATATAATTTGTGGTTAAGATGGTACTTTGGTCTGACTAATTTGAATTGACTATACATGGTTAACATGAAACATTTTCCTAGAATTGCTTTTATGCTGGTTTTGGATGCATGGAGATTCGAGAAACTTTTGCATCATAAAATGGAAATTGGGAAACTTCTATATTATAAAAGCTTGCACATTATTGATTTCTAGGGGATTGTAATGACAGTGGCATCTACAACTGTATGTAATGGACGGTGAAGTCCAAATGTAGTGATTGATGATGTTTTATGTTGGAGTTACTTGTTGCCATATATTGGTCATGTCAAACTGGTTGTGGTACTATCAATGGGCTTCTTATATGTACAAAGCTGTTGTGCTCGACATCTGTTTGTGTAGCATATGGTGGCTGACTGTTGGACCCTTCATTTCAGGGTATTGGGTTTCTTAATGATCCTAGAAGGCTCAATGTTGCACTAACGCGTGCTAGATATGGCATCGTAATTCTGGGAAATCCTAAAGTTTTGAGCAAACAGCCGCTTTGGAATAGCTTATTGACACACTACAAGGTATTTGTTGGCTACTTGTTTTCTGTAGTGGGCTCCATTCTGTTTAACTTCCATGTTAAGGAAGTGCATTAGTGATGTTAAATCTAGTGAATTGTTACTTGCGTAGCTGGCTGCATGCTATGCTTATATTGGAGATCCTTTATTTGTCCTTTATGTTATAGAAAGTATATAAAGAATATATTGTTAATGTTTTTAATTGGTATACAAGTCATATTTCTATATATGTTTACTATTGCTTTTAAGTCCTAAACATTTTCTGATCATGAATGGTCCAAAGGAACATGAGTGCTTGGTTGAAGGACCTTTAAACAACTTGAAGCAGAGTATGGTTCAATTTCACAAGCCCAAAAAGGTATGGTTGAATTGAAGGGTGATTATGTGTTCTAGTTTAAGAGCTTTGTTTTATGTGGATGCTCTGCGGAATGATTTCCAGTTACAAAGCAGAGTTTAAAAAAATATGTGAACTGATATGAAGGCTACTATATTGGCACAGATTTACAATGATAGAAGACTTTTCTTTGGTGGTGGACCTGGAATTGTGGCTAATGATATTGCAGCATCTAGCGCAAATGCTGATAGAAGAAGTGGCCGTGCTAGGGGTATGCAGTTGTTAACCTATAGAATTTATGAACTTGAGTTAGATTGGTTGGAGGATTATTATTTATGCATATTAGTGCTTATTACTATTGTCAGGTCTTCCTATCAAAAATACTACTGTAAAGTCTTTATCTACTAGCTTAAGCTTTTGGGTTTAGTGGTAACTTGTGTTAGAGTTGGTGTTAATTAGTGTTTGGGATTGAATCCTCCCAGGTAGCTGTTGGTGTTCTGAACTTTTTGTGCTAATGAGATTGCTTGTCTGAACTTGTTCTATGTAACTGATCTTGTTTGTCATGCAGGACAGAATTTGAGGGGGTGCGATAGAGCTTAAAAATACTGTTCGGTCTTTTACCAACAAGCTTTAAGTTTTTTGTCTTAGTGGCAGCTTAACTCGTATGATATTTGTGAGGCTTGATTTTCATGAATATGCTGCATTGTGAAAAGCAGTATAGAATATGGCTTTTAACCTTTGTCGTTTCTGTGATACATACAACAACAGATATGGTTTTTTCTCTACTTGTTTTAGCTGTTGATTTTTCAATTGATTTTTAGAATTTAAAGGGATACTACCAGTTTGATCTTTTACCTACAAGCTTTTAATTTTTTTTTTTTAAGTAGTGTTAATTCGTATGATATTTGCGTGGAATGTGCTGCATTGTTAGAAGCAATAGAGTATGAATTTAGCATTAACTTATTCCATCATACATACAACAATGTATATGTTTTTCTTTCTACTTATTGTAGCATTTAGAATCTCATGTATATAAATTCTTTGGCCAATTTACAGGTTTGTATATGCCACCGGGTCCTCCCAATGGCACTCATAAACCTGGAGTGCATCCTGCTGGGTTCCCTATGGCTCGTGTGCCCCTTCCACCATTCCAGGGTGGTGCCCCTCCCCAGCCATATGCTATTCCAACTCGTGGAGCTGTGCATGGACCTGTTGGAGCTGTGCCTCATGTTCCTCAACCAGGAAGTCGAGGTTTTGGTGCTGGGCGTGGCAATGCTGGTGCTCCTATTGGCAGTCATCTCCCACACCAACAACCCTCACAGCAACCAGTTGGGGCTATTGGGTCTACTTTCAACTTCCCCTCTCTGGAGAATCCAAATAGCCAACCTTCTGTGGGCGGTCCATTAACTCAACCTGGATTCGTTAATAATGTTTGTACCTCTCAGAAAATTTTGAATCTAATTAATGTCTTGTTTGTTAGAACAAAAATCCTAACTTGTCATTATGAAATCCTGAGTGTCTTTGGTTTATGTGATAGATGCCTGTCCAAGGGCCAACTCAAACATTTCGTGATGGATTTTCTATGGGAGGCATGTCTCAGGTATTTATGCTTGCCTTGTGTTACCAATTTGTTATCATGATTTGTTATTGTTAGAGGTCTTATAATTGATCATCCACCAGGACTTCTTGGGTGATGACTTTAAAAGCCAGGGATCACACGTTCCTTATAATGTTGCTGACTTCTCTACACAGGTACATACTACTATGGAATTAAGTTTAATTTTAATTCCTACATGACATATATTAGTAAAATGTGAGTGAGCCGCTGGGGTTTGGAAGGCTTTAGTTAAATTTTAGAATTATAGATGCATATGGCAACTAGCTCTTAGCAGATCTGAACAATGCTCAGTTTAACTCCAAATAAATGTAGAATCTTTTTGTTCAAAATATTTTTAACAAAGTGTCTTATTAGTTAGTTTACAAATATAGGTACTTAGACATGTTATTTAGTTATGTTGAACATTCTCGACAGGCAAATTTGTCAGCATTGTTTTGTAGTGTAGTGCGTAAGATTTTCTGGGGTAGTCGTTCATGCAATATACTCTCATTTCTTAGTAAGTTCTGTGCGTTGCCTGCCTCCACTAAAAACAAACATCTACTTGTTTTATTATTTTGATGTGTTGACTAGGCTTCACAAAGTGGATATGCTGTTGATTATGTCACACAAGGAGCACAAGGTGGGTTTCCTGGGAACTTCTTAAACCAGAATTCACAGGCTGGATATTCTCGTTTTGGTACTGGGAATGATTTTATGTCTCAGGTTTGCTCCGATTGGCCAATGTTTGTTATCTCATTACTGTTTTTGTTTCTGTACTGAAATAATCTCTATCATGTTACAGGACTACATGGCTCATGGGTCACAAGGTCTATTCACTCAGGTTGGCTTTAATGACCCTTCGCAAGATGATGCAACACAAAGCCACTTTGGTGTGGCCAATCCCAATCCACTTCAGTCCCAGGTATTTTGTTCTTCCAATACTGCTTGACAGATATATTGTAGCTAAATTTTCGAAGTGCTAGATATAAGAAATGTATGGTCAGCATCCATGCCTTTGCTTATGAACTTGTGTTATAGTCAGCAGCTTATGTGGGTTGGCCAACTTATGTGCAGGGCTTGATGAATTCTCTCTACTCCCAACCATTTGCCCACTACAGCACACAACCACTAAACTTGCAGGCTTCACAACAACAGCCTCAGCAGGGCCAGGGTTCCCAAAACCAGAAGGTCCACTATAATGGTTGATGGGCTCAAGGTGTTTCGTAATGTGCTGGGTTATAGTCTTTGCGTTCAGCAACTTGGTTTGTGCTGTCATTTGTACCCAAATATATCTGCCACAAAAGTGCAGGTTTGTCATTTTTGAAGTCAGTTTATCTTCATAACCCATAGAGAGATGATTGGCATGGTGGGAATAAATGTTTTCTCGGCCAGCGGCTATGGGTTGCACAAACACAGGCGGCACATCCAGGTCTCAGAAAAAAAAGGATAACCCCGATTACCTGCTTGAAGTTTTTAGTGTTTTGCGAAAAAAACAAAGATAATATTGGTAAGAGGGAGATATTACATGACATGGTTTGACGGAAAGGGTTTGATCCAAAATAGATGAGAGGAGGCAATTTGCTTCATTTACAGGAGAAGCTTATGATTTATATACGGGGGCAGTTAGCACTGGAAGTTTTGTACAGCATATGCCGAGGGAAAGTCACTTAACCCTTTCAGCTCTTCGTGACATGTAATTATACTCTACATTATTATTGGATAGACTTTGGTAGATAATGATAATGATATGATAGAAGATGTAACTAGTGCAATTATCGCCTCCCTAGATATTGTCGGTATATAAAATGTGATTGGTTTTTAAATTTTTAATGTAGAAATTTGGTTTGTTTTTGAATGCTTTCAACTGTCGTTTTGTTTCTTTGTTTGTTTGTTTTTATTTTTCATTTTTCATTTTTTATTTTTATTTTTATTTTTTAATTTGTTTAATGGTACTTGAATAATCGTTTGATGGTTGTGGGTACTGCGCCATCTACAAACGGTTGTTTCGTTGATCATTTCATTCATTGGATTGAAATATCAGAAAAATCTGTTCACTTGCTTGAGTAACAATTGAAACATCAAGCACCTGTGTCCACCACGTGATCACAATTCTCTTGAATCGGTGGTAGTACAGCTGATACACAGCAAACACCACCAAACTCTTTATCTTTCCCGGAAAAGCCGTCACCAACTTCGCTTGGTAACTCGATAACCCCAAAACCCTGGCTCATCAACTGGTTCAAGCACTCACAAGTCGAGGGTCTCACCTCGCTCACTGCCCAAACCTGGGTGTCCCTACCACGCCTTTTTCAACGTCTATCCCAACCCCACCACCTCCTCATTGTCAAAGAAGACGTCGCTCATCAAAACAAAGTCGAAGTCACCCAGATGACTGACCTCCAAGTCGTCCGATCCCCACACGAGTTCCCTCAACTGGACTCGGTCTCCAAACCCATTGCCCTCCACATTACGCATCAACCGAGGACGCAGAGGGCTGATGTCTGTAAAAAGGATTTTGGCAGCTCCGAGAGAGGCGGCTGTCAAACCGGGAAGGCCGGCTCCTGCGCCGAGCTCCAGCACTGACTTGCCTTTAAAATGGAGGTAGGTTGAAATGTATTGGGCTAATACTAGAGCCGAATCCCACAGCCACGAACCTGTTAATGGACAACCAGTGAACGAATCGCATATATGGTCGACCTCCTGGATTATAAGCATTGTAGCCTCCGATTTCGATTTCTCTAGTACCCATGCCGCTCAGACGACCCTGTCTTTTGTAACTTAGAGCGATGGATGCAAGTGTGACTGTTACTGGGTTTTCATAAACGAATTTTGTTTAACAATTAATTAAAACTGATTAACATTTTCTCTTGTGGATTTTCTTTTTCTTTCCGGTTATATACTTTTTGGTGAATTTACAAAAGAAAATAGAAAAAAAAATAATTAGGTGTTTTTGGATGCATTTTTTAAAATGGTTTTTCATTTTCGAGAACTAAAAATGAGCCAAAAGCGTTTGATGATATGTTTTCTTTTCTAAAATATGTTTTTAGAAATAAAAAACATATTTTTGAAAATTATAACTGAAAAATGATTTTTTTTTAATATATTTTTACTATTTTCAAAATAAATCAATATTTTTTTAATCCAAATAACTATTTTACTCATTTTAAAGACTAGTATCAAATACATTTGTATTATTATTATTTTTTTAAAATAACTTTTAAGAAATTTAATCAAATACGTTACATTTTAAAAAATATCATATTTTAAACATGTTTTTCATTTTTAAAAATAATTTTCAAAAACATCATTTTAAAAATGATTCCAAACGAAGTCCAGTGTTCATTATCTTTTTTAAAATAGTGTTTATGAAAACTATTTTTAAAAATGAAAAACATGTTTTAAAATTGACATTTTAGAAATGTAATATATTTGGTTGAACTTCTCAAAAATTATTTTCACAAACTAAAATAATGTAAAATTTTTTTATATTGTTTTTAAAAATAAGTTAAATAGTTGTTTGGAAGGGAAAGTAATAGTTTATTTTTAAAATATATCATGGAAATGATAAAATATATATATATATATTGCTTTTACTTTTTCTTTATAATTAGAGAAACAAAATTTATTTTTTATTTTCGAAAACATATTTTACAAAACAAGAATCCAAGGGCTTTTTTTTTTTACCAAAATGAAAACAAAAGTGGTTCCAAACACCACCTTAAATTACAAGTTTAATAAAAAAGTTGGGTAGGTCTCACACTTGTAGGTTTTTCTATGAGGCTTAAGTTCAATGCTTGCTAGACATTGGCATATATTCGCATCAAGTAGACAGCAAGAGATCGTTTGTTTTTTCTACTTAAGATTTAATAATACTGAATTATATCTATTAAGTTGTTTTCGTTTATTTTTTTAAGTGGTTAAACCACTTAAAATTATCTAAAATCAACTGAAAAAATTAAGTAAAATTTTTAACTTTTCACTTAATGACATTTAAAAATTTGTATTCAAAATCTACCCTCTTCAAAATAACATAATTTCAAATTGATTCTAATTTTATATTACTCAAATTTTCTTTTTTCTTTTTCTTTTTGATACTTATAAAAAATTATTTGAAAAGAAAAGTTTAATACACCTCATATCAAATTATCTTGAAATTAAACTAATATATTTTAATTTACAATTTTAACATTCATTTTTTAGTTGTTTTATTAAATATCTTAATATATTTAAATATATAAATATAGTTAATACTTCTATATTTTTTAATCATATTTTAATTATGTATAAAATATTATTAATATGTACATAAAAAATATTTTAGAATTTATTAAATTATTTATTTCAGATATATATTAAATTAATTAAAATTATATAACAATAAATAGTTAAAATGATATAAATATCAAATTATTAGTTTTCAGATAATTTTAACTTTAGAAAACAAATAAGTTTACAATATATTTAGAGATAAGGAAAAAAAATATATATATATTATTCAAATTTCAGGTTTCAGTCATTATTTAGTCTTCAATCTTCAAATAGAAAAACAAACGATCCTAAAGGGAATATCTTCCTGATTAAGCCGCCGTGTAATTATTGCCTTATTGTTAACATTTTCATTATACCTCATATTTTAGCCGCCGTGTAATTAAGCTCTTGTCGGGGGTATTTAGGATCTTGGGCTGAGCCCAACAAATTGGGCCGGCCCAAGCATTAATAACGTAATAAACTAGCAGCTCACCGCAGACAATTCCGTTAGCTTCCAGTGGACGAAGTGCATTGAGTCGTGAGGAGAGATCCAGCAATGGAGGTTGAATTGAAAGACATCGTCGACGATCTCGATTCTCTTAAGCGGTCATTACCTGATCCTTCTCTTCACTCCTCCATCGACAAGGTACTTTTGATCTACCCGCAGTTAACTTTAATTGTGTGTTATTATACTCGTTTTCAATTTCGTATATTTGCTGCCTTTTTAAATTGTCTTATTTTGTGTAGAATTCAAACACTGCATAATTTTAATCCAAAATAAGACAACAAGATTGAATTTTGATTTGTATGCTATCACGAATATTGTGAAGGAACAAGCACAATTTGATGATATTATTGTTGTGACGCGTAGCATGATTTTATGTGTTTGCAGCTGCGTTTGCGAGTTCAAAATCTAACTGATATGGCAAAGTCTGGACCTGTACGGCGTTCGAAAGTGAAGGTATTGCTATTTGCCTCTTAAATCCAAGAAATTTCTGTTAATTGCTGTGTTTGGGTTAAAGTGTGAGCAATAATGGTGGCAGGATATGAGTGCTGAGGTGGTGGACAGCAATCCATACAGTAGGCTTATGGCTCTTCAGAGAATGGGGATTGTGGAGAACTATGAGAGAATTCGCGAATTCTCAGGTTGCCATAGTTGTCTGTATTTTTCTTCTGCTTTCTTTTCTTTTATTTTTGGTTCTTTATAACAACTAAACAATACACATTTTATTCAGCTCTGTGGAGTGTGGTAATATCAGTTCCATATTTCAGCTGCAGTTTATAGTTTTCATTGGTTAGGCAGATACTGAGTTGCCTTATTGTTGTTGAAATTACAGGGTGTTGGTGGCGTTGGTAGTGTCGCTGCTGAGATGCTCACGAGATGTGGCATAGGTCGCCTTTTGTTGTATGATTATGACAAAGTGGAATTAGCTAATATGAATAGGCTATTTTTTCGTCCGGAGCAGGTGTTAATATACATATTTTTCCACACTTTTTGTGTGTATTGTATCCAGAACTAAATGTGTTCTTTTTTGTGCTGACCACAGTAAGCATATTTGTTCTATAAGTCCACTGCATTATTTACATGGTTTGTTTTGCATTTCTAGGTTGGTATGACAAAGACTGATGCAGCTGGACAGACCCTCTCAGACATAAATCCTGATGTTGTGCTTGAGGTAAGTGTCTCATGAATTTGTTTTTAGTGGGACACTACTGAACAATGATAAGTTATGTGTTGATCTACCTTGTAATGTGGCCCAGGAAGGCTTTGGTTGATCTTTTTCCTTTTATGAGTTGAAAGACTGTTTGATACATGACTTTATAACGTGTTGGTTGTGTTTCCTACATTTTGCTGATTTATTAGGTTCTTTCATATTTTTCCTTTTTTTTCTTTTTGCAGAGCTACACATTAAACATCACAACAGTGCATGGCTTTGAAACCTTTATGTCAAGTTTGAGAAACAAATCATTTTGTCCAAGTAAAGAAGGTAGTGGAGTGGATCTGGTTTTAAGCTGTGTAGATAATTATGAAGCCAGGATGGCTGTAAACCAGGTAAGGATGATTAAAACAAGAGGCAGACACTTATTTGTTTCCTTTTTTTTTATTTTTCTCTTTTAAATGTCAGTTATGAGCATTTTCCTTTTTGAGAGTTGTTGCTTAAGGATTTTGAAAATATCTATGGTACAATTTTTTAGTGCCCTCTCAAGGCTGTTGGCATAGAAGGGATGATATAAACTGAATATGGCAACAAGTGAGCTAGAAATTATTTGCTTGATTGGAAGTTTGTTGTTCAGTGGAGTGATTTTTCCATTTAGTTTCTTGTTTTTGTTTACTGTTTTGGTAGACCGCTGGTTCACGTTTGTATCTAATTTCTTTATTATAAAATAAAGTCTTTGTTTTCTATAAAAAATAATAATAATAATAAAATAATAACTGCCTTAATTTGCCCCTATGAATAGAGGTAGCCAAGAAGTAGGAAAAGTACACATGAGAACTCATTTTCTCTAAAAATCTTGCTGTTCTTTTTCTCTTCTTAGTGCTGCAAATAATTTATTCTCATTTATTGCCATATTCAGTTTCTAATTATCCCTTCCATACCAGAGAAAATCCATAAATTTGTTCAATAATCTTTAATTTTTCAGTCCACTCTATATCAGATATCTTTCATTGGATCCTGGAGGTAGAAGCCACCATACCTCTAATTTTATCTTTAGGGCAGTTTCCAGCATGCCTTTACAGTAGTATGATATCCCATTTTCACTCAAATAGTTTTCCTACATATTTACTTTGGATATGCAGGCTTGCAATGAATTCCAAGTGCTTAGCTGTCTTTCTAACTCTTTTTAATAAGTGTTAGATTTCATTTCTAATTTTACTTTGGATATGCAGGCTTGCAATGAATTGAATCAAACATGGATGGAATCTGGTAAGCAAAATAGTTCTTACATCTTTTTTTTTATTTTTTCACTTTGATTCTGGTTGAAGCTCACTATATATATATAGTTTCAAACTAAGCTCACTATAAGTTTTGTTCATATACACAATCATGATACTTGGACAGGCTTGCTTTCGAACCTTGCTTTTCTCTGCAAATTCCTGCGAACATATACTAAATCCAATATGGTTAAATTTATTTGGTCTAACCCATTACGTTGACTACACCTACCTACTGTCTATAGTACTTGAAATAACTACGGTGTTTAATGTGCATTTGTTGCGTTAAGAGTTGGGCATGGGATTGAAAATATTTTCCCAATATGATATTTGTTTTAAGCAACTGTGGTTGGAAGTTGCATGCCAGCCCAATCCCACTGAAGCAAGATTTGGTTGTCTCTTTCTTTTGCCTTTGAAGAAGAATGGGATTGGATTATCTAATAAAAATATATTGAAAATCATTATTAAAAAATAAAGTAATAAAGTAGCTTTATTTATTTGAAAGTATTTTAAATTTTTTAAACAAATTTGAATTAAAATAACTATTGATTAAAAATTGAATTATATATTTAGGTTAATAAATAGGTTTGCTAAAATAATTTTATTTTATTAAAAATTAATTAAAATAATTATATTGTATATGATTTATTTAAAATCCTATCCAATCTAATTCTATGTTGCACCAAGCAAGGGACAACACTTTTATAGTACAATTTGAATTTGATTAAATCCCAATTTCAAATTCTATCCTATATAGTGCACCAAATGAGATAGTACATGCGTGGATGCTACACATTCATTTGACACACAACAGGGCATTCAATTATATATAAGATGTGTCGATAGCGGTTAAATTAATGCATTATAGCTAGAATAAGAGCCCCTGTTGATTCCTGAAAGTGACGTTTTGTAGCTTTACATGCTTTTGTGTCTCGCTAAGTCATTTGCAACCATTACTGTTGTACCATTTGCACTGCAATGTCACACTTAATTGAAAAGATCATGCAAAGAACTTTCAGCGATTCTGTGTTTGAGTTTTATTGAACTGAACCTATGATGTATAAATTTAAAAGTCATTTGGCCAAGTTACTGAAAATTTTGTTGCATGCACTTGTCCATGTGGATGGATGGTTCTTTTCTTCTCAGACTGTTCTTTTGATTTGAGTGATTATAGAAGGTTTCAAGTGTGTGTGTTTTTATCCAAATGGACTCTCTTGTGTGCTTATTGTGTGCTTGGGTTGCTCCCCTTTAGCGCAAGCCAATGTATTTAATTAATTTACTTAAGGATTAAGGAAAATGCAAAATTGTGGACAGGTGTATCAGAAGATGCTGTTTCAGGACATATACAATTACTAATTCCAGGAGAAACTGCCTGTTTTGCTTGTGCACCTCCCTTGGTATGTTTTTTTTGTTTTCTTTAAATTTTGATCATTTGGAGAGGATTTTATTTTGGGAATGCATAGCCTTAATTAGCTGTGAAATTTCCAATTGCACAAGTAACTGACATACTGCTGGACAAGAATTATGTACCTGGTAAAATGAAAATGTTTAATTAGGCTGAATTATCAGTTTTTGCTTCTTTATACAGGTTGTAGCATCTGGAGTGGATGAACGAACACTCAAGCGGGAGGGAGTTTGTGCTGCTTCTTTGCCTACTACCATGGTAATTTTTTATTCTTACTAATTACATATAGTTGGCCTCTGCAAGAATTAACTTTGATGTGATAGCGGTTGTAGAGTAATTAAAGAAACCAGACAAGTACTTAGTGCAAATCAAACCTAAGTAGGCTGATGGTGTGAATCTTATAGCTTGTAAAAAAATCTGCAGCAATGTTTCATGTAATCTGTACATCAATCTATTTTTTTCCTGCTTTCATCTTTCAATATCATGTGATTTGAAATGATTTTTCAGGGAGTTGTTGCTGGGCTTCTAGTTCAGAATACACTTAAGTTTTTGCTAAAGTTTGGACATGTTTCTCCTTACTTGGTAAATCTCCTTTTAACTCTCTCTCTTTCATTCTCTGTCTTCACACGCACACACAAACCTTGCTCCATTCCCTTTGAGAAATTAGTGACTGCATATTGATTATCCTCTGCCTTGATTGGTTTATCTTTATTTATTTGATTTGCAGGGATATAATTCTCTCAAAGATTATTTCCCAACCATGGAGATGAAGCCAAACCCCCAATGTTCTAATGCAGCTTGTCTGGAGCGACAGGTATCATATAAAGATTGATTTATCAGGGGCTGATCTTATGAAATCTACATATTCAGGTAATCTGGTTATCTTTTGATGGAAGAAATGATATTTATTTTGTAGAAAGAATATATTCTGGCAAAGCCAGCAAGGGATGCTGCAGCTAAAGCCAAGATGGAAGCTGAAGTGTCTTCAGTGACAGAATGTCCACTTCATGATGATAATGAATGGAACATAAGGTATAGCTAAGAATCTTGCAATTAATGACTTCTGGAAGCTAATATATCATTTTGTGGTTGATAATTCTACAACACTTAAAAATTACGTTAATTACTGGATTTAGCTGCATTAAAGAGGGAAAAGGCAACCTTGACATTTTTCTATTAAAATCCAGAACTCAACTGTGTGTTTATAGATGAAACTGCTACATATAATGAATGTTGCATCTTACTATCATTATAGTGCTTCCTCCAGGAAGCCTGAGTGCCAAGTTAATTGATGTTCTTTTTTGTGTTTCATCAGTGTGGTCGATGATAGTGAGCTGAATACGGCAGGTGCCCCAAGTGCAGGTACGCTTTATTTTTAGTCCTCTTAATGAAGAATGATTTGGATGCCTTCATAGTTTAGCACGGCTTAGAAATTTGACTACATTATATTCTCACATAAATTTTGGTGATTCAATGTGAATTCAGCTCTACCTTGGTCTCTCTCATAAGTTGAGTAGCATGGTCGTATTTGTTATCGTAGTTCTTGTTTGTTGAGTTTGAACTTTGTTAAATATTCAAGCAGTAGCAAGTGAACAGTTTGAATACCATGGTTGCTAATGGAAATGTCAGAACTTGCTTTATCTCAGGATGTTAATAAGTGGTTGGCATTTTCTCCATGCCTTGTCAAACCAGTGACTCGCTTTCAGTGAAACTGGATGATGCTTCTTTAATTAGGCTAAAATTTTCTTACTTTACTGCAGCATAACTGGTATGAGTATTCCGCTTTTGGATACAGAGTATTAGATACATTAGCTATTAAAACTGAAAGGATTTCCAGATGTTCACCAGATGGCCTTGGCCTTAATTACATGTTCATGTACTTGTTTATGCTGCCAGTTCAGTATTTTCTCTAATTTTGTTGCTGAGTCGTGAGATTCTGAATTCAAATTAGTTTTTATTTCCAACCTTGGAGATTCTCTGTTAAATCTCCTGGTTCTATCTAATCTGTCTTTTCTTTTGTTCAGATGTTCTTCCAGAAGGTCTAACTCGTGAGCTTCCAAGTGCAGACGAGTTTCAAAAGTCACCAGCTCCCGAAACTGATTCTTCAATTGATGACCTTGAAAATCTCCGTAGGCAACTTGAAGCCCTTAATGCTGATTAACATCAAATTCTAGTGCGGTCAAACCACAGCTAGAAACATTTGAAGGACTAATTGTTTCAAAAGCAGGCTCTTCATGGGCAATAATGCAAGTTAAGATTTAATCTCAGGTTCCAAAGTTGTGCATACGATACAACTGTGCTTTGTTCTTTAACCTAATAGAGGCAGGGTTCACCCGTTCAATTTATACACATTTACCTCATTTTGTAGACTGGAATTCATACATGGGAATTAACAATCCCCATAATTTTGTGCTTGCTAGAGCGTAGAATCGAACCAACTGTGTATTGATATTTCATCATTATCGTGATTTGATTCACTTTTTCCTTTTACCCCAAGAACAAAATTTATTCTCATTTTGCAGTACTCAAATTTAGGAATGGAAGCTATCAATAATTCTACGCTTATTCTGTAGTCAATTAGCATTTAATCTGATTCTACGGATTTTTTTTTTTCTTTTCTTTTAAAATAAAAAGAGTCTCATCTTGTATATTTATTATTAAGTGTGAAGAGAACTATGTCTTAATTTGTGGAAGTAACTTTCCAGTCATTACTTGCCTGATACAAGTTAAAAATAGAAAAAGGTTTTCTATCCTTCAGGGCTCCAATAACAATAGCCTTCGATTAATTTCTGGGTCTAGAATATAACTTGGAAAATCTCAGGGTTTCTAAGTATCACATCAATTTATTCTACCATAACAAACCTAGAGGTGACAAGCAAGTTCGACCATTGAAAACAAAAAGGTGCCATCAGAAACAAAGTGAAAATTTTGAGTATTGTACATGATACAGATACAAGGGAATACTACCAAATACATTCTCAACGGATACAATGCGTTACAGTGAACTACAAGCCTCATTACCAAAAGCAATTATCATATTTGGTGAGAGAGGGTGAGAGAATAACATCTATCGCTCCTCAAACTTGATCAAAATCTGGCTCATCTCTGGTTGATGTTTCCTGACCTGCTATGAAATTCACATTAAAGACAAATTTGGATAATCTGACTCGGATAAGTTACTGAAAATTAATATGAATTCTATCGCATTAGAATGTAGCATGTGACTGGGTAAATATTACCAACTAACTGTTATTCTGTGAATATGAAGAGAGCAATTTTTTAAGCCAGAATAAGCCAAGCATCCTCGGTATCAAGAAGCTTGAATGCAGTTTTGCTGCTATCAATTTCTTGATAAATTTTTAACAATTAGTGTCTCATTGCTTACCTTAATACCAGCCATTGATAATAGTTTGTGTGAAGCAACGTATGTAACGTCTGAATCTTTCAGCCTCTTCTCTACAAAATATATAACTTCAGAAACACCTGACTGCAAAAGAAAGAAGAGAAGCAAAGTCGATACCCAGAAAAAAATTGAGGGCAGATAGAAAGCAACATGAGTAAAATAACCAGTATGACTCCAAAGACCAACTATCAAAGTGATGGCCTAGGACTCACATGATAAAGAAATTCTATGTTCAAATATTATTTTTGGTCCATTCTTCAATCAATCTGACAGAAAAGAAAATTAGATGAATATGAGCTTCGTACAAAGTTTGGATAATTTTGAGATCAGATACAATACATGTAAGCCACCTTCTGCATCCTCATTAACCAATCACTTGATAGTTAACAAAAACAGTAAGACCTGTGCCTTATTCAAGTTCTCAAAAAAAAAAAAAAAAAAGAAAAAAGACAAAATGTGGTTTGTTACTATTCTAGTTCACAGAAATTGAGGAAACAGACTATTCTCTCCAGTGACGTGGCCTGACTCAACAGTGATGTTTATGCTTTAGTTTAAGATGGAAAACTATTTCAAACAGTAAATAGCTAATCATAATTTATGTCAGAAAGTAAGATAATCAACAGACCTGAATAATTATCTTAGCACATTCATTGCAAGGGAACATGGTAACATAAAGCCTCTGCAAAGGGAGCAATGTTAATCAAACACGCATAGAGAAAATGCGAGACAGATAATATGGTGAAAGAGTAATGCTAGATTGCTTAAATTCACACCCAAATGATATGACATATAAGTTGTAATTAACACTTCATCCACCGCATCATCTCAAAACTAACATGATAGTTACAACTCATATGTCACACCATTTAGACATAAATTTGGGCAGCCTAGCATTGTTCTATGATGAAAATATTTAACTCAAAAGAAAATTATGTAGATTGTCAACTCTAACCTGCCCCACAGCTGATGCATGATTTGTGTTTAGGATGGCATTAACTTCAGCATGACAAACGTAACTACAGAAGAAGATTCAAGATATGAGCAATTAGCTACAAATATTGACAGGATTCTGTAAACTTAAAAAAAAAAATGAAAAACCAAAAAAAAAACAAATAACTTGGCGATAAGTTTAGATGAGAACAAACAACGCTGAACACAAACTGTGGCCTATCGGGCTAGTATAACAGTACAAATGAAAGCCTATATCATCAGGATAAGCAACAAAATTTACAAATCATGTTGGAGAAGATGAAAACACAACACTTACGGAAATTTTGTCTCTAACGGATCATCAGTTTTGGATTTCTGAAACAAAAGAGAATAGGTTCGCTGTTAGTAATTCCATAGTTATACCAGAACTGAAATATAATCGAATACTTACCTTCGCCCAAGGAAGCTGGTCATCAGAACAACCCCTTGGAAATCCGTTATATCCAATGCCTGACCAAAAGAAAATAATATGGGAGTTACACAAATATATATATATAAATGGAATACAACTCTCCCCAGATAGTATAACAACCCTTGGATTGGTTATAAGGGAGGTCATTGAAGAATATTCAAAGGTTATGACTGATAAGTAACCTTACTCAACCAATAAAGTAGTCAAACCCACTTAAAAGGAATTCGATAATATATCAATCAGGCTAGCTTGAAAGGTTATATACTGACAGTGGAAACTATTAAAATGTAAAATTTAAGGCAAATGATCTTACCTAGAATTACACCTGTTTTGGCTCACCAAACATGCACCCACCTACAACACCAACAGAAACTCATATCAGTAGACAAACAAAGACTTGAAGACTCAAGAAATAGATAAAATGCCAGTCTCATAAAAGCAATAAACGACTGAATAACAACCTGCCTGTTTGGATCTTTGGACCTTTCAGCTGATAAAAATGCGATTGCCATAAAATAATCATCCCATGACAAATATCTGCTCTAATTATACAAACAAGGACATGAAATTTAAATCACATATGAAGAAAAAATCGAACCCCTAAAACGTTCTAATGGGTTCAATTAATTACTAAAAACAGAACCGAAAAATAAATAAATCAGTGATGAAATTAACTAACCCTTTGCGTTTTGAGGGATCGAAGGGGTCGGGAGGAGAACATTTGGTGGAAACGACGCCGTTCTGGGGTGAGTTGTTTATGCGTGAGAATTGCTTTTTAGGGTTGAAGAAAAACAGACGAAAAGCGAGTGCGGAAGCTAAAGCACCGAACAGGGAGGCTGTTGAAAGCAGAGTCAGTTCTCGAGAATTCATTTGTGCCCGAGAAAAATGAGAGATTATCCGCTGTAGAATCAACCTCTCTCATAAAAGTAACGGGAAATGTTGAAGAGACTCAGTATACGCGCCAAAAGTTGCAAATACATACATATATATATATATAATTTTTGTTATCAGATATATCTGATTTTAAAAAACAATGATCAACCAATCAAATTTATCTATTACATTTGAATTAAATAAGAGACAAAATTTATCTATGACATTTGAATTAAATAAGAGACAATTTATTTTAGGAGAGAGAATGTAATAGATAAATTTAATTAATTGACCTTTACATTTTAAAATCAGATATACCTGATTATAAAAGTCATCTATATATATATATAAAATATATAGAGAGAATTTTTATATCTTGTATCTTCCTAACTTTAAAAAGTTAGGACAAACCAATTAAATTCATCTATTATATTTAAATTAAATATGAGAAAAAATTTCTTTTAGAAAAGAGAATGTAACAAATGAATTTGATTGATTATCCTGACTTTTTAAAATTATGAGACATTGACTATAGAAATATATATATATATATATATATATACACATATATAAGAGTCTACATCGACATATAAAATTTCATAGAAGTCATTGCCATATTAAATACCTTTTAATTTCATGAAGTTTTAAAAAATTTTAATTGAATATCTATAGACCTTTTAAAAATTATTAAAAGTTTGCATTAAATATCCTATCATTTTTATGGATTTTTAAAAGTCATTTAAAATTTATATCCCATGATTTTGGATAGAATTAAAAGTCTATGTTATATACAGCAAAATTTATTAATTTTGTAAAAATCTTCCAGGGGTACATTTGGTGTGTAATTTTAGATTGGATTAGATTATTTTTATAGGATTAGATTAGATAGATTGGATTTGACTACATTAATATTGTGATGTATTTAGTGCAGTTAGGATTAGACTAAAAATAATATTCTCCTTGTTCGATATAGTTTGAGATTGAACAAAAAAAAATAATTATATTTTATGTTTGTTGTTTTGAGATAAATTAATAGAATATTATATTAAATCAATTTATATATAAAAATTTAAATTATTTTTTAAAATTATTTACAATCAGTCATCTTTCAAAAATGATAATTATTTGTGATTGATATTAAAATACATTAAAATTTAAAATTATTTGTAATAAAATATATCAAATAAATTTCAAATACGTTTAATAGTTTGAGTAATCAATAGTATAAAAAAATTATAAATAAACATATATTTATTTTATATTAATATTAATTTTATAAAATATAAGTTTTAAATTGAAAGAATTACGGAAATAATCATTTTTTAAGGATTGAAGTTGAGAAATAACCTTTTTTTTTCATATTTTCTATTTTTATTGACTGTATTTTTATTTAAAAACAGTTTTTCTTATAAGATTTTGAGAAATAACCATTTTTTTAGATTTTCTATTTTAATCAAGTGTATTTTAGTTCAAAAATAGTTTTTTTTTATACGATTTTGAAAAATTAGTTAATATTCAACTTTGACCTAAAAAAATAGTCATTTATAAAAAACAAAAACCCTAAATTATAGATAAATAAAAAAAACCTTTAAAAAAGTTGTATAGTTTTGGCTAAGGCCATGCAATACCTACCAATATGATGGGTTGGCAGAGCCGTGGCTTGCTAAGATTATGCATGGGTCCTACTTGGGACTAGGAGTCTCTAGAGCCAATCTTGAGTTACCAATGAACCAGGGATTGGAGGGACAGTTGGTCCAATTTCATCCAATACGTTGTACCAAATACTACTTGAAAGTGAAGATTTCATATATCTCCAGATTTAGCCATCCCTATTTATATGGCAGAAAATTGAGTATAATGTTCAAAGATTATATATATATATAGTACTTTTAAAATTAGGACTCTCATATTTTAAAAAGTAATAATCAAATTAATCAAATTTATCCATTATTTTTAAATTAAATAGGAGAGATAATTTATTTTCGGAGCGGGACTACAATGGATAATTTGATTTATTGGTCCTTAGTTTTTTAAACTAAAGAAGTTCTCATTTTAAAAACACTATATATATATAATCTAAATTAGACTTGACAATAGATCGAATCAAATCAAATATAGTCTAAATTAAACATCATAATGTTTTGTTTTGAATTGAATGCATGTTAAATGACTATTGGTGGTAATAGTAGTAATTAATAATTTGTTTGGATTGACAAAAAGTCAAAATAAGAAATTAAGAAAAAAAATTAAAAAGTGTGTATATATACATAGTAATTCTACCATTAGTGCCTCTTAATTCTAAAAAGTTAGAATAAATCAATCAAATTCATCCATTGCATTTAAATGAAATAGGAGAGAGAGTGTAATGGAAGAATTTGATTGGTTCGTTCTAATATATTAAAGTTAGGAGATATTGATGATAAAAATATTATATATATTATTGTAAAACAAGAGAAATTAATTAATGATAAACTAAAATGGATAGCAAAGAGAGAGAGACATGATGAACAAAGCAAACCAGAGAAAGATGAGTTTTAGAAAATAAAAGTAAAGTGAGTCTTTTACTGTCACTGAGCTAACATATATATAGAGAGATTTTTCTAACAAGTTTAACTACTCTTTAACCAAACCACTAAATAATTAATATTTTAAATTGGTGGGCCAATACTAATAATTAACAACACTCCCCTTTGGGTGTGCTCCAATTTAAGATAGATCATCTTATTAAAAACTTTGTAAGTAAAATTCGATGAGATAAAATTTGATTAAAGGGAAAAAGAGTGTAGTATATAAAATCTAATAGTAATTGGATATACTTAAAAGAAATTGCCTCGTTAAAACCTTTGTCAGGAAAACTCAGTGGGACAAAACTTGATCGAAGGAAAAAAGAGTGCAGTACACATATGTTCATATTGATTTAATATACTCATTCTGAAGGAATGCTTTATAATTAATCATGTAGCTTGCATAATCGACACATTCCAATGTCATAAATCAATTTCTCGAATGTTGATGTTGATAGTATCTTGGTGAATAAGTCTGCAAGATTATCCATGAAGCGGACTTGTTTAACATCAATCTGCTGACTTTATTAGAGCTCATGAGTGTAAAAGAACTTTGGTGAGATATGTTTGATTCTATCTCACTAGATGTATTTTTTTCTAATTTGAGCGATACATGTAGTATTATCTTCATATATAATTATTGGGGAATTTGATGCAGTAGGTAGTTCACATGTACTCTGAATTTGATGGATGACAGATCTCAATCATATACATTCTCGGCTTACTTCATGAAGTGCAAGAATATCAGAATGGTTAGATGATGTGGCAATAAAGTTTGTTTTATAGAGCGTAATGAAATTGTCGTATCATTATAAGTAAAAAGATATCTAGTTTGGGAATGAGCCTTTGTGAGGATCTAAAAGATATCCAACATCATCATAACCAATCAAACCTGTAACACTAGAAGATTTTGAATAGAATAACCTCAAATCTATTATTCCATGAAGATAATCAAAAATATGTTTGATCTCATTCTAGTGACGTCGTGTTGGTTAAGAGCTAAACCCAGCCAATAGATTTATTGAAAAAACAATATCAGGCTTAGTACATTGTGCTAAATATAATAAACCATTAATTGCATTCGGATTTGGTACTTCTGGACCAAGTATCTGTTCATTATCTTCTTTAGGTAGAAATGGATCATTTTTAAGATCAAAAGACCGAACAACCATAAGGGTACTCAATGGATGAACTTTATCCATATTGAAACGTTGTAGAACTTTTTCAATATATGCTCTTTGATGGATAAGTACTCCATGTGATTTATGTTCGATCTCCAGGCCAAGACAATATTTTGTTTGCCCCAAGTCTTTCATCTTAAATTCTCTTTTCAAATATTCAGTAGTTTTTAGGAGTTCTTCAGGAGTTCCAATTAAGTTCATGTTATCAACATATCCTACTACAATTACAAATCCAGATTCTAATTTCTTTATGAACACATATGAGTATATAGGATTATTAATATATCATTCATTTATTAGGTATTCGCTAAGGCGTTTATACCACATTTGCTCGAATTGTTTTAATCCATATAAGGACTGTTGCAACTTAAGTGAATAAACATTATTGGCTTTTGATTTACATGCTTCAGGTATTTTAAATCCTTTAGGAATTTTCATGTAGATAGCAGTATCAAGTGACCCATATAAATATGCTGTCACTATGTCCATAAGACATAAATGAAGCCCTTCTAAGACCGCCAAACTTATTAAAAATATAAAAGTAATTGTATCCATTACAGGTAAATACGTCTGATCATAATCAATTTCTAGTCTTTGCGAGAAACCTTGTACAACAAGTCTTGCTTTATATCTTAGAATCTCATTTTTTTTCATTGCGTTTTTGCACAAATACCCATTTTTACCCAACATGTTTGACATCTTCAGACGTCTATACTACAGGTCAAAATAATTTATGTGTGGCTAAAAAACTCAATTATACTTGAATTGCATCTTTCCATTTAGGTTAATTATATCTTTGTCCACATTCATCAACCGTATGTGGCTCACAATCATCATTCGTAATTTGGATAACAATTGTTTATGAAAATATATAGTAAATAATTGTTTTATAACGATTCCACATATCTTCTGCAAAATTCAATGAAATTTCTTCATTTTTAGAATTTTGTAGTCCTACAAGGGTTTGTACCTCTTTAAGGGTTTTAGTATTTTCAGGTACTAATAACTCTTCTGAAGATGATTTTTCAGAGAATGTGGATTTGTAGCTTAAGTATTATTTTTACTAGAATCGTAATTTTTCATTCTCCACTTTTCGAAAATACTATCTTTTAAGTCAACTGGCCTACCATGCTTCTAGCTGTGTAGTAGATGATTCATTTGCTACATTCTGATAACATTGTTTTATGAGAACAATTATTCTAGCTGGTGTATTGACAGTTGATATATATGATTTTGTTACCCTAGTTACATCTGTAAATGCATTTGGCAACTAATACGCAATCATCTGGAGATTAACTATCCTTTATATTTCATTTTCACATTGGGTGGTACGAGGATCTAAATGAGATATTTTTGTCACATTCCATGAGAGTTCATTTTTCTCTTTAATATTGGCATTTTTCTTATGTTTCTCTTTAGAATAAATTTTTGCTCCCCTTAATGGTGGGAATGTTGTCTCATCAAAATGACAATTCGCAAAACGAGTGGTAAAAGATCATCTGGTAATGGTTCAAGATATCTAATAATTGAAGGTGAATCAATGCCAACATATATCCTCAAATGACGTTGAGGTCCCATTTTGGTTCGTTAAGAAGGAGCAATAGGAACTTGTACAACACAACCAAAAATACATAAATAAGAAATATTAGGTTGGTGTCCATTCACAAGTTGTAATGGAGAGTACTAGTGATAGGTTGCGGGGCTAAAACGAATCAATGTTGCTACATGTAAAATAGTATGTCTCCATACAAAAATTGTTAATTTTGTTTATAGTAACAAAGTTCTTACAATTACCTAGATACACTTGATGAATGATTCTACTAGACCATTCTAAGCATGTACATGTGGAATTGGATGTTCAACATCAATTCTAATCGGTAAGCAATAATCATCAAATGTTTTTTTTTATGTAAATTCATCAGCATGATCTAGTCGTACGCTCTTAATTGGATAGTCTGAAAATTGTGCTCGAAGTCTAATAATCTGAGCAAGTAGCTGAGCAAAAACAATATTACGACTAGATAATAAGCATACATGGGACCATCTTACAGATGCATCAATTAATACCATGAAATAACGAAATGGTCAATTTTGTGGGTGAATAGGTCCACATATGTCTCATTGAATTCTGTGTAAAAAAGATAGAGACTCAAAACCAACCTTAGAAATGGATGGTTTAACCACCAATTTTTCTTGTGAACAAACAGTGAATATATGCTCATTGGATGATAGAATCTTCATGTTCTTTAATGAGTGTCTATCAGAATTTTTAATAATTATATGTATCATTGTAGATCCTGGATGACCAAGACGATCATGCCAAAGTTGAAACGTTGTTGGTTTTGATAGCTTCTGGCTCAAAACTATATAAGTTTCAATTGATCTTATAATTATATAATACAATTCAGATGAGAAAATTTAAGCTTTTCTAAAAGAAGCTTTTGGCCTGAAATAATTTTAGTGATACATAAATATTTAATATTCTTTTCATTTGTAGTTTCAATATGATATCTGTTACTACGTATATCTTTTGAAACTTAGGGGTCGTTTGTTTTTTTGTCTGAAGACTAAACAGTGCTACTGAAGACTGAAAACTGAATAGTGACTGAAACCTGAAATCTGAAAGACATGTTTGTTTTTTTTTTTTCTTACCTCTGAATGTACAGTAATTTTGTTTGTTTTTTAAAGTTAAAATTGTCTGAAAACTAGTAATTTGACATTTATGTCCTTTTACTATTAATTGTTATGTAACTTTATTTGATATGATAAAAAAAATACAATAAATTATTTAACAAATACTAAAACACATATATATATATATTCATAATTAAAATAAGATGAATTATTATAATAGATGAATTAAAATTTGATGTTGAGATGTTTAGGGTTTTTATTTTTCAATGTTATTTGTTAAAGTATTAAAAGAAATTTATATAATGTATAACTAGCACAAACTTGGAAATATGTTATTTTGGAAAGGATAAACTTGGAAGAATATATTTATAAAATCGTCCAGTGATTTGGTATTCAGTGAAAAGTCAGAAAATATTACTTTTTTTTTTAAGTGGTTTTTGGGTGGTTTTAAGTGGTTTGACCACTTAAAAAAACAAACAAAAATATCTTAATTGGCCTAATTCAGCATTATTAAGTGTTAAGTGCAAAAAACAAACGACCCCTTAGTAGATTTCTTCTTGATCTACTGGAGTAGAATACACTATTTATACATACTTTTGTACCATTTGTTAATAAGATTATGACTCTTTCAAAACCTTTTATTAAGTCTATAGAACCTAATATAGTGTTTACTTTAATTTTGATCATTGACAAATTTGAGAAATATTTTTTATTATATAAGAATAGTATGTGTTATTGCACTGTCGACAATACATATATATGTGCCTTCCTTTTTTAAAATAGATAATTCATTCATATCCGTCTTTCATTAAAGAAACCATATGTTAGTACATCATTGATAACAAAATACAATGCAAAAAGTTATCTTCTTTCTAGTAAGGTACAAAAGTGTGTACTAACATAATTTTTAAGCAAAAAAGACACAAAAGTAAACATGATGATATTACGTATGTGACTTCCTAGTAGGTATAGATATTTCTATCACCAATTGAGTGATCCATTTCTGTATTATTAAGGAAATTTGACACATTTAGACTTGTGATGTCTATGGGGTCATCATCTTGATCTACAAAATTTGTTTTGATTTTCTTTTCCTTCATCTTCATAGAGGCTTGATGCAGATCAACTAGATGTTTTGCCATACGATAGGTATGAGACCAATGCCCATGTATGCCATATCTAAAATAAGCATCTTCATAATTTTTATTGACCTTCTTTTCTATGTTTTTGCCCTTGTCATGTTTGGAGTTATAAACATTCCATTTCTAAGGCATGTTTTTTTGGTTTTAATGACTTGAACCATGATAACTGCATCCATGTTTACTGTCCACAACCATTTCTATGTCCCTCTACTTGCTCTACCATTTGCTTCTGGAAGTGCTATAGCACTAGCTAGACAGAATTCATGATTTTTCATTAGAAGCTCATTATTCTGTTATGCTATTAAAAGACATGAGATTAATTCAGAATATTTTGTAACCTGTGTTCTCTATATTGCTATTGTAGGAGCACATTAGAGGATATGGAAAATAGTATATGGTTTTTCCAGCAGATCTACATCAGTTAGTGTGTCACCACACAATTGCAACTATGAGGTTATATCAAATAAGATAGAATTATAATAAGTAATTAATTTAAAATCTTGTAGTTTTAAATGACTCCATTCATACCAGGGCTCTAGGAAAGAAGATAGTTTTCTGATGGTCATATCTATCTTTTCAGATTATTCCACAAAGTTAGTGGATCTTTAATTGTGAAGTATTGAGTATTCAGACTCTTTTAAAATAACGACGGATAATGATCATTATCCGAGCTTTATCCTTTGGAGATGGTTCATTATTATTTCTAATAGTATCAACTAAGTTTTTGGATTATAAGTATAGCTCTATATCTAGAATCCATGAAAAATAGTTCTTTCCAGAAATATTAAGTAGAACAAATCTTGGTTCTGTTGTATCCGACATAACTATATGCATAAAACAACATAATTAATGATATAATCAAAACGGTAAATACTATATTAACATTATATTAAATTCTTTTATGAATGCATCTGGAATTTCAAGTTACCATAAATTTCATATGTATATATATATGTTTTAGAACTTCATATCCAAAATCATGATAATTTCAAGTTTAATCTAGAACTTCAAGTTCTATTAATTTGAAATCCAGAATTTCAGGTTCTAATTGAATTTGTTCAGAACTTCAGATTCTATTAATGTATAATAATAATAGTAATGAATAAAATTTATAGAGTTGCATATATAATATATAACAATAAATAAGGGTAGTATAATCATCTATACAGTCAGCAGAGCCGTACATTTATAGAGACAGTATAACCTAGATATGTCAGAATAATTGTATATAAATAAATAAATAAATACTTACTTGGATCGTATTGATAATGTGTTGTAAAATAAAAGAAATTAATTAATGATAAATTAAAATGGACAGCAAACAAAAGGAAAGAGAGGGACACGATGAACAAAGCAAACCAGAGAAAGATGAGTTTTAGAAAATAATAGTAAAGTGACTCTTTTACTATGACTGAGCTAGCGAGCTAACATATACATAGAGAGATTTTTCTGACAAGTTTAACTACTATCTAAACAGCCAACTAAATAATTATTATTTTAAATTGGTGGGACACCATTAATAATTCACAACACACACATATGTGTATATATATATATATATATACACACACACGCGAAGGCAGTGATGAAAACTATTATGTATAGAGGGAAAAAACTATTAATTTCTTTATTAAAAGGATGCAAACATTGTTATTATTTTAATTAAATTAGAAAATTTAAAGTTTTATTTATGGGGACAAATTAAATTAAAAATAATTATAATGTCATTAAAATTAGTCATTAAAACAGGTTTTAAAAAATAAATCCAAACCTAAACTATTAATTATTGGGTTTTATGAACCCAACTCAATAAAGTTAAACACGTCACCTATTTTACATGAATGAGGTTGAGTCAAACTAGTAGGTTGAATGTAATTTTATTAGGTCTACTCTAAATGAAAATTAATGTAACAACATTATATAAAATACTATATCAAAAATAATATTTCCGTAAAAGAGAACTTGTAACTTATAAGATTAATCGAAGTACACAATTGATTATATATTGTCAATTCTGGTAGGATCTTTTTCTTTCCAAAAAGTTTTTAAATAAAAAATTAGTAAGGATTTTATCTCGTCTTAAACGCTCATCTGTACAAGATATAATATTAGTCATCCTTTATGCGAAAAGTTGGAAAATGAATGCATGCAACTTGTCCATAACATCATATTAATTTAGACAAGAAAATTAAGCTTGCACATGCATTCAACTTTTACACACTATACCTCATTTCTAGCAGTCTATTATCCACATCCATCTTATAATATTGTGTGAAAACAATTCTTCTACTTAAAATAACAATTTAATTACAAAATTATTGTTTTCATAAACCATTTACAATTGTTAAATACTATTTGTCTTATCAAGAATAGTCATTTCTCAACTATGAACATAAATAAAAGATTTAATGTCCGTTCTTTATTCATTACTTGTTGTTCTGTTCATAGATAAATGACAACCTTAATTTGTTTCAGAACTTCATGCTTAAAGGCTAAAATGGGAGAAACATAAAGATGGACTATAATGGATTGCTCTAAAAAATTAAGGGTCTCCCATCAACAATTACAGTTTGGAAATAACTAATTTTCTTTATAAAAAAAAAAAAGCTAGTTTAGGTCTTTTTGTTATTAAAAAGAAAAGTTTATATATGTGTGTACATATATATATTAATGATTAAGATAATTGTTGATAATGTCGGGAACATACTTTGTAATCTGAAATAATTTAAAAAGAAGAACATTTGATATTGAAATGAAATATGCCTAGCTAGTTGATATTAATTGCATAAGGTAGAGGCAGTGTAATTTTCAATATTTTAGTGAATGGAGAGAAGGAATCGATCACATGATATATGATATGACACAATAAAACAAACACAATTATCCAATGTTAGAGATTGATTTTGCTTGGTGAGTAATGTGACATGTTTCGAAATTGAATCGTATTGTGTTGTGTGTGCACAAGGAAGATGGATGAGAGTAGTTTCCCACCCACATGATGTAGGCTGAGGAAAGGTCGATCATGGGGGTCCCATAGATGGACGGTCCAAGTGGCAGAGTCAGTTTCCACAATCATGGTCAGCCCTCCTCTGTGTGGCCATCCCACGTGCCAATCTGTCCTCAGTTTGTGCTGCTGAGTTAGAAAGTGAAGAGCTTTTTGTTACCAGGGCCGACAACCTAGGCCTACCATAAAGCCAATCATCCCTCTCAAAAACAAAAAGTTTTTAAAGTATCTCTTAATCTCTGGAGACATTGTTAGGTGCATCTGCATGTATATCACCACTCCATTTCCAATCTACCATGACTCAAAACCACCAACTGGAATTAATTGTTATATCACATAACGTAACATAACTAGTGGAAATAATCGAATATCATACACATGAGAATATTCAATCTTCTCTCTAGTCTTTAACAGCACCCTCAAACGCACGTGCGACTCTAATTATTACACTTACACACCCACAACAGCACACCCCTCAATCCTCATCTTCCCACCCAAAAAGAAAATAAAAAAAAAATTATAAGAGGAGAAAAACACAAACACTTGACAACAAACACTAAAAAGGCTACTCATAGTCCAATAACGCGATCCGTTATTTTCCCATGCTTTGGCTCTTTTATAACGGAATTCTCAGAGTTCGACCATGGGATATGGTTTTACCAAAGCACCCTTCACTCCTAATTACATTTAACAAACCATGCATGGATGAGTAGAAGGGTTGGTTTAGTCTTTTCACGTTGTTAGAGTCCGTAAAGTCATTTTGCATGGGAGAGGAGGGTTTAATGGTAATTTGGAAAAAGCATGAGTTGTTTATATATAGGCAGCCGTGTCTGCCGCCTGATATTCTCCTTCACTACTACCACCACCACCATTACCATTACCATTGTAGTTGGTTGCTTTTTTTTTTTGTTGGTTTTTCAATGGACGAGGAAGATCAAAAGGAACTGCAACTACTTCCAAGTCCAGTCTCCATGGCTTCTTCATCGCAGCCATCGAATTCTTCGTTGAAGTATCGATCAATGGTGTCTGACCATCATCATCGTCATCATCACCATCATCAGTTCGAAGGGCCATCAGTTGACTTGCAACTGTCCATAAGTCTGAGGCCAATCCAGCCTGCAGCTTCCAACTGTGTTTTCGCGGGACAAATATGCGAGTTTGATGATGTTAAGACGGATAATAGCTGCGTTGATGCACTGAAATGGCAGGCTGCGGAGCAAATTCGATTGGCGGCCATCGAAAAGGCTTATGCTGAGAGAGTGAGGGAGCTTACAAGGAGGGAGATCGAGTTGGCACAGTCGGAGTTCGCGAGGGCCAGGCACATGTGGGAGAGAGCTAGAGAGGAGGTTGAAAAGGCTGAGAAAATGAAGGAAAGAGCCACCAAGAAGATTGATTCTACGTGCATGGAGATCACTTGCCACTCTTGCAGGCAAAGGTTCAGGCCTTAACACTCTCGTATACCCTTCAAAAATATCAATGCATCACTACAAATCCCGAATCATCATCAACTTGTTCAATATTTAACATTTGGATATTGGAATATTGCAGTCGTTTTCGTTTAATAAAACACATGGGAATTTGACAACAATTCAACACAATAAAATTGGCATATATTCTCTTATATAAAACATCATTATGATGCATTGCCAGTTTTCCATTTCTTATTCTGATGCGAGTGACGATGAATTAGTAACCGAAAGATCATTATTTATTCCAGACCCTGATGAAAGCATACAAGTTGTCACTGAATTTATATATAATTCAGTTTTTATAAGTTAGTTTAGAATGAAATGATGTTCGTCTTTACCTTCGTTGCAGCTAATATTGAAGCATACACATATTCTTGATTCTAATTAAAGAGTAACTAACAGTTGAAAAGAACCTGCGCGCATTAATTATGGTTAAATACCAGAATCAGATCATCATCTCTTACAGGAGGGTGATTTGAGTGTCTATAAAGTTGATGCAACTCTCATTCCCTTTTCCTATCTCCATTCATATGCGCACATATTTATCCATTAATTTATACTGGATTTCTAAATTCAACGCTAATACGAGAGAATGGAATTAAATTAAACTTGGAAATATAATTAGATGTAGGTAATCAATAGGAAGTTTGTTAAAAACCTGCACTCTGTTTCTTGTTAAATTGCTATATCTACTTTTGTTCGTCCAAAAAACAATAAAAAACCGTTGTTTCTAAAACATCTAATTGATTACATGTTACATTTCTAGCAAATGATAGTGTTAAAACACATACAAGCTACTGCAACAACCTTGATAAGCAAGACTGCGCATATTAACCCACTAAAATGACTTAGGTCTCGTGATAAAGCTATCATCAAAACAACCATGTTCAGACCACAAGCAAGCTGATCCGCTGCTGAATTGTTTTAAACACACACACACACACACACACACAAAGGCAAGCTGGCAGCCTAATATATATAATTTGATATGCACAATAACCAATAAACCTACGAAAGCGTCCATTTTCTTGTAAACAATGGCTCTGAAACATCATTCAGTGACCAATAATGATAGCGTAAAGTATAGACCTAACAGAGAGAAGGAGCTGGTAGATTTGCTATAAAATTTATCAATAATTTCAGCAGAACCGGTTGATCAGTACTAGTACTAGTGGCCACTAAACAACAATGAACAAATGTCTTGGATTCAGGCAAGTTGGTTAGATTTCTCATGGTATTGTAATGAGTAGTAATTGAGGACTCATAAATTGTGCTTAACGAGTCAAAGGTGACACCCACCAGAGTCAAGTTCAGAACCTTGATTTTGATGGAAAGGCAAATGAATCAGAACAAAAAGCAAGTAATTCATCAAGAAGAAGACAGGATAACTGTATCCACTTGTATTCAAATTGTTAACTTTTGCTAGTCAGAAACCAAACACTCACTATCAGTGTCCAGGGATCCAACGCGAAAAGGAAAACGCTTTCGGATAGGATGATTGAATACTCTAATAAAAAAGCAAAGCATCAGACAGAGCTGTGCACACAGTGCTCGCCTTGTCAATAGGTTGCAAGAGTGGAATTAGCTTGATTTGTCAGCAACCTCTAAACATATTACTCAAATACAGTTAATCTGTCAATGACCTGCCTTCAATAATACACTGACTTGATTCTTTTGTGAGGTCAAGACACGATCTAGTGGGGCAAAAGGATCTTCAAGTTTCAATATTAGGTTCTCTTCCTATAAAGTACATATGCAAACAGCAAGGAAGCATGGCTTGAAATAAAGTAAAAGGTAATCCTGATCATCAACTTAATTATTATACTCTGATTGGTCCCCATATTCTTTCTTTGCCTTGCTACGTACTTGTTAAAGTAAAATTATGGATCAACAAATTAAGATTATACTTGCTAACCACCTCTATCATCTCTTGCTTTTACCAACAACTTTTGATTAGAAAAACTTCAAGAAAACGCTAACACCATGCTAATAAGTCTATCAATTCCTGCTTGTTTCAATGTACATTAATAGGTTGGAACCAAAATGATTAAAGTATTTGTGGTAAGCGAGTTGCACTTGCATAACCTCTAATAATTTTTATGTCAATATAGGATTGTATTTCTATGAGCATTGCATTATTATGATTGTGTTGTCTTTTATCTTTTATTTGGAAACAACAGAGAAATCCAAGAGCCCATCAATTCCTCCACAAAGTTACAAGGCAGGATAAAGGTGTAGGACACACTTGCCAAACCATCAACGAAGCCATTATGACAAAACCTTAATATTTGTCTTTTCACATTTGTCAGCATATTATTGTGAATTGCTACAGTATAAAACTATTTTGAATCTGCTACCGATATGTTAAATCATTGATAATTCAATAACAACTGTAAGGAAACAGAACCCAACTCTCACTATATTATCATTATTCAATGGATGGTGTCTCTCTCGCCAAAACTTTTCTCAAGTTCCCTGTTCATCAATTCTACCCCGTTAAGGACTTAGCAACCGGTATCCGTACACGGATGCATGTTGATGTCCACAGCTTATTCGAGATAAATGTTCTTATAGATTACTTTGACACGCATAGATCTGTATTTAGCGGAAATAGTATTAGAGATGGAAACTACTGTTGACTATTTAGGCATCTCTTTCAACGTAACAATAAATATCTAAGATATTAGAGATAGTTGAAGATTGATTAGTCAAGTCATTTGGATACCAATCTAGAATAAAAGGCAACTTACTTTTGAAGAAGGAAAAGTTCAGTTCATGGTGGGACACAAGCTCTTGCAGTCACACCATGTGAAAAACAACTTCACACTGATCATCACTTTAGTAGAATGGGCTAATAGTTGGCCTTATATTACTTTTAATCTTTTCAACGATTGAAGCTAAAACAGATACATAAAGCGATGCACACAAGTGGTCATTTTCCATTGTTTTTAATCACACATGACAAAAATGTACTACTAACCACAACATGCTTCCAATGTTCTTTGGCTACTAATTTCACTCTTAGTCCACATGAAAGCCTTTTAGATCAAAGATATTTCACAGCAAAGTTAACAAGAAGGGTGAAGGGCATGTTTGGATGCTTTTCTAATAGGGATGTGTTTATGGATCATGGATCCTAAGAAGGAAAATAAAACTCAAGCTTTAATTTGTGATTAGAGTATTGTTTACTAAAACGAAATTATGTGAAGTTCACATGCAAATTAAGCGGGCATTAAGTTGCTGCTATAAAGGGAATTTAATCCAATTTCCACCAAAAAAAAAAAAAATTCCCTTTTCTGATTTCCTTTATTAAAAATTGATTTATTTCCATTTTTATTTTCATTTTTTTAGTAAATCTGATGAACAACTTTTACGAGTTGATCTTCTAGGAATATAGCTTTTAATTTTTACAATATCAAGCTTTTAACCTAAAAAATGATTTCGTTTGATTGCCTCTTAAAATAGTTTCGTTAAGTCAATAAATGGCCCAGTAATGTGTTAATATTATGGAAACAAGAAATTGATTGAATCATGCACATCAATAGACGAAACAAGTGTATCCACTATTTTAAGACGTACTATCACAGAAAATCATGATTTTAACTAAAAAATAATCAAATGTTACAAATTAAGGTGGTGTTTTTTTTTTTTTTTTTTTAATTTTTTAATTTATTATTATTATTATTTTAAGTCTTATGAATTCTTATTTTAATTAAGTACCTATAAGAACTAAAAATCTATCATACTTTAATTTGTTTATTTTCACTTTTGAGATCCCATGACTTAATTATTTAGTGGTTTCGTTATAAACCTTTTACCCTTGATCTCCAATATATAATTTCATTTATTTTATAAGGAATCCTTTTCTATTTATTATTTAATTATTCTATTTATCTAGATAAAAAATTTCTTTATTGTATTTGAAAATTTAAAATAAATAAATACGGACGCTTGTTTCCTCTTTAATTTGTCAAGAGCAGGCTGCCAACCTCCTTTAACAATGAAAATAGAGTCCGACGGCCTCTTCCCCTTAAAACGAATGGGAGGAGGAGGCTAAACCGGCCTCCTTGGCTTTTAACCCAGCCGCCTCCTCCTATTTGACTCAAATGGAAGGTCAGAAGCATATTAGAGATATCATTAGTAATTTATATATCCAACAATGAATCTCAAATTTATTTCCAAAAATAGATTTTCATCGTAGCATTTTTTTATAAGCAATCTGACTTGTTTATACCACATCATATTTAACAAATAAGATGCAATATCACAACAAGGTTATTCCCACATCTTTTTACCTGGCATTGATAAAATTTTGTATATTAATACTTTTCCCACAAGGACTGGACTCTCAAGATTTTGTTTACAATGATTCTGTGCTTTAGACAAATGGAATTTTAGACTACGTACTATAAAATATCAAAGACTTCCTTAAGCATCTTAATTAAATTAAAGCATACTCAAAAAGAAAATATATATATGTTTTGTTTGCATCTGAATTTGCACCACTGACAATAACCATTATCTTTTATTTCCTCCCATTGTTCTGCTAACCTAAACCAAATGATTCATCTGAAGTCTTTCGCACAGCATTCATCCTCCATTCACCAAGCCTACTGCTAATCTCCTTCAAGGCCTTGTTCA
Organism: Nephelium lappaceum; assembly: GCA_021234005.1. Classification (NCBI taxonomy): domain Eukaryota; kingdom Viridiplantae; phylum Streptophyta; class Magnoliopsida; order Sapindales; family Sapindaceae; genus Nephelium; species Nephelium lappaceum. The sequence goes on from CM038004.1 coordinate 9,411,645, forward strand.
TTAACATACTTCAAATTTCTAACTGTGACAACTCCTTGAGGCATTAGATAATATTTGGTTTCTAGAAAATTTCACATTTCTTGTTTTAAAACTTTCATTCTTAGATCCAAACGTGCAAACTTCTTCGTTTCCGGTGAAAGTTTGCTTTGAAATTTCCGTTTTATTATTAATATTTTGGTCCGGCTTCTTCATCTCTTAGGCGTATGTACTTTCATGGCAGAACTAGAAGCAATACTAGAGGTACCCAATAGATAAACCAGAAACGCCTTTATTAGCATCAGGAGTTTACATTTTAGGCCTTACAATCCTCTCATGAAAGATTTTTATATTTGTTTGCGAGCTCTCTTTACTTGTCCACATGATTACTCAACTTCTTTTGCAACTTGAGCTACCAAGAGAGACGGATCTGGTACACTACAGGTGCTGCCCGGTTTGAAGAATGCATTTGTTCGAAAAGTTTTCTGCAGTTGGTCGGTACCGAAAGATTCTGAAGGTCTAGAAGTTGGAGCTGAAATCAGGTTCCCTTCCCAAAAAATCATCCACTGTAGTTTGACTAGAATTCCGTTGTTTCAAGAGTGCATCCGTTCGGGAAGTTTTCTGTAACAGGTCAACGCTAGAAGAGTGTGATGGTCTAGTAATTGTAGTTGCAGCCGGTTTCCTCCCCAGAGAATCATCCTCTGTAGTTTGACTAAACTTCTGTTGCTGCATGAAGCCAGACCATTCAGTTGAGAATTTCTTACCATTTAAAGGTGGGGATGATGTCTCCTTGGCCAAAAAGGATCGATGGCAACTGGCCGAAGAACATTTAGCCAAACTACAGTGGATGATTCTCTAGGGAGGAAACCAACTTCAACTACAACTACTACACCATCAGAATCTTCTAGTGTTGACCTGTTACAGAAAACCTCCCAAACGGATGCACTCTTGACACAGCAGAATTCTAGTCAGACTACAGTGGATGACTTTTTGGGAAGGGAACCGGTTTCAGCTCCAACTATAGACCTTCAGAATCTTTCGGTACTAACCAACTGCAGAACTTTTCGAACAAATGCATTCTTCAAACTGGGCAGCACAGGTAGTGTACCAGATCCGTCTCTCTTGGTAGCTCAAGTTGCAAAAGAAGTTGAGTCATCCTGTGGACAAGTAAAGAGAGCTCGCAAACAAAAATAAAAATCTTTCATGAGAGGATGTAGGGCCTAAAATGTAAACTCATGATTCTAATAAAAGAGTATCTGGTTTATCTAGTGGATCCTTTAGTATTGGTTCTAGTTCTGAAATGAAAGTAGATACGTCTAAGAGATGAAGACATCAGGACGAAAATATTAATAATAAAACAAAAATGACAAAGCAAACTTCCCTTGGAAACGAAAAAGTTTGCATGTTTGGATCTAAGAATGATAGTTTTAAAACACGAAAAGTGAAATTTTCTAGAAACCAAATATCTCATGCCTAAGGGAGTTGTCATAATTAGAAATTTGAAGTATGTTAATGAACAAAGCATGGAAAGAGATTAGCAGTACGCTTGGTGAATGGAGGATGAATGTTGTGGGAAAGACATCAGATGAATCAATTGGTTTATGTTAGCAGAAAAATGGGAGGAAATGAAATACAAAGGTTATTATCAATGATGCAAACAAACATATAGATTTTCTTTTTGAAAATGTTTAAATTTTAAGATGTTTCAGGAAGTCTTTGATGTTCTATAGTAGTCTGAAATTCCTTATGTTTCAAGTATATAATCATTCATACCACCTTTTAGAAGTAGTTGAATACTTTTCTAGAGCCTAAGAGGTCAAGGATGTCTTATCTTTATCTTAAAACACAAAGTGTAAAGTATTTTCTTTTTAGTTTAATCCCCCTTCTCTGTGAAAAAAAAATATATATATATATATATATATATATATATATATATTGTAACTCAAATCTTGAGAGTCCAACCCTTATGGAAAGAGTATTGATATACAAAATTTTATCATTGCCCATTAAAAAAAATGAGGGAACATAGTTGTGAATTTGCATCATATTTGGTAAATATGATTTGGTATAAAAATGTGAGATTACCCATAAAAAAGTGCTACGATAATAGCATTGGAAGGGAAAATCTATTTTTGGATTTAAATTTGAGATTCATTGTTGGATATATAAATTATTAATGATATCTCTAATATGCTTTTGACTTCCATTTTAGTAAAATAGGAGGAGGCGGCAGGGTTAACACCCAAGGAGGACCGATTTAGAGGTTGTTTATTTTTTTTATCTGGAAATTGAACAGTTTTACTAAAAACTGAAGATTGAATAGTAACTGAAATCTAAAATTTGAATATCTTGTTTTTTTTTTCTTTATCTTTGAATATATTGTAAATTTGTTTGTTTTCTAAAATTAAAATTATCTGAAAACTAGTAATTTGACATTTATATCATTTAATTATTTGTTATTATATAATTTCAATTAATTTAATACAAACATCTGAAAATAAATAATTTAATAAATTTTAAAATATTTTTTATATACATATTAATAATATTTTATTCATAATTAAAATATGATTAAAAAATATAGTAGTATTAACCATATTTATATATTTAAATATATTAATATATTTAAGAAAGGAACTAGAAAATGAATGTTTAAATTATAAATTAAAATATATTAGTTTAATTCCAAGATACTTTGAGATGAAATGTATTTAGGATTTTCTTTTCAAATATATTTTTTGTAAGTATTAAGGAAAAAAAGAAAATAAAATTTGAGAATATAAAATTAGGATAAATTTGAAATTATATTATTTTGGGGAGGATGGATTTGGAATAAAAATTTTTAAATGTCATTAAGTGATTTGCAATTAAGTGAAAAGTTAAAAGTTCTTACTTAATTTTTTCAGTTATTTTTGAGTAGTTTTAAGTAGGTTTGACCACTTGAAAAAATAAATGAAAACAACTTAATAGATATAATTCAGTATTATTAAATCTTAAGTAGAAAAAACAAATGATCCCTTAGTCCTCCTCTTTCTCCCGTTCGTTTGAAGGCAACTATAAGAGATGGATCTGCTACCATACTGTTGCTGCCCTGTTTGAAGAACGCATTTGTTTGAAAAATTTTATGCAATTGGTCAGCACCGAAAGATTCTGAAGGTCTAGCAGTTGGCGCTGAAACCCGTTCCCTTCCCAAATTGTCACCATTTTATAACTTTCGCTTGCATACCTCTCAATGTTTTTATTTTAAGGAGTTTAATATTCACATTTATAATTAAATCTGTTTGATATTATAAAATACTCTAGTAAGTCGGCACAAAAGATGTTAGCATAATTATTATTATTATTTTTTAAGTTAGCATTAAAATTTTATGAATCATTTCCTCTTAAATTTGGTGTACAAATTATATATACATATATATTTCTATTTCATTCACTTAATAATTTGGTAATTATGAAATTTAGACAATTTTATTAATTATCATATGCATATTGGTCTGCATGTTTGTTAGCGTAAACGAAAACTTGAACGTCATTTGCTGTACATGACCACCAAGTGACAATGCTCAATTTTTAGACTGCATAGTGCAAAGACGGAAAAAACAAAGGTAGAAAAATTTTCTCTCATAATATTAAGGGTGGCTCTATTGCCAGCCAATAGTCTTTACTCCATACCCATTTTTAAATATAATTTATCATTATCAAAATATTGATAAGTAAATTACTTTTAACGACATATAATGTAAGTTAAAAAGAAAAAAAAAAAAAAAACTGTCACTAATAGATAATGAAACATTCATTCATTTAGAATTTTTATCAAACATCTTATATGCATCATTAAAAAAAAAAAAATAGTTTTGTTTAAACAAAATAAGGTTTCATTTCATATGTTTCAAATCAATCTTTGAAATTTTATATTGTTTGATATAGATAGAAAAATTATACAGATCAATATTTGAAAAGACGAATAAGAGTTCTATTTTTTTTCTTTTTTTCCCTTTCAAACAAATATCATTTGAAACTTAAAATCACAAAATTATTACTTTTGTTCTAAGCATCTAAATGCAGTACAGCATGAGTAATTTAAACTGGCTTTGTCACTTTAATATATATATATATATATATATATATTTGCCAAAGTAAAATCTTAGTAGTACTCTTTTAGATTAAAAAACAAAAAACAAAACACTTGACAATACTCTGATTAAAAAATAATCACTACAAAACTTAGCAATATTCTTTGTGACATTTAATTAAACACAAATCCAATAAATGAAATATCTAAAAAAAAAAAAAAGGCCAAACCAACGAGAAGAAAAAAAAAAAACCTTGAATAAGAGAAGACAAAGAAGAAGACACAACGAAAGAAATAGGAACAAGAACCTAGATAATAGTCGTATGGAATTGTATGAGAAACACTTAAATCCAAATCCAACTAAGATAAACTAGAATTTTCATTGTAAATGAGTGTAATTCAAAAAGTATTTATATATATACATATATAATTAAAATTAATTATCATTAATATAAAATGATAGTTTTGATATTTTAAAGGTGTAAGGAGTAAAAATTTAATTTTAACCTTTTACTATGAGTGTATAAAGTAAATGGGTGTCAAAAGAAATATTTTGGGTGGCATTAATATTAATCATGCTTGTTTATATATTCAAAACCATAAATTGTCGTTTCTCTGAAAAAAAAAAAAAAAAACAAAAACAATAAATTGTTGATGTTAATATGGAATTTTTTCCAACTTAATCTTTGGTCAATGAAAACTAAAAATAGTAACACATTAATTGATAAATATTATAAACATGCAAAATATTTATCAATTAATGTTTATCTTAGTTTATCAATTTAATCTTTGGTGCCTCTAGCCTCCTTATGGATGTAGCTATGCTGTTGGTGGAATATGGAGTTCGTGGTTTTGATATATATATATATATATATATATATATTTTTCTTTTGGTTGTAGAGATGGATAGAGATTCGGGATTCGACGTAACCTTCATCTTTGGAAGAGAGGTAGGTCGAACCAACCTCCATCTCTACTAGAGATGAAGGTTTGAACCAGCTTCCATTTTTGGCAAAAAAAGAGGTTGTCGAACTAGAGATGGGGGTTCAAATCCATCTCTACCAAAGATGGAAAGATGAAGTTCGAACACTAGTTGTGATGAAGAATGAAGAATATGAACACTAGTTGCTCTTAGATCTGGTTTGGTTGGTGTTTGATGGAAGAAGAACACTAGTTATTCTTCGATTTGGTTTGGTTAGTGTCTAATGGTTCGTTTATTGTTTTTTCTTTGAACGAACCTAAGTCTAGAGTTGGTTCAAAGAATGTTTAGATTTCGGTTTCAAAACCCAGATGTCTAGGTTTTAAAATCTAGAAATCGATCAAGTTGATCTTGTTTTTGAAACCAGATCAACTATGGTTTTGGAATTTGATCAAGTTAAGTTGGTTTCAAATGATTCTTCATCTTCAAAGATTATTCTTTTTTTTTTTTTTTTTTTCATTTTTCTTCATCTTTAAAACTAGATCAATTTGATCTTTTGTTTTCATTATTATTTTTAATTTTTTTTTTTTTCATTTTTTTAGATAATAGTAGTGGATCTTCATCATTGGATAGGATACCATCAAACGGTAAAGTTCCAAACATCTTTATTTATTTATTATTATTATTATTTTTATCTTCTTTATAAGTAAAATAATTATTTAACCAAAAATCTTGATCAATTATCAATGAAAATTGAATAGCAGCGTATGGACTTAGTGTTATAAAAGGGTATATGTGTCTAAATTTCTGTTTTAGGCATAGCTCCAAGGGTGTTGTGCAATTTGTTCAAAAGTAAAATCCTGTCCATTGATTAGTGGGAAAGCCACATGTTAACGTACAGTTAAAAGTTGAATAGAAAGCAGATGTAACACACGATCTTGGTCCAAATGGGCTAGGGTAATTAGCGTTTTGATTAAATTTTATTTGAATTAATATATACGCTGCGTTTTTATGTTATGCGGCTTTTTTTTTTTTTTTTTTAACAAAATCTCTCTCTGAAGAGGATTGTCTGTGCAACAATGGAGGCCGATTCACGGGCAAAGAAGACAAAAACGAAGAAGAGGGAATTCGAGTACTGCAAAGTTTGCAAACGGAATCACGACGAAGGGCAGCGACACAAGTACTTCCCGAGCCACACTAAGTCACTCTCCAATTTCCTCTCCAGGTTCCAAAACAAGATCACCGATATTCGCTTCTTCTTGGAGAACCCTAGCCTTCTCCGCCCCGAACACGCCTCTCGCAATCGCTTCTGGTGCGTCTTTTGTGACTTCGACGTCGACGAACTCGCTAGCTCCTTTGCTTGGTAACATATTCCTGCAAATAATGATTTTGAACATGACTACTGTTGGTTGATTAATTAGATATTGAAACAATGAAGTGCGAATGTTTCGGTTTCTTATGGTATCAGCAATAATGCAATTAATCACTTAGCTAGTGCGGATCATTTGAAGAACTTGAAGCATTTTATGTGGAAGAATGGAGGTGGAATGGATCGTGTCGATGCTTTTCGAATTTCACAAGCTGATGTAGCTAAGGTATTGTCTGAGTCTCTATTTTGATATGTCTTATTTTGATTCCCCAAGAACAAAAGTAATGGCAAATGGAAAATTAATAATCGAAACAAGGAATTGTTTGGAATTTTTTGTCTTCCTGTTGTTGAAAATGTTTCGTATTGTCATAAATTTGTGGTTGTGCTATGTTTCTTTGTAGTTAATGTTTTGCTCTAATTAGTTTAGATTGTTTGGTGGTGCCGTAAGGGGATTTTGTTCTCTATATGTTGTTACATGGATATAAAGAGAACAAGAGAAGTAAAGAATAAATTAAGATTTACATACACAACTGTGAGTAGCTGTTTTGTTTTTTTGCTATTGCAGTGGGAGAAGAAGTGCAAATCGTTGAAGAGTGAAGCTACATATTTTGGTGAAGGATCTTTGGAACTGCCATTGGGACCTTCGAATGATATCCATAATGAAAACTTTGAAAATATGAATAACTTTGAAACGAATACTATTCATCATATAAATTCAAATGTTCCAAATGGTGTTATGCCTTTACAGTATCATACAAATAAGTCTCAGATATCCTGTTCAGGACGCCTTGGTGTTGCAAATAGTGATGCAACTCTGCATCTTGTTAAATCTTCCTTGCCTGCAGACATGTGTTCTGGTACAAGTTCGTGGAATTCAAACTCTGTAATGGGTATGCAGAAAATCTCTTTACATGTTCTACCACAATTAGTTATATTAGTTCATCTTATGGTTTCTGTCTCTCCCTTAATACCAGAAACACTGATGCTAGTGTTGTGTTATCTGCTATGTACTTGCAATTATCTAGTTAACCAGAATAGTCTTTCGGAACAGCACAAACTGCGCAGGCAATGTTTATCTTAGCAGAGGGGTAAGTTTGGTCATCTACACTGTCTCTCGTTGGAGCTCAGTAGTATGAATTGTTTTTATTGCATTTTCAGAAATTGAGGCTCAATGCATTTTGTTTAACTTTACCACTTTAGGACAAACTGTTGAGGTCTTTATCCTTTTGGGGAGTTACTTGGGGGTTAGTGTTAAAATTGATTTGAATTGGGATTAAGCATGCCACCTGAAACTGGTCTCAGAGTCCGCATCAGTCAGCTTTTCAAGTCTGATGCACATGCACGTCCCTAGGTCACTGAACTCGATGTCTTTGTTTTAGGAAGTTGGTTATACAACTTATACTAGAATTCAGTGATGCGGTGGTGCAAATTTGAGAGAACCAACCTTCATGGTTTTGGAATTTGGAATTGACAAATGAGCATTTGTTTTGGACTACTAGTTGGCAATTTGTCTATGTGTTCAGCCAAAGTTGTTTATTTTTAACCAGCCTTATGTCTTCTGCTTATCCCCTCATCTCTCTATGCTCTCTTACTAACTTATCTGTCTACCCTTTGGGCTGGAGTTGAACTAGTAAAGTTATGGTGGGGGCAGGGTGTGCAACTGAAAAGATGTGTCAAGACTGAGTTGCTAGTCACTAAATGTTATATTGGAAGATAAATAGTGTATAGATTGAAGTTTCTAATTATTGAGTTTCTAAGAGGCTTCCTTTCCACAAATAGTCTATTTTGACTGGGCATCTGACAAATGATAATAGGGCCTGGGATTATATTATACATATATTTTAAATCTGTTTTGGGCATGTTATAGAAGTTTGATAGGCATTAAAACCAAAGGCAATTTTTTCTCCTTTTCAGGTACGTAGAATGCTACTATGTGCATCTTTTCCAGTGTTCTCATGTAGTCATCAAAATTTTTCATTTACTGGATTTTTCATGCTTGTGCTTTTATTGTTTAAAATGTTGAATTGTTCCTGGTTTTGAATTTGAATGTGTATATCTGTATTTCCTACTCATGTCTCAACTATCTAAGATGCAGTTTTTCACTTCTTTTACAGCATGCCTTTTATAGAGTACCCATGCTTTTTGTACTTCTGTACTTTTCTTCTATTTGATTTTTGTTAATGGGGCCTTTCAACAAGTTTTCTGTTTTTAAATGAATTTATAAATGGATTTTTGGTAAAAATGTTATGTCTACCAGGTATATCAGGATGAAAGAGTTGTGAGCACGAAGATTAATTCTCAGGGTAATTATCTTTGACTACTTACATTTTGGTTTCCGTTTCATGTTCATATATTCTCCTTCTTAGTGAGTTGCCAAGATGGCTTTTTGAATGTATTACTTGATCAGTACCAAGATGTTCTTTTTCGAATGACATGTTTACTTGGGATTGAAATTATAGACAATATATGCCATAAATTGCTTTCTGTAGATGTCTCGGTTGACTGGTGCCAATATGTTCTATAAATTTCTTCTCGTGATTTTTGGCTTTAGGTTTCCAGAATATAACTCAAAATTCTTCTGTGGTTCTAAAAGAGGCTGGAAGTAATGTCCATTCTGGGGCACCTCCTTCATGGTTGGATGCAACTGAAGGAGGTCAGCTTGGTTCCATGGCTCAAAAAGAGGGCGGAGGAAATGTGCATTCTGGGGCTCCTCCTCCATGGTTGGAAGCAACCGAAGGAGATAGGCTAAAACCAGTTTTAAGCAGCTTTGTTTCTTTCTCAAATAAGTCGGGGAAGTCTAAATTGAACCCAAAAAGGGTGGGAGCTGCTTGGGCGGAGAAGAGAAAGGTGGAGATGGAGATGGAGAAAAGAGGTGAGATTGTTAAGAGTGATTCTGATCCTAACTGGCTTCCTAATTTTGGTAGAGTTTGGCAATCTGGTAGTAGGAAGGAATCTAGAAAAGAATTTGAGATTGAGAAACAAAAACGACCAAATGTTCAATGTCAATTGGAGATGCCAGTTACAGTGCAGCCTTATATCAGCAAACGAATGGTAAGTTGGATTTTTCATTTGCTGTCTTGTTTGGAGCTTTTAAGGGTCTGTTTGGGAATGTTTTCTGTTTTCGTTTTCTGTTTTTTTGTTTTCATTTAAAAACGAAAATTTGTTTTTCATATTTTTTGGATTTAAAAATGTTTCTGTCAGTGATTATTGAAATTGATATTTCCGGAATGAAAACATAAGAAGTGCTTTAGGTAGTATTACTTCGAAAGTAAAAATTATGTTTATTAACAAGAACAACCGCCAAAACAATAGTTATAATAATAATTATAGTGATTCTAATAATTCCTTGAAAATAATAATAATAATAAGAAGAAGAAGAAGAAGAAGAAGAATGACAATACCAAATAAAAATAATAAAAAATAAGAACTGAAATAAAACGAAATTATACATTTTATTTTCATAATTTCCATAAATTATGTATACAATTTTATTGCATTAAACATAAATATGATGAGATTTAGTTCCCTTTTTTTAATGAATGATGAGATCTACTTGGGTCCACATATTTCCTTAGTACATACATCAGGCATCAGCTAGAACTGGGAGACTAAAGACCACTTTTGAGGTCTGATGAAAGGACTTGTTCTGCTTAGAAAATGATTTCTCCCATGGTTTTGACAAAGACCTCTCAGTTGCTCCTCTGCCCTTCATTGATCTCCTCCCAGGCAGAGGAAACTGATGGATATTCTTTGTTGTGAAGGAGATCCGGCAATCTCAGTGCCGCGAGAAGATTGTTAGGGCTGCCACCACCAGTGGCAGTGGAGATGGCTCTGTTCTTTGTCTCATTTTAAAAATATTTTTACATAATGACAAATATACATCATACTAAACCTAAGCTATTATAAAAGAAAGAGAAAAAAGAGAGAGGAAACCAAAAGAGTTGAAAGCATCAATATGATGTTTCCAGTGTTTTCTTAATTTAAGGCTTCAAAGTGTTCTTAATGTTTCCCGTGTTTTCAACATTTTGTTTTAAAAATATGTTACTGGACAGCTTTTTGGTGTGTTTTGTAAATTAAAAATAAAAATAAAAAACAAAAACAAAAAAGGGTATGGGGAAACGTAACAAACGGCCCATAATTGTTTTTCTCAGCTAGACTCTTACAGTTGAGATAATAGATTTATGTTTTTGTTTTTGTTTTGTGATATTGCATTGCATTGCTGGACTTTCCATGAATCCGTTTGAGGTTACTTCATATGTAGTTTGTTAAACTTGCAATTTCTTTATTTATTCACGTGCTTTGAGTCATTTGGTTGGAACTGGGCATGGGTAGTCTTATTGGTTTCAACAGTATGCCCAACATTAATTTGAGATAAATTCAAATTGCAATTATCCAAGATTTTAGGTTCTAGAAAATCCAATTAAGATCGTGAACTTTATTGAATTTGCTTACTTCTGTAAGTTGTAACATTGTTGCTTAATGCAATTCTCTATACAAATTAGATACTGGGTTTCCCTTAGGGTTTGAGCTAATGTTTATATGGATGCTTGTGTGCCGGCACATGCCTATGTATTTTGTGTGCCCATGCTGCTACTTCTTAGGGAAACGAATTGATGGCTTATTCTTTGTTGCTGGTAATTGTAATTGGAGCTTTCACAATTGAGTAGCATGAATATGTTCTACTTTTTGGCGCTTTTAGATATGCCTGATGAGTGATTGAAGCTTGTTCTTGAATGATTGACAAGTGATACTTAGCTCTGACATTAAGATTATCAAGTTTTCAATTTTACTCTTTGATTTTATGCAAATGAAGTTTTATGTTCATGTTTATTCCATGTCTCTCCCTTGCAGCGAAGAGATACAACTGGAGATGCTGTTGATCCTAGTGTAACTAAATGATGGCTTTGGTAATGTTGTAGTTGAGAGGATTGATCTGGATATACCATATATTTCATTCATATAGCAAAAGCGAATTTAAATGTTTTCATGGATGTAAATGTCATGTTTTGTGGTTCCTTTATTGTCGCCATCACATGAGCGGAATGACTGTGTCTAGATTTGAACCTTTGAAGCGTGAGCTATAGCATCAGGATGAAGGATGAATGTAATTGGTGTTTTTGTTCTGCATCTGGTTCTTTTAGTTAATTGCCTATGCTAGTACTGGAACCATTCCATTTAATGTTTCATTAGAACAGAGACTCGTATATTGGATGTTTAAGATAACTCTGAGAAGTCATTATTTACAAGCAAGTTAGTGAGACGTGACTTCATAAATGGAAACATCAGCATTTTCGAAGTAGAGCTTCGAGGTCCTTTTTTCTATTTTGACAAACATATAAACAAAATGCTATTCTACTCGGCACAATCCCTGTTCTTGTTTTCTATAAAATAATTAATACACCTATGATTTTATAATGAATGTTTAACCATCATTTACGCTGATGTATGTGCACGGGTGGATACTGTATTTGTATATGATGACGGAGTTGGCAGAGCCGGAAAAATGCATAAACCTTGGCTCTCGATCAGCATGCTCTTGTGTTGCACGCGTTCTGGTATGCTCATGTCTCTGAAAAAATATTGGTAGAATCGGATGGCCTAGTTTCCTGGTGCCAATCCCCCAGAAAAAAGCAATGCCTTCACTCTATTTGGACTGCTTTGATTGGGCAAAACCTCGTAGATTGTGATTGACCCATGATCCTAAAATTCCACAATTTTCCTTTAGAAGACACCAAGTTATCTTCACAAAGAAACTCCCAAGAGAACCATTTTTCGATCGTACGATCTACATCATGTACCACGACATTGGTTATATTTCCAGCTCTAGCTATCATACTAGCAGTGTAAATTGCTGCCATCCTCCCTGGTGCTTCTGGTGCACTCCCACTTGGACCATCAACGACCACTACATCCCATTTATGCTTATAAACTTCATGTGGAAGATATGTTATTGCCAATTTGCATTTTGATGCTTGAAGCAGTCTTGATCCAGGGGCACAAGCTGGGTTTTTCCTTGCATGCTTGAGTAGCTTGTAAGCATCTTTTGCAGGTCTCTGGTATTCGACCTTGTAGATTTGAGTCCTGTTGGATTTCCTTTTAATTGCACTTATCTTGTCCGCGTCATCCTCTAGAAAGATGGTGATCCCTCCTGCATTGATTTTTGAGAGCTTAAGGTACTGTGGTTCTAATCCAAAAATAAGGAGGTTGCAGGGTGCTTTATTGGTAATGAGATCTGATAGAAGTTTGAACTCTTTTTTTGCAAGAGCGGTTGCAGTAGCAGCTGTAGTTTTAGGTGGACCTTTTGAGGCTCCAGGTGATTGTGAGGAAACCAGATTGCATGTTGGGGAAGCAGTGGAGCAGTTTTGTTGTAGAGGCGGTGCCAAAGCAGATATGGGTGATGAAGGGTATGCAGTGATTGCAAATCTAAGAAGTCGAAGAATGGAGAGGCTTGTGAGGATGAAAACAAGCAGAGGTATAAGTTTCTTTCCTGGAATTTTCATCCTTTTAGTTCCTTTGCAATATTTGTGGCTATCAGGAGAGGCTGGAGAAGAAAAATGAACAGGAGTTAGAAGGGGACGGCAATAAGGTACTTCAGGGGGCATTTTCTTCTCTTGATCTTTCCTCTTACCACTGCAAGTAATACAATCACATCTGCTCACAGGACAGTAGTCTTTTTTTGATAAGGGTTGTTACTATGATTACTCTCCTTATTATTGATTGCTTGAGTGAGGAAGAAGAAAGGTCTTTTGCTTTTGTTTGAAGAATAACATTAGTTTTATTGAGCTGTCATTTTGTTACCTAATTGTTGCTGTTGCCATGTTGCATTGGGAAATCAAAGTTGCCCATGTGTAAATATTTTGATAAAGGGTTGGTGTTAAAAGGGCAGGTTTGTTTCATTGGTTCAGTTTCTGCCATTTTTATTGTTCTGGGCTTGTCTGGTGGTCGTGGGTTGTTGCGAAGTTACTTTCTTATGTGACTTTCTGAATCCATTCGGTAATTTGTATTGTACGTATATTGGTTTCTGGTAGTGTGGACTAATGTTCATTTATCGCATGCCAAATTGCAAATTCTGATTTGCTCATCGAAATAAAGGGTGAAATTTTGTCTCTGTTGTCAGAATTGAGGTTTTCTGGAAGGTCTTATAGTCTATAATTGCATAAATATGACCTTTGAGGGTCTTAAAACATGGGAATACTCTACTCTCTCTGTCGACAAAATATACTCAGGATTATGCTACCTTAAAGTGCTACTAGGTGATAGAATATTTAATCTAGCAATATCTAGGTTCAAGTAATTCTCACTGATTCTCATTGTTGATGGTATCTCAAAGTAATAATAATAATAATAATAATAATAAGAAAACAAAAGAGTAACTCTATGGTTATATGCTTCTAATTTATATTGTTGAAGGGCTTTGTCCTGTTGGCAAAGGCTATCCACCCATGACTTTGGCCAAATCATGGGTTTTACACCTAAGGTGTATCTCCCTTGCTTAAAATTGTGGGTTTTTTCCCCATCTTTATGTGGGCTACTCTCCTACCTTTGTGTGGACTGTTTTTTCCCGTATGAGAGTCACTTCCCAGGCTGTATCATTAGTGTTTTATTCTATTTGGTTCCGGTTGTCCTTTAGACTTCAACTAACTAAAAAAAAAATAATAATAACAAATAATAATAATAGTTGTATGCTTTTATTTGAAGACTTCACATCTTTTGTTATACATATACGTTTCTTTAGATGATTGTAGACATTTCACACTCTTATACAACTTTTTCATCTAATGTTATATAACAGCTAATATGTCAAAATATTAAAGTTTGAGATTAAAATTTGTGAATTTTAATTTTCTGACATACCTAAGATTGGATGAAGAAGTTAACAAAAATGTTGGATCTCTACCATTATCCTTTGTCATTTTATACTTGAAATTTGTTTTATTTTAATAGCTAGGAAATTATTTTCTTTTGAAAATAAAAAATAAAAAATTAATTAATTAATTATGTATGAGAAACATTGATCTTAGTATAATTTGATAGATCTCCAAACCTCATATTTGTATTTTGAAACAAAGATATGGAAAGATCTCTTCGTGCACAACTTCAGTGGAGATGTTTCCGACTTGATCTTAAGATTTAATACGTGGATTCTCTCGTATAAAATGACAATAATTCATTACAATATGTTTGGTAAGCTCATGAAACACCGGATTTCGAGCCATGTGTTTTGCTTGGTTGTCAAATACATCATAGAAGGGCTTTTAACTTCTACTTTTAATTCTTTTAGTAGATTTTTTAACCACATAAGTTCACCAGCTGTTTGGGCCATTACACAATATTCTGCCTCAACACTGCACCTTGCTAGCACATATTGCTTTTTGCTTCTCCACATCAGTAAATTACCCCTAGAAAAGTATAATAACCACTTGAAATCTCCCGTCACCTTTAGAAACAGCCCAATTAGCATTAGAATAGTTGACAATGTCCAAGCTAGTCCTTTATTTGTTTTTTTTTTTTTTTTCAATAAGCACTCTCATTCCTATACTTTGTTTCAAAGTATCTAAGAATGTTGCACACAGCTTCTCATTGGTTCTCTTTGGGTTTTGAATGTATTGACTTGCAAAAGTGATGTTTGGCCTTGTCATAGTCAGAAATATTCATTAACCCACATGTCTTCCATAGCTTCTTTTGTCTTAAAGTTCAAGAATCTTTTCATCATCTAGGTTTATATTAGTATTAATATTCATCGGAGTTTCAACAGGTTTGGAACCTAGCGTACCTATCTCACACAACCCGAATAGAGTTAAATTAGGCAATAGAAGGTTTCAAGATAGTCGACTCCATAAATCTAAGTAAACCCTTTTGTAACTAGATAGGCTTTCATTTTAACCTTTCTATGGTACCATCTAGATGATATTTAATAGCAAACACCCATTTGCAACCTACAGCCTCCTTATTTTCTGAAAGTTTCTGTATAACTCCCGTGTACCATGACCCAAAGAGCTTTCATCTCTTCTTCCATAGCCATCCGCCAACTAAGGTAAGCTAATGACTCTAGATAATCTGTAGGTAGAGAGGCAACAGAAAATGACAAGGCAGAGGAACAAAAGGAATATGAAAGAGCATCAAATGAGACATATTAAGCAAGTGTTGAATTCAGTTCATGTTCTGTTATTTTGTCAAGTTAGTTGAATAAAGAGACTAATGTAGTTTGTTTCCTAATCTCACTATTAGTCTAGCTAGTTTCTATCCTATTTAGATAGGTTTGAGGCTGTTCCTTGATTCAAGGGAGGACAACTACTGATTACTACTGTTTTTCATGTATAAATCACCAACTTTCTTATTAAGAAATTTGAAGTACTAAGATCATTAGTATTATTCCCTAAAAACATTATGATATCAGAGCTTAGGCATAAAATCTCATAATGACAAAATATGGGATTGCCACCCCCAGCACATCCTCAAAAGTTTCTTCCAATCCAAAACCTACCTTATCAAACGATATTGAAGGAGGTTCTGACAATCCAAATCTACCTCATCTTCCCTCATAAACTAAATGGGAACAATTACTTTCAATGGTCTCAATCTGTACTGTTAATGTTCGTCAGTGGTAAAAGGAAGGATAATTACCTTACCAGAGCTTGCTAGAGAAGATCCGAAGTACAAACACTGAAAACTGAAAATAACATGGTGATGATTCCGCAGTGACAACACTTCTAAACTGTTTGGAATAGAGAGTACTCTTCATGATCTATGTCAAGGAGACTGGTCAGTCACACAATACTATAATCCACTATTACATGGCATTGGCAGCAGTTGGAGATGTTTGAGAAGCATGGATGGAAGTGTTCTAAAGATGACGCCAAGTACAAGGCGGTACTAGAACATAAGAGAATTTTCAAGTTTTTATTGGGTTTGAATCACAACCTTGACGACAACTCAATTAGTTAATCGTGAGAACTTAAAAGAAATCAATTATGTTCAACTTATTTAATAATTAATTAGTTAATTATTGATTATGAATTAATAATTATTTAACTAATTTCATAAGAATTCAATTTTCAATAATGACTGTGATTTAAATTAATTATGAATTAATTTATTTGAGATCACGAATTCAATTTCAGAATATGACATAAATTAATTTTGAATTAATTATATTACATAGGGTAATAGTTTAATCCTTAATAATTAAACGTTTCAATAATAATTTTGAATTAATTTTATGGAAATCCTAGTTGTTGCCTACAAAAAGAAAACAAAGAGTTTTCGTTTTGATTAAGGGTTTTTGGTAGGTTGTACGTTTCAGAAAGTAGAAAGAAAAAATTATTTTCATAGCTAATATACAAAGGATATCTTAAGTTGAAAGATCATGATCACAAAGACGTATCTCCTCCTAGCTTAGGTAGTAATGCACATTCACATCCACCTTAGTGGTGAGAATTGAAATAGTCCTACCATGCACTTTTCACAAATATGAGGGATTAGTTTTCTTCTTTTTATTTTTTTTTTATGAAAGTAAATGTCTTTAAATTATGAGAGTAAATATTCGGATATATAAGTAATTATTAATCTTAACAGATCGAATCTCTAACTTATTTAGTATCAACATTGAAAAAAAAAAAAAAAAATCATTGTTACACAGAACAATTGTAAACCAATTAGTATGTGAGAGGGGTGAGAGCATTGTTTAAACAATTGAGTCCTTTTCAAGGAGTCACAAGGAAGAAGAAGTTTAACGGAAAGTCACAAAGACTAATTATTTACACAGCTGGTACCCCAGCAATGAAAACCACAGCTAATAATTACGTTTTAAAATAATCCAATCAGCAAGTTAGGTTCAACATTTCCCACTAATTTTCAGTCATGAAATAACATATTAGTATCTTTCAAAAAAAAAAAAGAAATAACATATTAGTAAGCACATATCGTCTTAATCAATTCCAATTTGCACATAAAATAATTTTATTTGTTTGATGACTCTGTCAAAATTTTGTTCTGACGATGTTGTCTCTATGTAATAATATTGTTTTGGGTATCTTCCAACGGCATAATTCCTTCTCTATGCATAGTTTATACCGGAACCACATAAATCATTACTAGTTTCTTCTATAGATTATTATTTTCTGAACCACATAAATCATTACCAGTTTCTTCTATAGATTATTATTTTTTTTCTTTAAAAAAAAAAAGGGTTATTCTATAGGTATTAACTTATGTTTAATCAAACTACATAACTTGTAGTAGGGGTTGGGGTGGTTAAGAAATTAACATATTAAGTTCAGGTTAGGTCCGAATAGATACATACATAAAATTATCACACGAGTTACCACCTTTATACGGGGAACTATTCTCTTAATAATAAATTGAATGCATAATTCAAAATGCCATTTGACTCTAAAATGCAGCAGCCACTGAAATATTCTTCTTCAGTCTTCAACTAAGAATTTCACAAGCTGGTTCCCACCTGTACTTTGAGACTTCAATGCCACCAATGCACTTTATAAGTCGCTTTCTTTTCCCTATTTTAAAATTCAAAGCGTGACGTTTTCGTTTGCAAATTGAAGATTGTCTCAGGTTTGTTGCCATCTCATTGTATCACTAAAATAATTTTAGTTTAGTTAACCGATTATTTATTCGGGTTGGTTTAGAGACGATAACTTAAGCCCGACCTATAGTTTAATTAGATTTCTAAACCAACAACTGAGCGACATGAATTCATATAATATATTAATTTATTTGAACCATGGTTGTGGTGCTTAATATGTTTTAATGTTTCAAGGTTCCCTGTTTTAGATCATTGCCTTCGTCATAGTCAGTGACCCGGTGAATTCTGAGTTGTTGATTTCTTTCTTTAATAACTAGATGTAGATCCACATCTGCCACAAGAAATGTTACAACGACTTTGGCTTGGTCTTCTCTTCACAGCGCCTCTGTTTCTTCTTTAATTCCTTATATATCCTAGTCAAAGAGGCTTTTATAGATTATTGTTTGCTACACCAAGTGAGAGATAGGTAGAGTTTTGGCAAGTCTTTTGTGCATACACACCTTCAAAATTGTTGTTCTTTTTTCCCATCTTTGTCTATGTTATTGAGTAGTGGCGAATATTAGAAGTATGGGGAGGAATACCAAGGGACAGATTGTTTCACATGGAGGATCCAAGGTAAGAGCTTAGATTTCAACATCATCATGCTCTTCATTATTATGTTAAACTATTTTAGAATGTTATATCTCATAGATTCTGATCGAAATTTTGGCAACAACTTAGGATATACTGGAAGGTGAATATAAACCATCCCTTTTTGCAAAATCACCAATAGAAAATGGCAGACCAAGCAGTATGGTTATCAAGGTAAAAACTTCATGCTCAATTATTTGGTGTTATATGAGTTTCTGTGCCATGGATATGTGTGTAATGAATTTTGTTACCCAAACAGAAAGCACATACTGTTATTCCTGCACATATAGTAGCTGAAGCAATATCTACACTCCATGGACTGGATCTGAGATGGTCGGGTCCAATCACACCAACAGAAATGCAATATGTTGAGCAATACGTATTGGCAAAGTACCCACAATATGCTGGCCTTGTTGAAGGAGAAAAGATGGATCTGTCTAGTCTTTGTATCAATGAAGAGTCGTCGGAATCTGCTGGTGAAGACAGGAGGAAATCGCCTAGAGGCAGTTTTAGAGAATCCTTTACACCCTCCTCTAGAAGCAATCTTCCGGATTTGGACAGAACCCAACTGGAGCAATCAAGACTGCTTGATATCCTCACCAAGAAATCCTCCTTTCCAGGGAGTTTCATATCAATCCCGGAAATCCAAGCTCGAAACAAAGTCTTGAACCACTGTGGATTACCTGATGAGGAGTATCTAGTCCTTTTCACTCCAAACTACAGGGATGCAATGATGTTAGTTGGGGAGAGCTACCCTTTCTTCAGAGGCAACTTTTACATGACCATTATAGGAGAAGAAATGGATTACATACGAGAATTCGCCAGTTTCAAGGAGTCGAAACTGATCCTGGCACCGGAGAGCTGGTTGGACTTGAGGATCAAAGGATCACAGCTTAGCCAGTATTTTAGAAGGAAATGCAAGCACACCCCAAAAGGGCTATTCTCTTACCCGGCTGACATCAATGGGACGCGTTATTCGATGCATTGGATATCAGAAGCCCATCGGAACTCATGGCATGTTCTGCTTGACGCCACTGCATTGATTGTAGGAGAGGATCGGTTAAATCTCGCACTTCATCGTCCTGACTTTTTGTTGTGTAGTCTTGAAAACACACATGCGCAGCCTTCAAGAATCACTTGTCTTCTGGTCAGGAAGAAGTCCTTTGACACTTCAAACAACTTCAGCTCAGGCCAATGAGTGAGAATCGTTTGTTCTGCTTGTGAATATAGAGTATGTTTAATATGTTGTTGAAGCATTATTGAAACATGTCTGCACTTTGGAAATTCAAATTAGTACACAATTAATTCAATAAGGTAGGTATCTTCCTACATAATAAAAACAGTAGATGCTTTAATTTCTTCCAAGTTGGGAGTTGGAAATTGATTCTTCATTATGAATATGTTGTTCTGATCACATATGAAAGTCTGCCTAATTACCCATCTCAAGCCACGAAAGTCTCCCAAGTTGTAAACCAAAGTAAATTTGTTAAATAAATTATGTTGTTATGAACTACATTACAAAAAGACGCAATTCTCTTCTAATTCAGCTTAGGATTTATATTTTAGTCCTATCCTACCATTTGATTTTGGGGAATCTGATTATTACTAGCACTAAATGATTGTCACAAGAGGAGCTAGCATGTATCTTTTTAGTCATGGCTATTGATTATGACCAATAATTTGGAGAGAAATGTTCGATACAGTCGCTAATGGTAAATTTTTAACTGAATATGATATTTGTTTAGATGGGAATTTTAGTAATTAACTGAAAAGGAATAGTTTCTCTTTTTGTAAATAATAATAATAATAATAATAATCATATTGCAAATAAATCAAATAAAAACTTATGTAAAATATATATCAAACACTAGTCCAGCCTAGATATCTAGGACTTTGCATAATTATGATTCAAATGAACTTGAAGACATTTGCATATGAAGCTAGATTTTTATTTTCCTATTTGTGAAAACGTATCTCAAGAGTTTAACAATGCAGCCTTTTAAATGCACAGTCCAAACCTTGAATAGCAGATGGTAGATTTGAACAACATTGGCTTGAAATGGTCACTTATAGGACTGCTAACAGCAATACGAGATGTAACCCTTTGAAAGGTTGATGATGTTACTTTTAACTAATACACTAGAAAAAATAATCATTATTCATCTCTTGAAGTCATTGAGAGGGAACCGTGCTAGCAGAACAAGCTCAGCTGTAAAGCATCTTGATAGATGGTGGAGGTTAGATTATTGTTGTGGCTGGAACGTGCAACATTGTGATGCATGATTGCACGTTTGCAGAGTTGTACACGTTGTCCCTCGAGAGGAAAATCTCCTCAGAATATGATATACACTAATTCCATTCCATTTTAGAGTTTTATTTCCAAGACAGGTTGACCGTTTCTACACACGTAATGGCTGCCCCATATTGAATGAAATAAGTTCTCTTCAGTCAATTTCAAAATTTAAGGGTGTAAATAACAGAGTTAGTTAGGTATCTTCAAATTTCAGGTATACCAGGAGAGTGAGATTTTAGGTTGTAAGTTGTAAGCCAAATAATCCCCTTAAATAAAGCATTTGAAAAATGTGGATGTCAGATAAACAAATACGGATGCTAGCCAAGAGGCAAAGATAAAGAAATCCTCGATTGTTTTAGATTCCTCTCTGCACAAGTTTACTCGAAAGTATTGCATACATTTCAGAAAAAAGGCCTAAACTCCTAAAAAAAGTTGGAATTGACTGGTTGGCAACTCCATCCTCTAGCAGTCCTTAGTCCTGTAGGAGGCCTGCAATGTTATACAAAACACAATAAGTTGTAGCATATTTGACACCACCAACATGAAAACAACTTGTATGCCATCATTAGCCAGCAGGACCGTTGTTCTAAAACTAGTAGATAAACGGAAAAAGAAATGAGACAACGAAACAGAGAGCTTTCTGTCAACTTCCAGTTAATCTGTAGAATGCATGCAATATACAGACAAACTGAAATAAAATTATCCTGAATGATATAAAGTATGCACCCATGTATGCATAAGAATCTTGATCATCGAAGAAGTTATTCATTTGGGTTCTAAAATCCAATCATTTGGTCGTAAAAACGCTGAAGACCTATACCTGACACCCAAGCCATTATCTGAATTGCCCTTTTATACTAAGGGATCGTTTGTTTTTTTATCCAAAAACTGAACAGTGCTGCTAAAACTTAAAATCTAAATGAAATATTTGTTTTTTTTTTTATCCTTACATTTGAATGTATAATAATCTTATTTGTTTTTTAAAGTTAAAATTGACTGAAAACTAGTAATTTAACATTTATATAATTTTACTATTAGTTGTTATGTAATTTCATTTAATATAATACAAACAATTATAATAAATTATTTAGCAAATACTAAAACACTTTTATATATATATATATCAATAATATTTTTATTCATAATTAAATATAATTAATTATTATAGTAAAGTATTTTTTTTAAAATTATATATACATAAACATATTATTATAGTAAAGTAAATTAAATAAAAATAAACAAAATAATATTAAGTTGAATTACTATTATTATATATTTAAATAAAAATAACATTAAAATGAATATTATTAAAATAAATTTATATAATATAAAATTAGGATAAATTTAGAAATATGTTTGTTAAAATATTAAAAGAAATTTATGTAATGTAAAGCTATGACAAATTTGAAAATATGTTATTTTTTATATGATAAAACAAAATAATAAATTTATAAAATCGTCAAGTGATTTGATATTCAATGAAAAGTTAGAAAATATAACTTTTTTATTTTCAGTGATTTTTGAATAATTTAACCATTTAAAAAAATAAATAAATAAAAATTAATTGAACTAATTCACTACCATTAAATGTTAAGCGTAAAAAAAGACAAACAACCTCTCATATGCTTGATTAGTCGATTCAATCCACATATCATACACCAATACCTAGTTATATCGAAAGCAGAACGATACATCCAAAGCATAATGAATTATAAAGCCTAAGATCACATGGCATTACTCAAATTGTACACGAAAAGGACCAATTTCTGCAAGACTCTCCAATTATAAGTGAAACAAGCAAGAAAATTTTCTTACTCTAATCACCAAGGTAACACATCAATCCATTTTATACTCAAAATAATCATATATCCAAATAGGATACGCGTAAATTAATTGAATAAAAATGAAGAAAAGAGATTTGATCAGTAGCAAGAACCTAAGCGGAGCCAACGATGATGTTGTTGATGGGAATGAAAATCAATTTAACGAAAAAAACCGACGAACCCCATCACTACGAACCCGATCGCCGTACGGAACGCCACCTTAGTGAATTCTGAAGAAAAACCAGATTCAATATCCGATAACAAAGAAACAAACAAACAAACAAGAAGAGAGATGTGTCATGAGTACGAAAGAAGACCTTTGCGATCGGGCTTGTGGCAGCGCTTGACGAGGCGGGCGCTGTCTTTGGCGAACTCTCTGAGAGGATCGACGACGGAGTCTATTGCGTCCATTTCTCTCTATAAGAAGAAAATTGTAGATCCGATCAAGGAGGTGGTGGGGGTCGTTTTTATTGTGTTGGGATGGGAGGGAGGAACGACTAGTCGTGAATGCTCTTTCGGTTCTTCTGGTCAATTTTGGAAGACTGGTGTGATTTGAATGACCAAATTGACCCCGTAAATGTAGTGTTGCTTAGATTTCCTCCTCTTCTGTTTTGATCTCGTTGGTGACAAAGTTCGTCCAATCTTTTTACGCCGCGTGGTATGAGTTCGAAACAGTGATTGGTTGCTTATGTGGCGTCGTCTGAGAATGAATAAAGGGGCGGTTGGATCAATAAGTTATCCATCAAAGCCAATCCGTATAACGGCAATCGTGTGGGAAGCAGGATGGGCTAGTCAAGGGAAGAAATTAAATTGGACCAGGCACCTTTCCCAGCCCACTACCGAGGATTTCATGTGTTTTTTTTTTAACCCCTAACACTAGGTCAGAAAATCATTGAAAACCTCAAGATATGGTCACATTTTAGTAAGAAAATTTATCATATTTTGTAACCCTAATGAGTTTCGTACTTTACCTTAACAAGCTAGGGCAAGTAGAGTTTTCATTACTACGGCAACTCACCAAACTCTACCAAGGATTGCATGTTGATGGCCGCAGATTGAATGACTATGACATTGAAAAATGTTATTCTTCAAAATATTGGTGGTGGAACAACAAAGAGCACTGGATGCTGAACCCAGAACAACGACGGAAATATGAAATCGTGAGGACCAAGTATTTGACTTGCGACAATTGCACTGATCGCTCCAGGCACCCAAAACAGCCCCCAGAATTCCAATTTAACCTAGTCTGGTAGACACAGTTGTTGCCCTAGAATGAGTAGTTACAAGTTGCACTAAAAATAAATTTTGGAGATCGTTAGCGTCTTGCTTCACTTAGATAATTATTTTCAACTATGATCAACATTCATGGGACATTTTCGCAAAGAGGGGTGTGAATGTTTAAACAGATCACAATCAACGGTTTTAGAAACATTGGTTTCGACATTTAAACGTCAATAAATGTGAACATTCTTCTGTCCAAAACACCTCGAATTTGCATACAAGGGTCAACCAATTGTGGTGTAATTTACCCACTCACTTTTCACAGTTCAATAAGACAGACACTTGTCGGTGAGGGAGAACCAAATCTAAAAAAGTTTGCTGTTACTGAAAAGAGCACTAGCAGTGTATCCGCAGAAAAATAAGTAAATAATTAACTCAGATCAATTTGCCATGACATTTAAACAGAAAAGAAATAAATAAACTGGACATAGTTTAAAGAAGCAATAAATAGTCCGAAAATCCAGAACTGCACAGCACATCAGATATAATTAGGCAAGTCATAGCAGCAATTATTTCGCTGCGCTTAAATGAGTTAAGAAGTTCCCAATGGAATCATCACATTTAAACTAGTCTCACTAAACAATACAGACATGGGCAATCATAAATCATTAGAATGCAAAATTCCAAGTTGCATCAGCTGAGCTCCACTGCCTTCTATCACACCTCAGAGCACCATAACATCAGCAAATGAGTTGCTTAACTGCAGAAAAACAAAGATGAGAAGAGGTTTGAAAATGAATGCCACAAAACTGTGATAAACAATTATTGACATCGAACTAATAAATAGAGCAATTTGCCTTTCCTTTTAACGAAAGACCTGATATTGCCCAGAGAAGCAAACTTTGGCAACACATTTACATACAAAATGAATTCTTTCAATTTTAAAATGAATTGCATTTACTAGAAATGAAAAGAGTACATATCGTAGAGATAGCTTCTACACAACCAAAGAAGACCAATTACAAGACTGAACGAGAACAAAGAGAAAGAAGTTCATTTTCATCTCCAAAATAATAATAATAATAATAATAATAATAATAATAATAATGAAGTTTAAAGGAATAAGAAGTGCAATTAAAAATATGTTGCTCTTAGTTTAAGATTATAACTTCTTATCCTACGATTCCTATCTTCCTCTATCCAATTCAAAAATTTCTAATGAACCTTGGTGAATCGTTTATTGCAACACTGAAGCTCATTTCATGAGCAATATACAATGTGAAGCATGGACAACCATCACAAATCATTAAAAGAGCCACCTTACACGACTTAAAATTGCTTTTTTTTTTTTTTAATATTCTTTCAGGATTTAAAAGAACATAATTCACGTCCTCTATCAGGAAGTATTATACCATGGAAAAAACTTAACAACTTCAGACCACATTCAACATATAATCAATCACTAGCATGCTACAGACGGCATAAAGTTATAAATTACTACCACTGTACATTAAACAAACAATTTGAATAGATTTTCTCCTTAAGATCCCTACTCAGTAGCCAAAGATATAAAGAAAGTCTAGCCACTTGATAAAATTTAAAGTTGAAGAAGAAGTTGCATGATTTACTATGACCTTTACTTATAGCATATTAAAAGGATGATATAACCCTTTCTCAGAAAAAAGAAGGATGATATAACCTTCTTATCAAGAGTCAAATGCAATTTCAGCTTATGTAATTTTAAATTAAACCATCGTGCCAAACTCTTTCCAAAGTACAGATGAAAATGAATTTGGAAATTTCATAATGTGAAGTTGTGAACACACATCAGATTCACAATGCAAGAAAATAGTAATATTATCATTAACAAAAAATGTACAATCTATCGTTAATAGCTTATTAACCAGAAAGCGTTAATAAGTGAGCAAAACCCATCTCAGGACAGAAAATGTCAATCCCTAGAAAATTTATTACTCAAGTAGGTAAGATGCCTCTTTTGCAAGGCAAAGAGCAGAAACTGAACACCAAATTGCTCATACCAGCCACAGTCATTAAATCATTGATTGAGCTTGACTCAAGCTCAAATCCTGCCAAAAAGACAGTCTAAATTTAGCTAGGAAACAGCACCATTTAACAGCAGCAGAAACTAAATAGCAGTAAACAATGACAAGTAAGTTTTCTAATAATTTATTATTACAAATTCCTAAATGTCTAAAATTTTAGAAACCAAGAAGTTAATAGATGGCACCAGTCATCAGTTCGAAGCTGAAGAAGCAACAAGTTGCTGAGAACTGATTTACATGTTTGCATTTTCGTGGAAGCATAAAACATGTCAATGACCATCAAACTACTTTAAGCACCCATAGCTTTAGTTATTAAGGAAAACGAAAGGAAACAGAAGAATTATGCTTCAACAGTTAAAAAAATAGCAAGAACTTTAGCATAAAAAATAATAAAACATAAAAAAAACACATTTGACATCATATCATAACATGGTTTATCATTATCATTGAAAATGTGTACCCTATTAAAGTGATAAAATACTATCATTGAGCTCTTTCATATCAACTTTTAGGTGTAATGATTACTAACATGGTACCAAAGCTTGATTTATCCCAAATTTTCTAAATTTGTTGTATGTTTGTGTTTGAGCTTGAGCCATATAGCAAGACCGTAGAGGGTCTAAAAGAGTTCTTAATACCATTGTTGAGCCCTTTCCTATTAGCTTAGGTATTTGGGTCTATTGGTTTTGGTTACTAACATACCTTATACAAGATAGAGTTACTAACACTCTATAGAACAAAGTTACAAATCAACTTCATGTGTAAAATTAACAGTATATAAAAGAAACAAAGTTGATATCCATCAATGTAAATAATCAATTACACGTGGCCTATCACTCAAAGTTACAAATAAACTATACTTGTAGAATTAACTTTATATTAAAGAAACAAAGCTGATATGCTTCCTTGTAAGATGGTGGCACTCTACACATGGTCCATCATTCAAGTTTGCCTCGGATACAGCTAATGGTTGGTGGCACTCCAGCTCAACAACAGAAGGAAGATAGGTAGTTGAGAACGACACATGAGTCCATTTTCCACTGTTTGGCTACCACAAGGTTACAAACTTCTAAACAATCTGAAGTCAAGAAGTTAACTGATGCAAAAGATCACGGTGGTCACTTAGAAGGCAACATGGAAAAGAGATACAGTTAAATTTTACCATTTTAATGAAGCTTGGAACAAGTAATTTTATGGTAAATAATGGAACCAAGTATACTTATTTTCTCTCCATTAAGATTGGTGATTCACTAAATGTCATCAGCACAGGCTACAATACCACATGTATGGTTTCTTTCGTACACTGTATTTCCTAGGAAATCATTTCTGGACAGAACAAACTAACTC
Source organism: Nephelium lappaceum (assembly GCA_021234005.1). Lineage (NCBI taxonomy): Eukaryota > Viridiplantae > Streptophyta > Magnoliopsida > Sapindales > Sapindaceae > Nephelium > Nephelium lappaceum. The sequence continues at coordinate 9,438,900 of CM038004.1, forward strand.
TGCCTTCCAATTAAAGGATCTCGCACTATAAACTTTTTGAGGGAATTTTAACAAGCTCCACCACTTCATTTCATAAAAACCAACCTGTTCAACAGACCAGCACTCTCTCCTTATTCTTCCATGTGAGATAACCATTTCCATCAAGCTATTGAGATTCTATCAAAATCTAGCTTATAAAAACTAAAACTATTCCAATATGGATTTGACTACCTTACTGGTTGGTGCCCATCAATAACTACCATTGAATATTCTTCAATAACCTAACATTTCCCCATTGTTTCCTCAACTTCTAACAATTCCCATATAATACCATTAATCATATATACATGCAATGAACATTGGTCCAACAAAAACCCTAGAAAGTTAAAATGTAGAGAGATAGAGATGCTAACCCCTGTGCATCAAGATTGGGTTGGGCAGTGGAACCTCCACTAGCATAAGAGGCATCGTCGCCAGTGGGTGCAGTCTGCCAGACAGACTGCCAGGCCTGGCTGGGTGGCTGGACGAAGACACCGGAGGGGTCGACGGCGGGGCGGCCAATCATCATGCCAGCGGGAGGAGGAGGCCCCATTGGGGGATAGTAATAGGGGACTCCACTGGCTGTGGGCCCCACCATGCCTCCCAATCCCGCAGCCTCATCCTTTATCTCATCCCTCGGCACTATATCCACCAAGAAGTCGAAGATGTCAGTCCTCGTGATGGCCGCCGCGATGTCGTTCTTCTGCAGAGTCCTCCGCTTGTTCTCCTCCGCGTGAAGCCACGACCGAATCGTCAGCTCCAAGATGAAAAGCTCGCACGCCTTCGCGAACAGGATGGGAGCTTCCGCCGAGATCATCCGTACGTCCTCGTCGGCCTTCATGATCTTCTTGATGCGTGCCAGCGGCAACTGGTGGTTCTTGAAATCGTTCACCTGCTCGATTTCCTGCCGCTGGTAAGACCAGAACATTTGCAGCTGCTGCTGCTGTTGCTGCAGCAGGTGGTGGAAAGGCGCCGCCGCCGCCGCTGCTGCTCCTGCTGCGGGCTGCGCTGGGTACGACGACGATTGACCGGGCTGGTTGTTTTCCATTGAGTTTTCAAATAACTTTGATTTTGATTTTTCGAAGTGATATCGCTGATGAAACTGGATTGGTTTGTTTGATGATGGGGGATGAGTGAAATGTGGACAGACGTGATCACATGTTGTTTTTTTAAGCCTTACTTGTGGGCCCTATTCCGTCAATGGTTACGATTTCATCTCTCTCCTACACCTATCGAGACACATCACTTTCTTTTGTTTTTTTGTAAGTTATTATATATATATTTTTTAATTTTTTTGCTTTTTAATATTCTTCACGTCTTGCTAATTTTGGTTAATGTGTTTGATTAGTGCATTATTTTATCATTTTATTGACTTGTACATTTTGTCAAATTGCTCTAAGTTAGAATATATCCATTATTCAACTCTTCTCAAAGTGTTTCTTAATATTTCTAGATCCTTTAATTTATTCGTTTAGCGTACTTATAAAAATTTTATTTTAGGCGCATTGAATTTTATAAAATTAGTGTAAAGTTTGTGAGTTATTAATTAACTATCAATAAATAATCACTAAGTCAAGTGCTTAAATATAACTTTTAAACTCATAATTACTTCTAACACTTGTCAAGTATGCTGGATGATTAATTTTTATTTATTTTTAATGACTAAGATCATTTGATAATTAAGATTAGTTTAAAGTACAATCAGAATCAAAACAAGAGAGACCAACCCACAAAAAGTGGGGGAACAATCTACAAACAATAAAGAAGAAACTCATATATTAGTGGAGGACGCACTTGAACCCATAACATTAGGGTTATACAGGTGGAAGCGGCATTTACCACTTCATCAACCCCATTTTGCATTGGATGATAAATATGGCTTATAAAGAACCAATGATTTTGATATTCCATTTATAATATAAATGATTCCTACATAAATTATTGATAAATGTTTATTATCATCAAATCATATTAAATTGTTGTTATAAATAAATAATGGTATCGACAATTTAAACTTTATTTATTAAAATGTTGTTATAATAAAGTTCTATTTTAGTAATTTGTGAACAACTATAACGAATGACACCTAGAGAAGAGTTTTTATGTGCATGTACAGTGATTGGTTACTCATCACAATTATTTATCATTAGTAATGTATGTTTCAACAAATGAAAGCAATGGCTGACCTGTGAGTCCAAGGAGCTTGCTAGCTTGTGTTTTGATTGTCAATGAACGGGTTCAACCAGGAGTGGACAGACAAACCCGACTTTCTTCAAAACATATATATATATATATATATATGAAATATATATGAAACATTCTATAATACACTTGAATATCAATATACCTAAGAATTATATATGAGTGATTATATTTAAAAATTATTGATTATATTTTATTATATCTGATTATGTATTTATTTTATCTTATTATAATTAAATGAGTCATATCATATTTACAACAATCGATTATATTTAGTTGTAATCAAATATAATAAAATAGACTCAGTAATTTTATAATATAATTAGTTCAAATGTATCGATACTTAAATATATTATAAATGATCATATGTATATATATACACCCCTCTTTTGCTCTTTACAAGGGAATACACCGTAAAAAACACATTGACCTATTTGAAAAAGTTATTTGAGCATATTTTTTTCCGTTCATTTTCCAGTTAATATTCCTTCCTGAAACATGATATTCTGATGCATGCACCAGAATTTCACAATTTGAATGGTCAAACAGCGCCTTTAAACAAATTCAATAACTCTCAGTCTCACCTTTAATGGACAGGAATAATCAAACACAAGCACTAAGCTTTCCCAGATAAAATAAATAAAAGCTTCAATCAATAATGCACAAGATAATTGAAATAGCAAAAAGTAAACAAGGCCATGACTTGTTTTATATGGCCGACATCTATTCATGATGTTCTTGCATATATAAAATACTAACAAATGTTTATTATTTGATAAAACAGACATAAATATATTTGTGATTTTTATCCTGGAGAAGGCGCCCCTAGGGGTTCACAAGATGCTCTTCATGAGCCTGCAGCAAAACACATAGGAAGAACAGTTTATACAATAATATACTATTAAACTATCGATTTATTGTAAGGTTAAAATACATGCAACCTCTAAAAATCACAAATTCATCAAAACAATGATTGTAAGATATTACTCAAGCAAGTCAAGCAACCTGCCATTTATGGCCTACGGATGAAACAACCTGCATGTCTGCAAAAAAAAAAAAAACACAAAACCCAACATTTGTTTAACAAGCAATCATATGTAAATTAATCATCCCAGAAAAAGCAATAAATTTAATTTCTATTTGAAGCCGAGAAAAACGACCTTACAAAGCTTGTTTCTTTTTTTTTTTAACTCTTTCATTGCAAGGGAAAATTGCCCTCCACAGCCGATTTTGAAGTAATATGAGCAGTGTAAATGCTTGGTCCGGCTAGCAGTTTAATCAAGCTCTCCAAGCCTGTAAATTAAAGCAAAACAAGCACTGGTTGCTCCTTCTTCTGACTCAATTATGTGACCTTCAGTAGAGTTGAGCATAAACACTTCTAGTTCTGTGGACGACAATCAAGCTCAATACCATTGCAACAACACACAACATGGCCATGATCCCACAGGTGAGAGAGTAGCATATGGAACCCACACAAGTAAGTGTTCCATCATTTTGAAGAGGAACTGTAAGCATAGGTCCAATGTACAGCTTTAGAGAGGCAGCTTGCTGCTTTGCATAATGGTCATATATTCCACTGGCAATCACACCAGAGAATATTAGAGAACCAGCAGGATTTGCCAATGTTAGAAAATTATACAAGGCACCAAAACTCTTCAAGCCAAATAGCTCCGAAGCTGCAGATGGCACGATTGCCCAGTGGGCACCATAACATAGTCCAATTACAATAGTCACAACATATATTTGACCCGGCCATCCCAAAGCGTAGTAGAGGAGTGCAAAAGCCATGAATACCTGAACCACAGCCATTGCCACCGGTCTTGGGTATGCAAATTTTCTGATGAATTAATTAAGCAGGCAAATTAGGAAAACATGCATTATCTAATGTAAAAGTACTGAACTTATTCAAGGCACTAGAAATATAGGTTTGCACCTTACGATGGCTTCTGAGAAGTATCCACCACCAACGCGGCCAAGAAAATTCCAAATGCTGATCATTGATACGTATATATCTGTATCATTATACCCCAGAGATTCACAAATCTGACCCAGATTATCAATAATTGTCAACCCAGATCCAGAAGCTAGTAACAGGGAGAAAAATAAAAGCAAAAAATCTGCCTTTATCAGTGCCTGAAGCAAAGTAAAATCCTCTCCTCTACGTGGACCTTTCTTACGCTTGACCCTAACAGCTCCTTCTGCAGCTGCTTGCAAAAGTTTAGCTTGCAACTGAGCAATTCGTTTTAGTCTTTCCGACGCTGGAAGAGAGTCTACTTCTGGAGGCTTCTCATCTTCAACCTCACTTAGAATCACCTCTTCTCCATCTTGGTGAGCTTGACCAATTTCTTGTTTATTGGACTCAGTGATAAGAGTTTCCTCTACTGGATCTCTTGGTTCCGAGAAGAAAACCAATTTAACAGGAATTATCACTAGAAGCAATATGAGAACAATCAGAATTGACACAAGTACTGTAATTACAGTTTGATTCACATCAACAAGATCTTCAAGCAGCAAGACACCCAAAATATAGGCTGCCAGAGTGAGGCAAACAGAATAGGTGAATAAAAAACATGAACTATCTGAGGACCTCACTTGTTTGTGACCTCCTACAGGTCTAATAATGAACATAAGAGCTATTGCAACCATTGTTGGCCCAACTGCAACTAAGAAAATCAGCGATGCTTCATTTGGAGAATTGATCATGACATAAATTTGAGTCAATATTGCACCACTCAATCCAGCAAATCCTTTCAGTATTCCCACAATGGGACCCCGGCTTTTGGGGAAGTTCTGCACGCACGAAACTAGAGCTCCTGTGTTGAAGTAAGTCTCACCATTGGTTCCAACAAATATAGCAATGCATAGCTGCAGAATGAATAGCATCAAAGTGTTTTAACAGTAGGCTCCTTCATATTATTCATGAAAGATTATATAAAGCATATAGTTATCTTGGCAAACATTCTCAAATTGTACTTGGCAAAATAACATTTCATTATTCTCTAATAACTAATAATAGAGATAAAAGTAGAACTATGATCTGAGGCCATGGCCAGGGTCTAGCTCCCCTCCTTAGACACAGAAAAACAAATCAAATTTACGACTTCGCAAAATTGGACCCAAGCAGCTACCTTAATTTTTATTTATAATTAAAAAACTACTTCAAAATCAAGATGTGTACCTCACTTCACACATAATAATTCTACAATTTGCGGTTTTTCTTTGATGCAGACCACTGGTCAATAAGTAAGTCTTAGACCTCAATTTTCTCGATCCTTAAATAATTTTAGAAAATTTAAAATCGTCACAAACAAACCAGCAATTGATTTTCCCCGAAACGAACTTCTCACCCATGTAATGTGCCAGCACAACCTCAAACTTTAAAGTTTTTAATATGACCTCAGAAAGAGGAGTGGATAATTAATATCATATCCAGTGTGCACTTAGAATCAAACATGAATATAACTAATAATTCCTCGAGATATCGACTATAACTATCCCATTAGAATTAACTAGATCATCATCTAATAACTGTTAATGAAACTAAAAAGCGTTCAAATATCAGTCAATCAAAAGAAAGACGAGGAATTTCAAAGTGGAACTAAATATTAAGAGGATTGTGATTATTGAACTCACCACCCAGAGAGGCAAGGTAGGCAATCTATTGGTGACTATAAGCCAAACCAAGCCATACCCAACAAAGTTTTGGACCGCCCCGATGAGCATGACCGACCAAATTGGAAGGAACTCGACAAAACTCCCGGCTACAAATCCAACACTGTCACCCAAGTCCTTAGCCACACCCAATATGGCAATCTGTCTCTGGTTGTAACCCATGGCTGTTTTTATGACAGGCGATATGCTGCCAAACAAGTAACCAATCCCTGCACAGGACTGAACCCACATTGCACAGACGAACACCAGCCATCTGTTGCTCAGAAACCTCTTTACTTTCTCAGCTAAACCAACCATACTTGTCTCCGCTGCAACTTTATCACTTTTGTCAGGTCTCTTCAATTAGATTCTGGGAAGCTTGTAGAGGAGGCTTGCGTCACAGAGACCAACTTAGAACTGGAGAATTATTGACTTGCGAACATTGATAAAGTAAAATAAAACGTGCAATACATGGGCGCTAAAACAATCATAGCCGTGACATGAGACAATACTGAGAAATGAAAATGACATGTTTTACAGCACGATGCAACAACGGTCAGCGATGGGAACATATAATTATGATGTAGGCTAAACTTTACAAAATTACCGACTGCGTTTTATCTCTTGAATAAATTATTTTACAAGGTGTGAACATAATTTTAAGCACTCCTCCCCCCAAAATCTGGGTTGTGTTTAAGGTTTCTTCCCATTTATGTACGCGTCTCTCCTCCCAATTTATGGAAGCTTATTTCAAACTGCGGTTTAAAGTATACATCAATAAATCTCGAATTGAATATATGTATTTGTAGTATGTATTTGTCCAAAAAAAAATAAAAATTAATAACTATTCATGCTGCACTGTATAATTTTAGTGGAAGATACATTTTCCATCATATGCATCCTAAATGGTCGGCAAAAAGCCAACAAGCGGTCCTTTGTTTATTATTATTTTGTATTTTCACTTTATGGATGAACAAGGTATAGTATCATATTTAAGAAAATAGACATAGGAGATTTGAGAGAATGATCCAAAGAATTATAATAGAATAATGGAATGACATTTCTAAGAGGATTAACATGGAAACAGCTGGTCCATGTAATATGGAGATAACGATTCTCCATTCAATTGACAATAATTAAAATTAAATAATCCTATTGGCCACTTGACATAAGATATGCTAGTTTTATGTAAAGCTAGTGGCCACTTTAAGTGTCAAACAATTTCCCACGAAGGGAATATCGTAGCACATCACTTGGCAGTTTTGACTCTCTCCCCTGAAGGAGATATGTTCTGGGAGGAATTAAGCCTTGACCTTATTTTTCTTTATTCTGGTTGAATGAAGTTGTCTTAAGCTTAAAAAATAATGATAATAATATTATGAGTAAATTATTATTTAACTACCCAATTTAAAACTATATTTAAATGAAGCAAACTTTTCGATTTTAATTAGCTCTCTGTCGTTAAGGAATGTTCATTAGTATTAATTGATTAAGGGATAAAATTATCTTTTGACCTTATTTTTTAATTTTTCTTTTATAATAACTTTAAAATAAATTAAATGATTGTTTTAATAAGAAGATAGATGATAGAGATTAATTTAGAAAAAAAAATTAAAATATAAAATAAAATTTTTTCATTAAATCTTCACTATCCATCGTAACTTTAAAAAAAATTAAATAAAAATTAAATTATCACACAATTCAATTAGTACTCTTAAAATCAAATCATTAGTATACATAAATCCAAAGTGCAATTGCGCAAGCTCTTTAATGAATCAAGCATTATCAATATCATCTCCATTCAACAAACTAAAGCTTTGAAAAAAAAAACAAAAAAAAAAAAAAAAAACAAACGAACTAAAGCTTCAATGTAATAACCATAACTAAATTCATTGTTTAGTGCAAAAACAATTTCTTGAAAATGTAATTCACATTGTGGAATGCATCCATCAAACTTAAACCTACCTAATCAATCGGTAGATTTTTTTTTTTTTTCAATGTTTTTATAATTTGTTTATTTCATGTTAAAATGTATTTTATGTGCATTATCAACTTCATAGACCTAATGCTTAGTATTAATGACAATCTGATGAAACTTGAAGGTCAGTAAGTTAAAGACGTGGCGATTTAAAGTGGTTAGCAAGACTTGAAGAAAGCTTGGAGAAAGTAAGCTCATATGTGATAATGATCAATCAATGTTTGGTTTGCATTAATGGTCATACATTAAGTAAATCATTCATATGAGCTTGTAGCATATAAGTTTGTGACTAATAGTAAGTGTGCATTTTAACATGTGGTGTGTGTTTGCATGTTTCTCACAAAATTCAATTCTAAGGGTATGTTTCCAAAAGGCATTTTCAGGATTATATATTCTTCTTTGAAGACCAGTTCTTCACAAAATATATATATAGCCCGTGATCAAGCATAATAATGACAAAATAAAAGTGAAAATAAGAAAAAAATATAAAAAATTTTTAACGTGATTCGATTATATGGAATGAGTCTACGTCCACCGCTATATAATTGTTTATAAGAGAAGATAGATAATTAGGGTTCAGAGGTTAAAAGTCTGAACCGGATTGAAAGGATAATCTAGTCATCGAAGATCCCTCTTTTCTATCTAACGGACTCTATTTATATTGTTAGGTTCCTTGTCCTTATAAAAATAAAATTCCAAATTCTAGGAAGATTTAGGATTTTTTTTTTCCCTATTTTACATCAAACTACATTAAATATGAAGTTGTGGAGTTGAATTACACTTTTTGGAAATTTTTGATTTCGAAGAATTGATGATGAATTTTTTTCATTTTCAAGATCCTGCTCTGATAAAGAATACATGCAGACTTCTGTTATTAGAGCTGTCTTTAGAAGACACAAGTTGCTTCTCATTCGAGTTAGCTTGTTGCTCATTAATGCTCTATTCGTTGCTAGTCTGCTCATTGCTGCTTGAGGTAATGTGCCTTATGCTGACAGGGCACATTTTATGAGCCCTAGTAATGATGTCACCCCTTTGGGCTTCTGAACTTTCGGGCTTTTCATTCCCTTATTAGGGCTTAAGGTTTTAGTGTTACTTTTAGACACCATAATAGTGAAATCAAATAACTTTTCAGTTGAAACTATGAAATAAATGTATATATATGATGAAACCGACTCGTATGAACTAAACAAATAGAACCACATCCTGCTATTTAGGGCCTACTGAAACAAGTAACAACCTTTAGGTCTGCCAAAAAAATAAAAAACATAAACCAACATTGGTTTAACAAGCAATCATATATAAATTAATCATCTGCTGACAAGCAACAAACTTAATCCCTCTTTGAAGCCAAGAAAAACGACCTTACAAAGCTTGCTTTTTTTCAAGGGAAAATTGCCCTCTACAGCCGATTTCGAAGTAATACGAGCAGTGTAAATGCTTGGTCCGGCTAGCAGTTTAATCAAGTTCTCAAAGCCTGTAAATTAATGCAGAACAAGCACTGGTTGCTTCTTCTTCTGACTCAATTATGTGACCTTCCGTAGAGTTGAGCATAAACACTTCTAGTTCTGTGGACGACAATCAAACTCAATACCATCGCAACAACACATAAAATGGCCATGATACCACAAGTGAGAGAGTAGCATATGGAACCCACACAAGTGAGTGTTTCGTCATTTTGAAGAGGAACTGTAAGCATTGGTCCAATGTACGGCTTTAGAAGGGCAGCTTGTTGCTTTGCATAATGGTCATATATTCCACTGGCAATCACACCAGATAATATTAGAGAACCAGCAGGACTTGCCAACGTTAGAAAATTATACAAGGCACCAAAACTCTTCAAGCCAAACAGCTCCGAAACTGCAGCTGGCACGACTGCCCAGTGTGCACCATAACATAGTCCAATTACAGTAGTCACAACATATATTTGACCCGGCCATCCCAAAGCGTAGTAGAGGAGTGCAAAAGCCATGAATACCTGAACCACAGCCATTGCCACCGGTCTTGGGTATGCAAATTTTCTGATGAATTAATTAAGCAGGCAAATTAGGAAAAACATGCATCATCTAATGTAAAAGTACTGAACTTATTATAAGGCACTAGAAATATAAGGTTGCACCTTACGATGGCTTCTGAGAAGTATCCACCACCAACGCGGCCAAGAAAATTCCAAATGCTGATCATTGATACGTATATATCTGTATCATTGTACCCCAGAGATTCACAAATCTGACCCAGATTATCAATAATTGTCAACCCAGATCCAGAAGCTAATACCAGGGAGAAAAATAAAAGCAAAAAATCTGCCTTTATCAGTGCCTGAAGCAAAGTAAAATCCTCTCCTCTACGTGGACCTTTCTTACGCTTGACCCTAACAGCTCCTTCTGCGGCTGCTTGCAAAAGTTTAGCCTGCAACTGATTAATTCGTTTTAGTCTTTCTGACGCTGGAAGTGAGTCTACTTCTGGAGGCTTCTCATCTTCAACCTCACTTAGAATCACTTCTTCTCCATCCCGGTGAGCTCGACCAATTTCTTGCTTATTTGACTCAGTGATAAGTGTTTCCTCTACTGGATCTCTTGGTTCCAAGAAGAAAACCAATATAACAGGAATTATCATTGGAAGCAATATGAGAACAATCAGAATTGACACAAGTACGGTAATTACAGTTTGATTCATATCAACAAGATCTTCAAGCAGCAAGACACCCAAAATATAGGCTGCCAGAATGAGGCAAACAGAATAGGTGAATAAAAAGCATGAACTATCTGAGGACCTCACTTGTTTGTGACCTCCTACAGGTCTAATAATGAACATAAGAGCTATTGCAACCATTGTTGGTCCAACTGCAACTAAGAAAATCAGCGATGCTTCACTCGGAGAATTGATCATGACATAAATTTGAGTCAGTATTGCACCACTCAATCCAGCAAATCCTTTCAGTATTCCCACAACGGGACCCCGGCTTTTGGGGAAGTTCTGCACGCACGAAACTAGAGCTCCTGTGTTGAAGTAAGTCTCACCATTGGTTCCAACAAATATAGCAATGCACAGCTGCAGAATGAATAGCATCAAAGTGTTTTAACAATAAGCTCCTTCATATTATTCATGAAAGATTATATAAAGCACATAGTTATCTTGGCAAACATTCTCAAATTATACTTGGCAAAATAACATTTCATTATTCTCTAATAACTAATAATAGAGATAAAAGTAGAACTATGATCTGAGGCCATGGCCAGGGTCTAGCTCCCTTCTTAGGCACCAAAAAACGAATCAGATTTACAATTTTGCAAAATTGGACCCAAGTAGCTACCTTAATTTTCATTTATAATTAAAAGACTACTTCAAAATCAAGATGTGTACATCACTTCACACATAATAACTCTACAATATGAGGTTTTTCTTTGATGCAGACCTCTCAATTTTTTCGATCGTTAAATGATTTTACAAAATTTGAATTCGTCACAAACAAACCAGCAATAGATTTTCCCTTAAATGAACTTCTCACCCATGTAATGTGCCAGCATAGCCTCAAACTTAAAAGTTTTTAATATGACCTCAGAAAGAGGAGTGGACAATTAATATCATATCCAGTGTGCACTTAGAATCAAACATGAATATTGCTAATAATTCCTTGAGATATCGACTATAACTGTCCCATTAGAATTGAAGGAGAGACATTGATATAGAACTGATGGTAAACTTCCTACAATGAAAAGAGTAACAAATTTTGAAGGGAAAATATAATTTGATGAAACTAACCAGTCAAGCATGATGGCTTATGAGTTATGACTCATCAATGCAAATTATGCATATATGATTATGAACCAGTCATGGTTGCAGAGGGGAAAGAGAAAACGCCGGTCTCCTCTATTGTGAAAATTTCCCACTAATATTTAAATTTTAATTGTCATTTCTGTTAAATTGTCATTTCAAATCAATGAGAAATCACCATTTTTACAAATCTAATCAAGAAGAAAAATTGCAGGAAACATTACAGAACCGGCTAACAATTAGAAAGATACAAATTACCAGCTTCTTGCAAGACACAAACTAGATCACCATCATCTAATAGCTGTTAATGAAACAGGGAAGAGCTAAAATATTAGTCAATCAAAAGAAAGACGAAGAGTTTTCAAAGTGGAACTAAGTATTAAGAGGGTTGTGATAATTGAACTCACCACCCAAAGAGGCAAGTTAGGCAATCTATTGGTGACTATAAGCCAAACCAAGCCATACCCAACAAAGTTTTGGACCGCCCCGATAAGCATGACCGACCAAATTGGAAGGAACTCGACAAAACTCCCGGCTACAAATCCAATACTGTCACCCAAGTCCTTAGCCACACCCAATATGGCAATCTGTCTCTGGTTGTAACCCATTGCTGTTTTTATGACAGGCGATATGCTGCCAAACAAGTAACCAATCCCTGCACAGGACTGAACCCACATTGCACAGACGAACACCAGCCATCTGTTGCTCAGAAACCTCTTTACTTTCTCAGCTAAACCAACCATACTAGTCTCCTTTGCAACTATATCACTTTGTCAGGTCTCTTCAGTTAGATTCTGAGGATCTTGTAGAGGAGGCTAGCGTAACAGAGAGACCAACTTAGAAGTGGACAACCATTGACTTGCAAACATTATTAAAGTAAAATAAAACGTGTAAAACACAGCCGCTAAAACAATCATAGCTGTGACAGGCGACCGTCGGTCGTTATAGCTGTAAAGACGTGAACGGCCAAGTTTGAAATTCTGATCAAATTTGATTCCTGATAATGAGCAATGAGAATGACAATTTTTTTTTTTTAATTTTTTTTTTTTAAAGTAGTATACTTTTAAGACACGGCACATGACATAGCTACCGAAAGTTGGAAGAATGAGAGACCACCCACTGATAGAAAAATTACCACAGACATAATTGCGGAAGATGTTTAAACCCATCTCTCTTGAGCAGAAACAGGGAGGGCGGTGCCAACTGTTTCACCCACAAACAAGCGAAAATGACATGTTTTATAGCACGATGCTACAACAGTCGGTGATGGGAATATATAATGATATGCAGAGTAAACTTTAATTTTAATATGGTTATTCATGTTTATGTAATGACGACATAGATTAAACTTTAATTTTTAACAACTATTCATGTTTTAATGTACAAATTTAGTGGAAGATGCATTTTACATAATTTACTTCTTCAATTATTGATCCATAATTTGTATTTAAAGACATGATGAAACTTAAACTTTTGATTTATTAAAATCAAAAGAAGTGCTCAACCACTTATATTAAGAGATAATGTGTAATCAAGCAGTCCCTTGTTTATTATTATTAGTATTATTGTTTTGTGTTTTCACTTTATGGGTCAACGAGGCATGATATTATATTTGAGAAGGTAAACATAGGAGATTGGACATGAGGATCCAAAGAATTAGAATAGAATCATGAATATAGAATGACATTTCTTAAAGGATTAATTTGGAAACTACTGATCAATGTAATTTGGAGATAATGATCTTTCATTTAATTGACAATAATTCAAATTTAAATGGTCCTATTGCAAGAAAAGGAAAAAAGAAAATAGGTTGTTACTTGATAGCCCTCAAGAAAAAAGAAAAACCAATGAATAAATTGTCATTGGAGATCAATTGATTTGAAAGTATACCTTCATCAGTCTGGCAAACTACATTGAATTTTCATACAAGTTTTTTTTTTTTTTTTTTTTTTTTATTGGAACATTGAAGTTCCCCTCTCTTTGAATTAAGGCGACAAACTGATACAAAATAATCAAAATTAGTGTTTTGCTTATTAGTTTTTTTCGAAGTGGGCCGGTCTTGATCGTGAAAGTGGGATCCGTTACTCATTTATTTCATAGTGATCCTATTTCCTATGAGTTCACATGTCATTATAAATTCTTTATTAATGTTTATTTCAGTCTTGTATAAAATTATTATGAAAACTAAAGAAAAGCTATAACACCACTTACCTCAGAGTTTGTTTTCATTTATTACTTTGTACATTTAACATTAAACTCGTTAAGATGTATTTATTATTATTTTTTAAATGATCATATAATTACTAAAAAATCATTTAAAATAAAGAAAATAAATTTTAACATATCACTATCTGAATTACAATTGAAATATTTTCTTCCAAAATTATTCTGACAATAGTAATATAATTTTTTATATAATGCATCATGCAAAAATGAAAATGATCAGTCTTTATATAAAGCTAGTAATTGATAACTCTTCTCTTTTCCAGTCAAGTAATAATTTCTTTACAATAAACATTGCTATTTATAGAGTATTTAGTGGTAAAAAAATAGCCATGCCTACAACTAAGACCATAGATCTTTCTTTCTTTCTTTTTTTTTTTTTTTCTTCAATTGAATCTATAAAACAACATTTCATCTTTTTTTTTGGGGGTAACAACAACATTTCATCTTAGTGTCTAAAATATCTCTAAAATCTAGTACTAATTTGTGATACTAGCTAAATGATGCTTCTTTGTTTCTTATATCCAATTTCCGTTACTTGGAATTCCAAGATGCGTGGCGCTCTGCATGAAATCAGTGTTGTTTATTCTTCTTAATTTCCTTCAGTTTTCAATTTGAGATAACTTATCAGACACAAATTTCGTTCTCAATTAGCAGCAGTTGTTCTCATAAATACACTTGATCTTGTTTAGATTTCATACGCAAGAAGAAAGAATCCGGCTGATACAGGCAACGGCTGATACGGCCAGCATTGAACAAATGTGGCCGTGGGTTCCTTTTGAAAATTAGATCATGTCATGACAGAACACAGCCGTCTCCTGATTCTTTGAAGTCGATGTCCATGTGTTTTGTCCTCATCACCACAACTCCTTAGATCGCGTGGCGGACTTATCACATTTGTCCTCTTGTTTCTCATAAGTCCGAGGGCTTATGCTCCACTCATTGCAACTTTCAACGCATATATACTACAAGTATACCGACCTTCTACGCTTCAAGCACCCCAGCAGCACAGCAAGTATTTAATTTATTATGAGTAATACTAATTTTTTAAATATTTTATTTAAATTTATATTCAAATAATATTTTATTTAAATTATAAAAATTTTATAAATAATGAGGTGATGTGTAATTAATAATATCTTTAATAATTCATATATAATATCATTTGAACATAAATTTTAAAAAAATATTTAAAAAAATAATATTATCCATTTATTATATAATAAAAATAGATTTTTGTTTTGTTGAATTTGTAAAAAATCGTATCTTTTCTACCAATTTTAATTAGGTTGTGTAGATTTCTTTTTCATCATGGATTTTCCATGATGACTACAACTATCTTCTCCAATTGATCATTGATCCTCTAATTTAATCTAACTATGTTAAATTAATATTCAACTAATTAAATTTAGCAGTTTTTTGTTTTTTTAACTTATCATTTAATGAGCATGAATTGAATTTATTAAATTATTTTTATTTATTTTTTAAATGATTAAATAATTTAAAATTACTAAAAAAATAACTTAAAATAAAAAGTAAACTTTCAAAATAGTGCAAAAGCAATGAAAAACAAAAAAACAAAAAAAAAAAAAAAAACAAAATCAAAATCAAAATCAAAATCAAATGTATATTTCATGACTTATGACCCCCATCATCATCGGTTCAAAGTTCAAACCAGTAGTTGTGTCTACTAGATAAGTCCAAACTAGTTATAGTGTCTACTAGATAAGTCCAAACTAGTAGTTGTGTCTACTAGAGAAGTCCTAAAGTCACACCTGGACCAAATGAAAGAAATGCTTTTTATACAAAGGTTGGTAAACATCATTATTATTGTCACGTCATTTTTTTTTTTTTGAAACTTGGAACTTGTGGAGCATGTTTAACCATACGCAACTTGCCTTGTTGTGTGAATTACAACAACAAATGACAAGTTCTGCAGTAAGGCCCAGACTTGGGTGATCTTTTGAAAACTGGTAGTCGCGTTTGGCGACTGCAAATTCAACAACCATATGCATTTTTTAGCCTAAACCACCTGCATATTCGAACTAACAGTCTAATCATCACTTGTTTTCTTTTTGCTTAAAGCATATCATATATCAGACTTCTTATGAATAAGTATTTGTAAACTTTGATACTTCTTTTATTTATTTTTTTTAAATTACTAATATCATGTCAGAATACTATCCGGATCAGTTGAGATGAGACTCTAAAGTATAATATGAATTTCTATTCATAGATACAGGAAGGGCTGGTTGAGATGAAACTCTAAAGTATGGTCCGAATTTCTGCTCCTAGATATAAGAAAGGGCTACACACATAAAGTAAAAAAACTAATCATAATTAGTGAGAGGATGGAGATTGAACCCATGACTTGATACATAGATGGGTGTGACTATACTACTCTATCAACCCCATTTGACGCGTAAACTTTGAGACTTTGAATTAACAATTCAGTGCACACCACATACAACTGAAGGTCTAATGGTTAGTGCCTATAACACAAATTCTAACAAGATAACAAATAGCTACTAATTATTAATCACCATGATCTTTTATCTCCCCAACAAGAAATTAAGGATAGAAATATCACAACTTTTAGAAATAATACTCCACGATGCGCAGTCCTCAATTTTATGACTTTCATATTGGAACTTGATTCTTCAAAGCTATCTTCATGTGTTTTTATCATATATAGTGATGGAAATCTCAACACATTTTCAGTTCACTTTTTAACAAGTCAGCATTACTTTTTAGCATCAGTGTACTTCAAAACAACTACACCTAATTATCAAATATCACTATGCTTTGTCACAGCCTCTCGTAATTTTTCATTTTCTTATGGAAATTAAGACCGAGAAATTTTTCCTTTCAAAACATAGCAGATAGAGGATCTTCAGGAAATCAAACTTTTACAATATACAGTGTTCCTATATTTGGGTTAGCCATATGTCCCTACTCTACGCAATACAGTTACAACTGGAGATTGTTGTCCTTCTCCACATAGGATTAACTTCGAAGGGCAATGGTAAATTGTCCAAATATTTTGTCAAATAACATGGCACCTGAGTTGTAATTAACACATCATACACACATCATTTCTTGATTCACATAGTGTTGACAAATCAAAAGTCACAACATTTAAGCAAACAATTTGAACAAGCTAGCCAATATTATCTGTTCCATTCCAAATTTCCAATGCCTAGTCCAACCAGTAGCAATTAAACAGAGGTCTGCAAACAGGGTTTAACAATCAACAGTACCCAGAAACGTTATGAAGCAATTACAGAATGTACGAAAACGAATTTAATGTTACACATAATTTCAAAACTTGCATTTCCCTGCTAACAAGTTCCCAGGTATCAGACATTTGGTTTAAATTTAATAACATCGGCTGCAATCCAACTGATAATTACAGATTCACATAATGTTGTAGTGAAGCCACTGATCTCGTAAAGTGGATAAATTTAGTAAGGTTAATTAGTCCATAGAATCAAAACTGGGAGCATACCAACCTAAGTAATCCAAAATTTTCTTCATTCTCTCTTCCTGTCCCTTTGAGTCCCCAAAAGCGGTTGTGAAGGGGTATACATAGGTTACTTTTGTGGCCATAGTCCTATAAGAAACCACATCACCTTTCACCAAGAACTCCAGCACATCCCGCCCAAACCCTCCATCCACCTCAGCTTGCAAATATTGACCTGATTTGTGTCCACATAAGTAGTCTTTTCATGAGAAAACTATACAATTTGTATTAACCAGATTCACTATACATATAGAACAATAAAAATCCTAAATTTGGTTTACTTTATTGTTCTTATCTGCTACTAATTTTCAATTAAAGTAAATCAAATTACCATATGGGGTCTCTTCATTGACGTGAAATTTGACATTTTTCTGTGTTTCCAGGATAGCTTCCTGCAATCTCTACAAGAAAAGCAAAACCAAACCGACCTTCAATCTAGCCATTAAAGACTCAAATACAAAATGAAAATCCAGATTAAAAAATAGGCAAGTGTCATTAAAAAAGTATGTATATAACCTGAATTGCATTCTCTGTGGAATTGTCAGTAACCCTCCAAGGGAAAGCAAAGGATGATGATTTGGGGTTTGTGGAGACACAACCTGGATTTATTGATGGACAAGGGCGGATTTTGCTGCAAGCATTTAATTGCACAAATATAAATAAAGTGAAGATGATGAATCATGAAGCATTAAACCTGAGAGCAAAAGAAACATACCCATCATCTTGTAGTCCAGTTTGCAAGTTCTTGGACAGAGAAAAAGGGGTTGTGGGAGGGAGAAGAGGGGACTGCTGAGAGTTGACAGAAGGGATGGCCAAAGAAGGCAATGGAGAGTTGAAAGTGACAGTGAGAGCTAAAGAAACTAAATTTGAGAGAAGAATGGGTTTAAAGTTGGAATTTTGAGAAGTGGGTTTTGGAATTTGATGGTAAAATGAGATTGGTGAAGATAATTTGATGGATGAGAGATGAAATGGAGGGAAAATATGACCAATCAAACTCATCTTTCTTTAACTTCGTTATCCTCTTCCCATGTTCTTTCTGTACTTATTATATCTTTACTTATTATTAGTCTTTATAAATATAATATAATCGAAACCCTTCACAATTGTCGATATGTCCGAGTGGTTAAGGAGACAGACTTGAAATCTGTTGGGCTTCGCCCGCGCAGGTTCGAACCCTGCTGTCGACGACTTTTAGTTATCCTTTCACTGATTTTTCATTATTTGTTAAAATTTACAAAATTAACTCGTTCCGTTTAGAGTGATAATTTGAATCATAATCGATATGAAAATAAGAATATTACTGATTAGATTTAAGCATAAAAAGATTGTATCACTAATCGTGTTAACATGTCATGCTAGTTAGATTTAAGCATAAAAGGATTATATCACTAACCATATTAACATATCTAACCCGATTAATAATCATCGGTCCTAAAATAATTTCCATCCAATTTTTGGTGTTTTAGTGACCAAAATGAGCAAAAGACCACGATACTTTTTTTTGGACTGTTATCCACTTAAATTAAAAATATAATTGCATAAAAAGAAGTTAAAAATATAAATATAAATATAAAAAATAATTAAAAAATGAATCATTAATAATAACTATAACCAATAAATATAATAAATTTAAATTTAAATTAATTAATAATTAAAATTTTTAATTTCATCAGATTAACGGTGGAGATCCTACCCTTTTTTTAAAAAAAATTAAAAATTAAAAATTAAAAAAATAAAATTGGTGAACACCCGGAAGACTTCCATCAACTTTCATCATCTCCCAATCCACCTGAAACCCTAAAATTAGCCCCAACCATAGCCCTTCATCATCAATCAATCTCCCAAATCAACCCAGATGGAATCCACTCGTCCCCACTTCATCAACCAAATCAACCCAGATCATCCATTCTTCAACATATTCAATCCATTTTTTTTTTAATAAAAAAGTAAAAACGCAAAACCATCACCCCTTCATCACCCACAACCAAACACCAAATCTGGGCTTGTAAATGGCAGGCAGCGCAAAGCCGCCGCTGACGGAGGAGACCCGCAGTTCCCGTAGTCGACGATCTGGGCTTCTGGGTCTGCGAATCCGGGTGAGCGACTGGGCATCTGGTTTGAAGGTCTGCTACTTCGACCATGCAGGCGAGCTTCAAGTTCGAACATTCGGGTTCATCTAGGATCGAAGAAGAAGAAGAAGAAGAAGAAGAGTGAGGGGGAGACGGTGGCTAATGAAGAAGAAGAAGAGTGAGGGAGAGAGAGGGACACGGTAGCTGGTGAAGAAGAAGAGGAAGAGGAGAGAGGTTAACGCTCGCTGTTGAAAAAAAAAAAATTATTTAGTTTTTATTTTTTTACTTTTTTATTTAATGAAAATTTTAAGAAATGGATTCCAGCTGTCCTAAATGCACATGGATGTCATCAAGAGCAAATGACCTTTTTATCCTTCAAACTAACGAATCCGTTACTTTATCAACGGATTTACTATTTTATTTAACGATTAAACTGTTTTAATTATTATTTTTAAAGTCAGAGTTGTTTGATATTATTTTAATTTCAAGGGTAAATTAATAATAACCCTTTTATTATTGAACGGTTTTTATGTAATCCTAGTCGTAACTATACAGTTAAAAACTCAATTTCCAAGTTTCCATCCAGCAGCCACACCGCACCACACCACACAACACTAGTTCATCTCTTTCTCCAAGTGGCCGCCGATTCATCCCCGACGACCACCAGCCACACTTCATCTCCGGTGTTTCAAGGTAAAATCCCATCTTTCTTCTTCCTTGTTGTTCGACTTTATTCGAGATTTCAACTGATTTTGTTGTGGTAACAATCTGCAGGGCTGTCGCATACATTCCTCTCACAGTTTTGGCAGTTCCATCTTCTGTTCTTACTGTAAGTATTAAAATTCCATTTCTGATGCTTATGCTATCATGCTACCTGTCTGTTTTTACTCAACAAAATGATTCCTTTTTTTTTTTTAATTTTCTTTTTCATTATTATTTTCATCAACCTACTACAGAAATGTTCAATTCATAGTGCTCATCTCAGACTCTCTCTTTATCAGCTTGTTGTTTGCTTGGATGATTTACAGATATCTTCATATATTTTTTTGTCAATTAAAGGATACTACTTGTTGTTTGTTTCATTTGGCCATTAAGGAATTAGAATTGTTGTTTGTTGTTTAAAGTGATTGTAATTAGTAAATGATGTGGAAGGAGAGAAATTTTGAGGGGCTGTGAGTTTGGTATGATAGAGAAATTTTATACTTGACTTGTTCAAATAATTGAATTAAATTGATCTTTATGTGAGCTTGGTTGTGAATACCTGCCAAAAAATTCCTAATCTTGATAATCATATCCTAAAATATTTGTTGTTTCATTGAAGTAGACAAAAAAAACATGATTTTGAAATGGCATTTCTTTTCATCAGCACATGTCATTATATTATTTCTATACAAATTTTGCTGAATGAAAAATGCATTTACTGATGCTCAACCGCCCACTTGCACATTCAAAACATAGTTAACAGCGTACTATAGCCCACTTAATTTCTCATTGTTGGTGGACAATGAAACAAATTACTTCACCGTTATATTATGTACAAGCCATGGATGCTTTTTACTTGTTTATTTGTCTTATCTTTCCTTTGAGAAATTCTTTGAGAATCTGCTGTTTGTGATTCCATTTTCAATACCAAAAGTAAAATTGGAATAACAATTATCTTTCAAAATTGAGAGGGTTTTTTGAAACATTGTTGAACTTGTTGGTCATTGGATACCATTCAAGAGACAAACTAAGTTGTACTTATTTGGTTTCATTTGATGAGCCAACTGTTATAGGTTTTCTTCGATTGCTTCTTATAGACTGTCTTCACATGTTATGCATTGCAAAGATCAAAGATCATGCTTGATTTGTTTAATTTACTAATTAATCTACCCCCTTTTAAGATGTTTCCTCATACTATTGTATTATTAAACTTGATTTGAGCCCTTAATCAAGGGATTGTTAGATTTAAAATTGAAGGTGCATATGTACACACTATTGATTGTCCTCATACTATTGTTAGATTTTCTCATTGTTTGTTAAAATATATATATATATATATTTTCATGTATAAATGTGTAATTTACTAATTAGCTAAATTTTAGTTATTATTTTTTGGTTTGGTGGACGCAATCAATAATTGATGATGTTGTTTTTTGTTTGTTTGGTTTTTTTTTTTTTTTTTTTTTTTTTTTAATTTTAATTTTTTTTATGAAGGACTACATTTACGGACATGTTTCTATGAACTTAGTTATCTACTTATCTTTGTGGAAGTTTGTATTTTTATGTTTTGGATTGTATTTCTAGATGATTGTATTTTCATGAGAGGGTTTTTCAAAACATTGTTGAACTTGTTGGTCATTGGATACCATTCAAGAGACAAACTAAGTTGTAGTTATTTGGTTTAATTTGATGAGCCAACTGTTATAGGTTTTCTTCTATTGCTTCTTATAGACTGTCTTCACATGTTATGCATTGCAAAGATGAAAGATCATGCTTGATTTGTTTAATTTACTAATTAATCTTCCCCCTTTTTAGATATTTCCTCATACTATTATATTGTTAAACTTGATTTGAGCCCTCAATCAAGGGATTGTTAGATTTAAAATTAAAGGTGGATAAATACACGCTATTGATTGTCCTCACACTATTGTTAGATTTTCTCATTGTTTGTTAAAATATATATATTTTTTTTCATGTATAAATATGTAATTTACTAATTAGCTAAATTTTAGTTATTATTTTTTGGTTTGGTGGATGCAATCAATAATTGATGATGTTGTTTTTTGTTTTTTGGTTTTTTCTTTTTTTTTTTAATGAAGGATTATATTTATGGACATGTTTTTATGAACTTAGTTATCTACTTATCTTTGTGGAAGTTTGCATTTTTATGTTTTGGATTGTATTTGTGGATGATTGTATTTTCATGTTTTTATTGTATTTATAGATTTAAGAGGTAAACTTAGTTATTTCACTTGTGTTTATATTTTATTTTGTTTTGTCTTAGATCTATATTAAATGGGTTATAAATGGATCATTAAACGGGTCATCTAAATGAGTCATTAACTTAGTTATTTCACTTGTGTTTATATTTTATTTTGTTTTGTCTTAGATCTATATTAAATGTCTTAAATATAATTAAATGGGTTATAAATGGATCATTAAATAGGTCATCTAAATGGGTCATTAACGGGTCATCTAATGTGTCAATAAACGTGTAAATAATCGACCCGTAAATAAGCGGGTTACCGTGTCGTGTTCATGTTGACTCATAAATAATTATGTCATGTTTGTGTTTAAGGGATTTAACCCGTTTATTAATCATGATGTGTTCGTGTCAAGCAAAAAATAATCCTGTCGTGTTCATGTTGACCCAAACACAACCAGCCAACTTGAATTGCCATTCTTAAATCTTAATTGTACCGGTTGATGTTAGGGTTTGTATTAGGAAGGCAGAAAAATGGAAGAAAGCAGCAGCATGGTGTTGAACGCAGTAACAATGTCGTCGAAAACGACTCAAGATTTAGCGAAAGATGGACAGAAGCATCTAGAAGAAACAATAGAAGCAGCTTTCGAGATCCTTTCTTCAATGAATGACGAGCTCTGCAACCCCTCCTTGTGGTCCACCATTCCTACTCCTAACACCCCCGACGATTCCAACCATCATATCGACATGCCCTCCCTCCTTTCTGGCACTGCCAATGGCACTCTCGACGACGCTCGCCATCGCTACAAAACTTCTGTCGCGTCTCTTCGTGCTGTCCTCTCCGCAATTCCTAACTCTACCAAGGCTAAATCATTTCAAGTGACTTCATTGTCTCCAGTAGATGATGTTGAAATTGATAAGCTAGAAGAGCGAGCCTCTGCTCTAAGAAAGGTATTTGACTTCTTTAGTTTATGTTCAAATCGTTGCGATTGCTTTAGCATTTTGATATTTTCCCTTGTATGCAGGAACTTGCCAACAAGAACGAATATCTGAGGCTTCTCATAGATCAGCTACGAAATCTCATAACTGACATATCTATGTGGCAGAGTCCTTGTTCTGTCTGAAATCCCCACTAGAGAGCCTCAAGCTGCTCATCTTTACATCGCTCCATTATCTGACTTCGAAAACTTTTTATTCATCAAATTGTTTAATGAAAGAAATTTCGGCTATTGATATGTTGATCTAATAGTCATTGATGTAGTAAACTCTTATGATGATTATATAAAGTGAATTTGAAAGAATTCAGTATGTAATTGTGGTTCTACTTGATGTTTGGAGGGGTGTTTGCATAGCCAAGCTTAAAGCTTTTTTATGAATTGCTGGACATGTGACTTGACTCCAAATTTGAAGCAAGGTTTTGTACAGTTGGTGAAAATTTCGTAGAATATCAAGCTTTGTGTATATGGGTCTAGTGATCTATGTAACAACATTGAAGGCCACAAATGCATAGACAAAAATAACAAAAGATTCGCTTACAGTCTACTACATCCTTATTATGCTCGTGTATGGTCATCGTTTGATTTTCCTTCTCGGTGATTTTGTCTTAAATCTCTCACTGTTATACATGGGTTCCTGATTAAGTTAATGATATAATGATTTTGTCATTTTACTCATTCCTTAATGTGCAGTTTTTTAGCTAGCGATAATCCTTTCAGAAAGGAGACAAAAAAAATCACTTAGCCATATGAATAGCGTTTTGGTCTGATTGCTGAGTCAACTGGTGATATGCTGATATTCAATTTTTTTTTACTGCATTACATAGACAACTGCACATAAAACATGTGAAAAGAAAGTGAAATGATTCTATGCTTCTTGTAGAAGCAGCTAGCGTTGCTAACTTTTGATCTGTGAAAACGTGGATATTTCGCTCAGGTGATCTTCTGATGATTGTTAGTTATGGTAACATTTGAAGACGAAAACCCTGGTACCAATCGGAAGGGAACGAGGACTACAGTTGCTTGCTATTTGTTTAATGCAAACAAGTGTGCTACGTTCTGATAATATCAAATGCGAGTTCCTCTGTAATTATGGTTGGATTTGTTTGGTGTAAGATATAATTAATGGCCTCAGATGGGACTGTGCCATCGTGGTAGGAGCCATTAAATTTTAACGAAAGTAAACCATGTGTTAATTAGCTGCAAATAGATTGATCAAAGCCAGAGGCTTGCGCGGCAGTCTTCTTAGCAGAATGGGGGCCACTCATTGTGCCAACTCTTGTTTGCTACCTACCGTACAAAGCGAAAGGGAAAACAAGAATAGGACTCAATCCACAATTTGCATTAATAAGTGCTTTTGATCATTGAATCCAAAACGCTAACCCAACATAGGTAAGATAGTATGGGTAAAAGTGATGCTTGCCATGTAGAGCTTTATTATGGTTATGTATGTTCTACAAATTATCTAGTATAACCAAGGATGGTAAAAATACTTAATCCAATGCAAACCGGTGGGGTATCAGTCTATTTGGGATGGGTTTGAGGTAGAAAATTGTAACTTGTTAAGGCATGGCTCTGGTTTAGGATAGGCCGATCTGGATCTATTTCAACTCATTATTACATAGATGCCTACACTTTTATGTTATAGTTATATGTTATTATTTGTGGGAGAATTTCACTATTTAGTAATAATATTTTAGTGTGTAACAAACTTTGTCATGTATATAGTAAGTATTTTGATATTTGTAATGATATTTTTTATGTACTAATTGCTTTAGTATCCGTGTTTAAAGAATTTATGTTATCTATGAATTTTATATTGATAATTATTTAGATGTGATGTTATATTAAAGTTAAAATTAAATTATTGTTTTTTATTTATATATTTATTTTTAATATTACTTATGTGATTTATTAAAAACTAAATCGGGTCAAACAGATCAGATTCAGGATAAACCATCCTAATCGTATTTGGGTTTGAGATAGAAAGTAACAATCCATTAGGGCAAGGATTGGGTTTGGGTCGGGCGTTGCCATCCCTAGGTATATCAAGTGGGTGTTTGATTGTTGACTCAATTATCTTTAGGGAAAAAAAAAAATCAATTATTTAGACATTTATTAACATATAGAGTTTATTGGAGTTTGATGATTTTTTGATAAGGTTACCCAATAAAAATATTCAATAATGACCCTTAAATAGTTATAAGATTATTCAATAATTACCCTTACAATTAATCCAAAATTGCTATTGAAGATACTGGTTTGGGTAACCTTTACCCAAATCAGTAAATTGGCAATTTCTTTTTTTTTTCAATAATAGATTTTAGTAGCATTCAAAATTTGTATAAACTCTATATTGATATTGTTAAAATTCTTTAAGAAATCCAATGAAAATCTTGAGAAGAATTGTGAGATTTGTTAAATATATATATATATATATATATATATATGTTTTAATAAAAATCACTTTAAATTTCATCCAAATCCATCACTTACATTAAATCTATAAAGCAAATTATTTTTTAATATACCTAAATTTTATTGGATTTTACACAAATCTGAATTGAACACATCTAAATTTTAATAGATTTCATATAAATCTTGATTGAATACATCGGATTTGCTTGAAGGATTAAGGAATGAAGAACGAGAATGATTGTTGGTGTATACTTATTCTAAATTAATCTATAATAGGAATACAATTGATGGGTCTTATACAAATTTAAGGATTATGGAATGAGATTGTCATTCCCTTCACTCTTCATGGGATTCTTAATTCTATTATCTTTTATAATTTAGAAAGTCTGTTTTATCCTTATTAAAAAAAAAAATTAAAAGAAGATAAAATTGGAAATTAAAAAATTGTAAAAGAAGAAAAAAAAAACTAATTTTATTTAGCAACTCATGATGACCAAGTAAATGTACCAAAAAGCTACACACAATGCTTCTTTTATAATTAGTAAAATCTCAATTGTTATATAGTTTTTTTCTTTTTTTTTTTCAATGCTTTTGGAGTACATAATTTTAATTAAGAGAATTTTTCTAATTTCAATTACTCCTTTCAAATTCTGAATCAGGTAAATATCTAAATGAAAATACTACTAATTCCGATTACAATACAATTGAAGTAAATAACATATTCTGATTCTGATACATCATTTTGATTACAGGTCAATCTAATACCAAATCATTCTGATTTCAGACCATTTTCTTTACTTCCAAGTAAACACAGTATTAGATTTCAATGGAATCCATTCAAATCTAGATTGAATACATTCAAACTTTAAAATCTTTTAAATTATAATGAAATCTTAAATTGAATCTGCCCCTCATAGTATTTAAAAAGTTTGAACTAATACTTGAGATTATATATAACAATAGTAGCACACTTAAAAGCATAACAATTTACATAGAAACGTTTTATACAAGCTTAAAACTATCCCTTGGATCAACACCTTAACAAAAACCCTTCCTAAATTTCTAAGTAAACCAATGAAACACTGCTGTAACAGAGATGATATATTGACAAAGCAACTTTGGTTGCAACAAGCAAGCAGATAGCTCTAACGGTAAAACTTCCACTTAGGTATTATTGCATTCACTTCATAAATTCAACTAGCTAAAGAGACAGGATCCTAAACATTGTAACACACAGATTCTAGCATCATATAACTAATTGTGAATTGAGGATCTAGTGGTGAGTGATGATCTCATATCTACAATGGCAGATTCATCTGCTCCCAACTTGATGGCCTCTTTGCTTGCTCTTATAAACCGCAAAACAGCTCCCCTCACATACTCATGAGCTTCTTTAACCGTCATCTTCTTGCCCATCTCATCAGGGAAACTACTCAAGAAATGGTCGCCATTGAGAACAGCTCCTAATTGAACTATCTCACTCTGAAATTCTGACAGTGCACCATCTTCTTTTGCTTCTGTGGTCCTCAACGGTGCCACGTCCGGCAAGGTCTCTGCAACAAAATTAAAAGAATCAACTACCTTACTCATAATTGAATAAATTTTTCTACTGAATGCCCAAAATTGTGAGTTTTATCGTTTATCCACTTTAGACCATCATAGATTTTTCTTCAAAATCAACTTATTCTATGTAATGCATGATCTGCGAAAAATTGGCCATGAAAGGACTAATACCTGGGCAATCAGTTCTGGGAGAGGTTAATTCCCCAACAACCCCCTCAAATGTGCCAGCCCAAGCGTCCCTGTGAGTCAAGAAGTTGGAGGACAAGTTGAAAATTTTCTTGATTGTTGCTGGAATTGAAGAGTGCTCAAACTCAGAATCAGGAGCAGGTCCTTTTGGTCCACTTACGACTGCACAAGGTACCAGATGACAAACAAGAATGTGTAAATACTATAAGCAATGAACATCAAACAGAGTAATTTAGCCATTCCAGCTGATAGCTAGCTGGAAAATGTTCAGTGATATACATCTTAAGAAATTATATTCTAGCCAAACACCAGAGACAGTGACTCTATGCCAACCAGTCATAGTTAGTTGAATCACAACAAAGTTTGATTCTTCTACCTAATGTCATGTCAAGACCCTATAACAGAATGAAACTATCTAAGACAACACATAGATGATAATATTCTTTTTGATTTTAGTTATTGCGATGTTACGTATAAACTTAGATGATGTAGATAGAAATTCTAACACGATAAGTAAACAACAAATGTCAAAATAAAAATAATTGAATGTTTTTTTACCAGTTCCTTTCTTGATCCACGGAGAGACCATAATTGTGGGCACACGAACGCCAAGCCTATCGAACTTGAAGAACGAAGGAGAAGGGCCAGTGTTGCCATCTGGATTAGGAACATTGAGATAAGGAGTGTTAACATGATCATAGAAGCCACCATGCTCATCATAAGTAATGACCAAAAGGGTCTCATTCCATTGTGGACTTGCTCTCAAAGTCTCATAAACCTCCTTGACAAGCTTCTGGCCATCAGCAACATCATGAGAAGGGTGGTCATCATTTGCAGGAATTCCTTTAAGATCGAAATACCGCGGCTCGATCACAGTTAAGCTAGGCAATTTTCCCTTCCGAGCATCCTTCTTAAACTTCAAATTGTACTGGTGAAACTTAAAGATATACTTCAATTTCCTCAAGTTTCTGTAAAACAAAGTTGAGGGTATGTTCGCAAAGTAGATTCCAAAGTTAAGTTTGTTCTCATGGAGTGAATCAAATATGGTTTTTTGTGGGTAACCCCGAGCAAGTTGCTTCTTCACATGGCTTGTTGAACCATGAGAAGTAGCAGAGTAAACAAAAAGCCTATTGGGTTGTGTTGGACCCGGAATAGAAGAGAACCACCTATCAAAGACAGCAAATTCTCTAACAAGAGCGGCGTACACAGGCACAGCCTCAGGCCTAAAGCCTTTCATGACAATGTCAGACAAGTTTGGAGACATTGACAATGCCTGCTCTACAAAACCAGACATGGAAGGAATTGAGCCCGACCCAAATACCTGTTGCGTCACTTCCTCAAAAGAGTGACCTGGATCCGGATCCACAAACTCCGCATCATCTCTAAAGCAGACAGTCCCCGACTTGGGGTTCTTCGTTGAAACTGTGTTGCATTCCTCTCCAGTGACCCCATTGATCTTTGGATTGACAGCTTTCTTCATCCACCCAAGCATGTGATCAAAAGATCTGTTCTCCATCACCAAAACCACTATCGTCTTAATGGGTGACTCTGCATTTGCTGCTTGCCATGAGAGAGCAAGAACAACCAACATAGTGGCAGAATACCAAACTGCTGTGTTCGTTTTCATGGTTGCTTGTGAGAAAAATGCCTTCTTTCAATAAATGGTATTATCTCTTCTCGCTTATTGTGGTAATATCAACTTTCTAAAAGCTATACTATTAGAGAGGAATAAAGTGAATTGTGAATTCAGTGTAGACCACTCCTGTCTTTTGATATTTTGGAGAACATAAAAGTGAAGCTGGTTTGGTAACAGTCCACAGAGTAAAAGAGAAGCTTCTGGTTTTGGTTGGTACTCTCGTGGTGCTGCCGCTTTTATAAAGTAAAAAAAAAAAAAAAAGAAAAAGAAAAAGAAAACAGAATGCAATCAATGTGAAATCTGAAAACGACAAGTGTATCTGCTTCATGGCTTATTTCCCAATCTGAAAACAGAAAATATTGTTTTGCGGGCACGTTGGATTCAACGTGGTCTGACCAGTCCCTTCATTTTATTTGTAGTTGTGTAAAATGATCCCGTGTTGCTAGTTACAACTGCTAATGATGGACCATCATTCATGACCGTCCGATTTACTTTGATTTAACTGAAAACAAAAGGTGACTAATGACAACTGTATTGATCCAACGGTTACTAATACTGGAATTAATGGGAGTTTTAAGGTTGGTAATTGTGATTACTTATTAGCAAGTGCTGAATAGCTCACCCTGCCAGTCAAAATGCAGAAATGGTGATGTAATAACAATATTCATCGTTGCCACTATTTTTTGGATTTCTTTTTTTATAAAAATATTGAAAATTTCATTAATACTATCCCAAATTTGGGAACCACATGCCTACAAACACTAACATCCAGCCGAATTTGAGGCTACCAGTATAAGCTTAAATACATCCAAATCACAACCACAAAAAGAATGAGCAAATAAGGAATGGTCGGATGGAATGTGAAACGATTCTCTAACATAAAAATGATATGACACCTCTGATATCTAGTCAATCCACATAACATCTAAACACAAACTAACATATAGAACTATTAAACATAGATGAAAATCAACATCAATACAAAATAGCCTATACAAATCTTGCTCCTTGAACCCAGATGCACCAGCTCCAAAAATGGTTGCCTGGAAACTAGAAACAACGCACCTAAAGAGAACGTTCCCACATAGCAATCAGATCTGCTTCATAAACTTGAATAAATCCATTCTAATAGAGCCTTGAGATATTTGATTATAACGCCATGACCCAACTGAAACAATCTAGGATCCGTCACTGTCATTAGCCACAAAAGAGACTTGAAAGCTACTGATGTTCACCAAACCCTAGACTATTAACAAACAAAACAATAGATCATATTGGGTTTTTAAGGTTTTGGGTTTCTTATTGTAGCAAGAAAAGATCTCATTCTGATCCCACTAATAACTATTTTGCTACATAAATTTTTGTGACTCTCAAATTTATAGCATATGTCTATAACGTAAGCATGAAGAACAAATGGAATCAGGAATATTATTCACAAATTACAACAGTGTGCTTGCAATTTGCGAGACGTGTATATATTGGTTTCTAGTTGGAATAGTTATACTTATTTAGGGCAATTATTTAATTGTGATTACAAAACATAAAAGGAACATTGGATTAAGATGATTATAGTGGCTTAATAATTAATATTACCCACCAACCGACCCATTAGTAGCATAAGAAAATTAGAAAGATAAAGTGGGTGAATTTAATCTAAAGTTTGTTGGAATTTTATGTTTTTTTTTTTAATGATAGATTTTGGTAGAATTCACATATTCTATTAACTTCACATCGATTTTGTTTTTTAAAAAATCTAATGAAATCTTGAACAAAAGGTAACAAGATTTGTTATGAAATTTTTTCTTTATAAAAATAATTTTAAATTCTATCCAAATTCATCCAAAATCTATCACTTAGATTTTAAACTCTATCTAAATTCATCCAAATTCATCCTTTAGATGAAATCTATTAAATCAATGACTTTTTGAATAACCTAGATTTAAGTGGATTCCATATAAATCTGAATTGATTATATTTGAATTTTATTATATTTCATACAAATATGAATTAAACACATTTAAATTTTATTGGATTTCATGTCACATAAATGTTAATAGAATATTTAAATCTGTAATAAATACATCAAACTTTTAAAATACTTTTAGATTCTAATGAATACTTAAATTGAATACACTCATTATGCTTCATAGTAATGTTTGGAATGTTTGGAAGCACAGTATTAGTGGCAAAATTATAGGACATGAAATTAATAAATGATTCCGGGTATAAAGAGATGATATTAAATATTAATAAGTACAACGCATGTGAAGGACGATGTTAATTATATTGTAACTTTTGTTACCAAGTACATGATTCTTTATCGTTGTTAATTGCGAAGAGATAAACCACAAGGGATTTGGGAGTGAGTTAGAGAGAGAGAGAGAGAGACAGGATTTCTATTCTAAATTCAATAATCCTATTTAACTCTTTCAAAGAAATAAAATAAATAAAAAAAAATTAAAAACATTAAAAAAAAAAAAGCATCCTACCTCACCTTGATTTAAGGTGATAATTATATGCATTAATACCGGCTTTTATATGAATATAAAATTTCTACCCATATATATAAATCTTTGACATTCTAAATTAATTTTGCGTGGATTATCACATATTATATAAATTTAATTGACCACATATTATATAAATTTAATTATCATATTTATAATTTTATATATCTCAAAAATATATTAAGATGAATGATCAAAAAATTGTCGAAATAAAGTGTTTTAGGTAGCTGAG
The DNA here is from genome assembly GCA_021234005.1 of Nephelium lappaceum. Classification (NCBI taxonomy): domain Eukaryota; kingdom Viridiplantae; phylum Streptophyta; class Magnoliopsida; order Sapindales; family Sapindaceae; genus Nephelium; species Nephelium lappaceum. Next base: position 9,470,777 of record CM038004.1, read on the forward strand.
AAATTATCAAAAGACTATCGAGGTAAAACATTTTATTTAATCAAGACATTTACTTTCTTTTCTTTTAATATTGAAACTAACTCAAAGAATAACTGAGGTTGAATGAGATAAGATTACGATGATTGGGTTCGCAAATCAACTCTCATACGAGATGAGAATCAGTCACACGTAGGTTTTGAGACATAGAATGTTCAGTCTTGCCGTACATATGTTTATAATTAAAAAATAATAACTAATGATAGTGTTTTCAACTGTCGGCACTAGGGGATGTGACACTGACTACTGTGGGTTAATAAGTCAAAAAAATCATTAACTAAAGCAAGCAAACAGAAAACCCACAAAAGAAAACCACAGATGAGAGAATTGGGCCGTGTGGGCCCCATTCACCGACGATGAACAAGGCGTGGAGGGTTGTGATTCAACCATTCAACTCTAGATTCTGCATGCGCTCTTGCATTTTTGTGGTTTATCACCTAAAAAGAAATTGCACAACACCTCATGAAGAAGTAAGTCTTAAATCAAACGAAAACAGGTTTAAAAACAAAAAAGGATAAAAAAAAAATCAAACGATATCACATTTATCTTCGGAAAATTCTAATATTCCCTACTATTTGATTTAATCACCAATTATCCTACTATAATTTGGATAAATCTCATTTTACCCATTTTATTGATTTTGTTATTGAAAAATGAGTTCTAACGGTAATAATACATGAAAAGACTAAACTATCCGTCGGTTAAAATTATTCCTTAATATAATAATATTAAAAATCATTAAAATATGATCAAATAAATAAATAAAATTATTAATAATTTCTTTTAATCTTCACAGATGAGCGATAGAAATTAATTTCAAATAATTTTAAAAAATTTTAAAAAACAAAAATTAAAATTAAAATACATATATATATATATGAAGACTTGAGTTGAACCCAGATCTTCAAACTTTGAATATCTGGATTCAACCCAAGTCTTTATCTTCAAACCATCATAAAAAATCAATCACCAAATCAAAAACTCAACCATACGAAAATCAAACCCAGAAACCATCACCAAATCAAAAACTCAACCACACAAAAATCAAACCCACAAAACATCACCAAATCAAAAACTCATCTATACAAAAATCAACTCAGAATTGAAAAAAAAAAAAAAAAAAAAAAACACTTTTCTTCTTCCATTTCCTCAACACTGTCAAAACAATCCTCATCCCTCCCCCGTTGCCCCTTTGCTTCTTCTTTTACACTTGAACTCTCCTTTCACCTCTCCAAATGCTGGAGATTGACAACAATGAAACCCTAACCCCTACCTCATTTTCCTTGCATCCTGAGTGTGAGCATCATTTCAGATCGTTTGAGACCCGAACACCACTAAAGACTGTCGACAAGCCCCAATCGGAGCCAAAGAGGATGGAGGTAGCACAGACATAGATGAGGATAATGCCATCACCGAGATGGAGGTATTGGTTCACGACCTAGTTAACAGTGAAGGTGGACTCATCTAATAAATCGATAGTGACGCTAATCTTGCTACAAGTAAGAGAGGTGGGATTAGGGGTGGTGATAAGGGGGTGAAAGAGGCGGAGGCAGCGATGGTAGGGTGGCAAATCTTAATGGTAGAGAGAAAAAAGAAAGAAAAGAGAAGAAAAGACGGACGAAGAAAAGCTAAAACAATAAGAAGAAGAAGAGACTGGAGTATGAGAGAGAAAGAATAAGTGTTCATAAATTTTGATTCTGATTTTTGATTTTTTTTTTTAAATGTTGTTGTACAATGGACATATTTTTTTTTTTTTGAAATTATTAATATTTTAATTTTAATTTGTTAATTATTAATTATTAAAAAAGTAATTTGTTGATGATCCACATAAGTATATGCGTGGCACCCATCTGTTTGCTTTAATTTTTTTAAAAATTATTTTACAATAAATGGATGGTTTTGCCTTTTATGGTTAATGATTTAACATTGAGTTTTAATGTTCAAGTTGACGGTAGGAGGTTTTTCAAATATTTTTATAAATAGTAAAGGGTTTTTTTTAGCTATTTTTATAAACCATAGGGGTCCCTAGATATTTGTTTTTATATCAAGGGGGTTTTTTAGCTGTTTTTATAAACTATAGGGGTCCCTAGCTTTTTTTTTTTTTTTTTATATCAAGGGGGCTTTTTAACTATTATATTAAACAACATGGGGGAAATTAGATTTATCTCTTTATCTTATTATTCGCTAAATTACATTAAATCCCCACACCATCAATTAATTTTTGTTAAAGTTGGTCAAAATCATCTGATTCAAGCACAATTTCGTCATTCAACCTTTTTTTAATTTTCTTTTAAAATCTAAAAAAATAAAAAAAATCTGAAAAAAAATTTGAAAATTTAAAAATAAAAATTTGAACCAAATCAAGGCAATCTAGTTCATCACTAGATTACCACGATCTAGTTTGCATCAAATCTAGATCATGATATAGGAAAGACCATGATTTGGTTACCACCAAATCGACAATAAAAACAAACCATCACAACCAAATTTGCCTTAAATCCAAACTCAGAACTTTAACCTCATATCTACTTACTCAATCCATCGTAACAAATCAACACAACCATTCTCCTTAGCTTGATCAACAAAACCAACCATTCTTAATCCAACGCAATCAAATCACATCAATCCACCATCACTAACACACCAAAAAAAAAAAAAAAAAGATTTAAATGAACCAACCTGAAAAAATGTCAGTAAGGATGAAGCAGTCAGTAAGGACATCTACATTCGCTCCATTTCTTCCCTCTCATTTCCTCACTCACTTTCTTCTCAAATCCAAATCAAAATCCAAGCATGAACCCATGAAAACCAAACCCTAACAGCAAGACCCTTACTCACTCCTCAAACAAGCCTCGATCTAAATCCTCTTCTCTTTCTGGGAGAAGACCTTCTCTTCTCCCACCTCAATTTCCTTCCCCAATTTGACTGACTTTATCTTAGAGCTCGATACTGAGTTCATCAAACCCAGATGAAGTTCATCTAAGTAAGAACCTAGTCGACCACAGTAGACCCAAATGAAGAATTCTTCATCTAGGCGACGAACCAAGGTGAAGATTTGGGTTTGTCAACGTAGATAAAGAGATGTTCTTCATCTAGATGCAATCAAATTGATGATGTTGTAATTGGTTTTATTTATTTATTTATTTATTTTTATGATGGACTATATTTATGAGTTTGTTTTTATGAACTTAGTTATTTACTTCTCTTTGTGGATGTTTGTAATGTTTTAAATTGTATTTGTGGATAATTACATTCATATGTTTTGGATTATATTTATAGATTTAAGAGATAAACTTAATCATTTCACTTGTATTTATATTAATTGTATTAAATATGATTAAATAGGTTATAAACGGGTCATAAAGGGTCATCTAACATGTCAATAAATGGGTTAATAAATTATTCATAAATAATTGGGTTAACTGTGTCGTATTCACATTGACCCATGTATAATTATGTTGTGTTCGTGTTTAAAATATCTAACCCGTTTATTAATTATGTTGTGTTTGTGTCGAGCAAAAAATAATCGTATAGTGTTTGTGTTGATCGAAATACAACCAACCAACTCGAATTGCCACCTTTAAATTTGTATTGGTTGTTGTTAGGGTTTGTATTAGGAAGGCAGAAACATGGAAGAAAGCAATAGCGTGGTATCCAACACAGTAACAATGTCGTTGAAAACGACTCAAGATTTAGTGAAAGAAAGACAGAAGCATCTAGAAGAAACAATAGAAGCAGCCTTCGAGATCCTTTCTTCGATGAATGACGAGCTCTGTCTCATTGTGGTCTACTACTCCTACCCCTAACACCCTCGACGATTCCAACTATCATATCGACACTTCCTCCCTCCTTTCTGGCATCACCAATGGTGCCCTCAACGATGCCTGCCATCGTTACAAAACTTTTGTCGCCTCTCTTCGTGTTGTCCTTTCCTCCATTCCTAACTCTACTAATGCTAAATGATTTCAAGTGACTTCCTTGTCTCCAGTAGATAATGTTGAAATTGATAAGCTAGAAGAGCAAGCCTCTGCTCTAAGAAAGGTATGTGACCTTTTTAGTTGAGGTTCAAATTGTTGCCTTTGCTTTAGCGTTTTGATATTTTCCCTTGTATGAAGGAGCTTGCCAACAAAAACAAATATATGAGGCTTCTCATAGGTCAGCTGTGAAATCTCATAACCAATATATCTACGTGGCAGAGTTCTTGTTCTGTCTAAATTCCCTAATCGAGAGTCGCAAGGTGCTCACCTTTACATTGCTCCTTTATCTGACTTTGAAAGTTTTTTATTCATCAAATTGTTTAATGAAAGAAAATTTCTGCTATTGATATGTTGATCTCTTAGTCATTGATGTAGTAAATTCTTATGATGATTATATAAAGTGAATTTGAAAGAATTCAGTATGTAATTGTGATTCTACTTGATGATTGGAGTGGCATTTGCATAGCCCAGCTTATAGCTTTTTATGAATTACTGGATTTGTGATTTGACTCTAAATTTGAAGCAAGGTTTTGCATAGTTGGTGACCAGTATAGGGCATAGGTCAAGTTTGGGATGGGTCAATCCGGTTTCAATCCAACCCGTTACTACATAGATGTCTACACTTTTATGTTATAGTTATTATGTTGGTATTTGTGAGAAAATTTTATCATGTAGTAATAATATTTTAGTGTATGTAATGAAATTTTGTCATATATATATAGTAAGTATTTTGATATTTATAATAAAACTTTGTCATGTACTAATTGCTTTAGTATTTGTATTTAAAAAGTTTAGGTCGTCTATGAATTTTATATTGATAATTATTTTGATGAATGTTATATTAAAATTAAAATTAAATTATTGTAAATTTAAATTATAATTTCTTATTTATATGTACAAAATGCACAAACTTTCACTGAGATTTGACATAAGTGCATAAAAAATGATGATGTTTGATGAACTCGTACAAATCTCTTTTGAGGTTTCAAAAACTCAATACAAACTCCTTTTGCTATCAGTCAATTATTTGTTAATCACCATTAAATCAAAATTAGGAAAGGTAAAATGGTTGATTTATAGTCAATAAATATGTTAATTAAAAAATAATATTTTTAATTTGAGTTTATTCAACTGGGCAAAGAGATACGAGTTCATCACTCACTTCGTAACACGCAGATTCTAGCAGACATATAACTAATTGTGAATTGAGGATCTAGTGGTGAGTGATGATCTCATATCTACAATGGCAGATTCATCTGCTCCCAACTTGATGGCCTCTTTGCCTGCTCTTATAAACCGCGAAACAGCTCCCTCCACGTACTCATGAGCTTCTTTAACCGTCATCTTCTTGCCCATCTCATCAGGGAAACTACTCAAGAAATGGTCGCCGTTGAGAACAGCTCCTAATTGAACTATCTCACTCTGAAATTCTGACAGCGCACCATCTTCTTTTGCTTCAGTGGTCCTCAAGGGTGTCACGTCGGGCAAGGTTACTGCGGCAATATAATTGAATAAATTTTTCTAGTAAATACCCAAAATTTTGAGCTTTAGACCATAGATTTTACTCCCAAAATTAACTTATTCTATGTAATGCATGATCTGCGAAAATTTGGCCATGAAAGGACTGACATAATACCTGGGCAATCTGTTCTGGGAGAGCTTAGTTCCCCAACCACCCCCTCAAATGTGCCAGCCCAAGCATCCCTGTGAGTCAAGAAGTTGGAGGACAAGTTGAACATTTTCTTGATTGTTGCTGGAATTGAAGAGTGCTCAAACTCAGAATTTGGAGCAGGTCCTTCTGGTCCGCTTACGACTGCACAAAGTACCAGATAACAAACAAGAATGTGTAAATACAATAAGCAATGAACATCAAACAGAGTAATTTAGCCATTCCAGCTTATAGCTAGCTGGAAAATGCTCAGTGATATTCATCTTAAGAAGTTATAGGCCAGCCAAACACCACAGACAATGACTTCATGCCAACCAGTCATAATTAGTTGAATTACAACAAAGGTTGATTCTTCTACGTAATGTCAATGTCAATGCCTATAACAGAATGAAACTATCTAAGACAAAACATAGATAATAATGTTCTTTTTATTTTAGTTATCGCGATGTTACTATAAACTTAGATGATGTACATAGAAATTCTATCACAATAAGTAAACAATAAATGTCAAAATAAAAATAATTGAAGGTTTTTTACCAGTTCCTTTCTTAATCCATGGAGAGACCATAATTGTGGGCACGCGAACGCCAAGCCTATCGAACTTGAAGAAGGAAGGAGCAGGGCCAGTGTTGCCATCTGGATTAGGAACATTGAGATAAGGAGTGTTAACATGATCATAGAAGCCACCATGCTCATCATAAGTAATGACCAAAAGGGTCTCATTCCATTGTGGACTTGCTCTCAAAGTCTCATAAACCTCCTTGACAAGCTTTTGGCCATTAGCAACATCATGAGACGGGTGGTCATCATTTGCAGGAATTTTTTTAAGATCGAAATACCGCGGCTCGATCACAGTTAAGCTAGGCAATTTTCCATTCCGAGCATCCTTCTTAAACTTCAAATTGTACTGGTGAAACTTAGAGATATACTTCAATTTCCTCAGGTTTCTGTAAAATAAAGTTGAGGGTATGTTTGCAAAGTAGATTCCAAAGTTGATATTATTCTCATGGAGTGAATCAAATATGGTTTTTTGCGGGAAACCCAGAACAAGTTGGTTCTTCACATGGCTTGTTGCACCATGAGAAGTAGCAGAGTAAACAAAAAGCCTATTGGGTTGTGTTGGACCCGGAATAGAAGCGAACCACCTATCAAAGACTGCAAATTCTCCAGTAAGAGCAGCATACACAGGCACAGCCTCAGGCCTAAAGCCTTTCATGACAATGTCAGACAAGTTTGGAGACATTGACGATGCCTGCTCTACAAAACCAGACATGGAAGGAATTGAGCCAGACCCAAATACCTGTTGCTTCACTGCATCAAAAGAGTGACCTGGATCCGGATCCACGAACTGCGCGTCATCTTTGAAGCAAACAGTCCCCGAATTGGGGTCCTTCGTTGAAATTGGGTTGCATTCCTCTCCAGTGACCCCATTGATATTTGGATTGACAGCTTTCTTCATCCACCCAAGCATGTGATCAAAAGATCTGTTCTCCATCACCAAAACCACTATCGTCTTAATGGGTGACTGTGCATTCGCTGCTTGCCATGAGAGAGCAAGGACAACCAACATAAAGGCAGAATACCAAGCTGCTGTTTTCGTTTTCATGGTTGCTTGTGAGAAGAAAAATGCCTTCTTTCAGCAAATGGTATTAGCTCTTCTCGCTAGATATTTTGGAGAACATGAGAGTGAAGTTGGTTTGGTAACAGTCCACAGAGAGAAGAGAAGCTTGTGGGGTTTGGTAGGACTGTCGTGGTGGTGCTGCTTTTTATCAGGTGCAAAACCTTCATTTTATTTGTAGACTACGGCTTTTCCAAAATCTTTGAAAGTAGATTTTTAAAAATAGAATTTAAAAATAAAATAAAATCAAAATCAGTGGTTAGTTGTGTAAAATGATCCTGTGTTGCTAGTTACAACTGCTAATTATGGACCATCATTCATGACCGTCCGATTTATTTTGATTTAACTGATACAAAAGGTGAGCGATGACAACTGTATTGATCCAACGGTCACTAATATTGTAATTAATGGGAGTTTTAAGGTTGGTAATTGTGCTTACTTATTAGGTAGTGTTGAATTGCTCACCCACGGGAGTTTTAAGGTTGGTAATTGTAATTACTTATTAGCAAATCGCCACCCAGTCAAATGCAGAAATGGTAATGGAATAACTAATATTTATTGTTGTATCTATTTTTTAGGTTTCTTATTATGGCAAGAAAAGATCTCATTATGCTCTCACTCATAAATATTATGACGCATAAATTATAGATTTTGATCAAATTTATATATTTTATTGACTCCATATTAAAAAATTGCAAGATTTATTCTAAATTTTTTTATTTAAAAAAGTAATTTTAAATTCTATCATAATCCATCGAAAATCCATCATTTAGATTTTAAAGCGCATCTAAATCTATCCAAATACTAGTAAGTGGAATGCATATGAAGGATGATATTAATTATATTGTAACCAAGTACATGATTATTTATTGTTGTTGATTGCTGAGAGAATAAACTACAGGGGACTTGGGAGTGAGTTTGAGAGAGAGAAAGAGAGAGACAGGATTTCTATTTTAAATTCCATAATCTACGGGAGGGATATGCTCTTCAACATCCTACCAAACCTTGATTTAAGGTGATGCATTAATATCGCCCTTTATATGAATCTAAATCTTCTACCCATCTCTCTCTCTCTCTATATATATATATATATAATATTTCAATAAAACTGTGTTGAAATTTTTGTCCTACTAAAGCGATGGAGCTCGTTGAAAATATGCCGTTGAAATTAATAATGTTGTAATAAAAAATTTTGGGATAATCTTAATATAGAAAAATCGTACATACAAAATTTGCAATGGTACCAATTTGCCTGACTGGTTCTGAAAATTAACATTGAAAGTTAGTCCTAATTAAAAGATTATTAAATACGTATAAAAAATCTTTGACATTCTAAACTAGTTTTGTATGGATTATCACATATTATATAAATTTAATTGTCGTATTTATAATTTTATGTATCTCAAAAATATTTTGAGATGAATGATCAAAGAATTGTCGAGATAAAGCACTTTATGTGGCTATAAAATTATCAAAGGACTACCGAAATAAAACATTTTATATAATAAAAAAATTTATTTTTTAATTATCATGAAAAATCTATTTTCATATATATTAATAAATACGTATAATTATAGTGAGATTCCAACCTTGTTAATCAACATAAATACAATAACTAGTTAACTGCCACACAAAATGTTGGGATTATGAGGTAGTATGTTCATTCTTACTGTACGTATGTTTATGATTAAAAAATAATAATTAATGATAATGTAAAGCGTTTTCATATTAGGCACTAAGGCATGTGACGCTGACTACTAGGGGTTTAATAAGTCAAAAATTGTTAACTAAAAGACACAAAACGAAACCCACAAATCACATATAAAAAAGACTTGGGCCGTGTGGGCCCCATTCACCGACAATTAAAAAGCCGTGGAGAGTTGTGATTCAACCATTCAACTGTACGCTCTGCATACACTGTTGTACTTTTGTGGTTTATCACCATTCACCCATACTAGCTTTGGCTCCGCGTGCAAGTCACGTGTTCAACATTATATGTATATATATATATATATATATATATATTTTTTTTTCTATATGCTCTCATCATATAAGTAATTTAGCACCACTGATACAAACTGACATCAGATATACAAGTCATCTCGCACCAGCAATAAGCCGATCAATCTTTACAGAAATTAGATAGTTCAATCAAGCAAAATCTCATAAGATAACACACACACACACACAAATGACAAATGACTCACATTTACTGTATCATGATCTTTGCACCAAACTAAAGCAAAAGTATCAAACTAATCAAACAATAAAAATCCCAAAATCCCACAAATAATAAATGATGGGCATAGAATATAATCCCAACCAAAAAACAAAGAAAGAAATTGGCTAATTTATCATTGTAAATATAAAAAGATTAATAAAATCTCTACAACTGATCAAGAAGCAATTAAAACTCTTAAAAGTGAAAAAATATAACAATTTGTACCTTGAGTCACGACTTGAAGTAGGTGAGCGTGAGTAAGCTGCAAAGCACAAAATTAGAAGTGATGAGCTTCGTTTATCCATACATAGTTTCATTGTCACAAACAGCCTCAACTGTGTAACCATAAAAACTTGAGCATGATCAGGTCAGAAAAATCAAATAAGCACAAGAACAAGTTAAACTAACAATGATATCGGCATCTTGAAGACATTGGTGGCGTCCTCCTATAACTTCCTCCATATCGATCACTTCACACAGAATAGTTAAAGATAAAATCAAAACTTAATGTCCAATTGATTCAAATGATCAAGCAATAAATAAACAAAAAGGACGCAACAAAAACACATTCATTTCTCATACCTTACGTGGGTACTCATGCGCATTTCTTGAGGAGTCTTCCTATTCTCCTTAGCAAAGACAATCCTTATCTCGCACCACCAATAAGGGTATGGTTGAACCTTTGCTTTGCTTCAGCTGCATCTTTACCATAGCGAAACTTCACAAATTCAAAGCCCCTTGGCTCCTTGAAAATTCAACATATCACAAAACACAACTCAACACAAAACCCTCTAACAAAGAACACAACCTAACATCATAATTAGGCAATCGAGCAACCAAAAAATAGCACTAGTGCTGACATACAAAATCTTATGAAACCTATACATATAAGAGCATTGAGTAATATATGAGCCGATGCTTATCTAGTGTAGTAATTTTTAGGGAGATACGCACCCTTCACCGGACCATATCGCTCAAACGGAACCCTAGGATCATCCGGCCTACACAAAACCATCAAAAATAAGAATTTCAACTTTTTATCAATCAAAACAGAATGTTGACAATTTTACTTGTTTCCTTATCATATTATATTCATCAAACCTCTCGTTCTTCAATAACTGATAAAAGCCAATATATTTCTTCATAAACAGATAGCTCAACCAGAACTCTAAGATCCTCTAGCCAGCATGAAACTATCAAAAATAAAAATTAGAACTTTATTGTCAATCAAGACATAATCTTGACAAATTTTCACCCGTTTTCATATCATATTATATTCATCAAACAACTCATATTTCCATAACTAATAAAAGCAAAATTAAACAATATATTTCGTCACACACACACACGATAAAAGGGTAAAAATGAGAAAAGAGAGTTCCATGAAGAAAAAACAAAGAGGAGGAGCTAAGAAGAATAGAAATGAAGAAAAATCTTTGATCTCCCATCTCATCACCATACTCCTAACCATACTTAGTCTTAGATTCAACCATTCTTCTAAGTTTGCTTTGTTCACTTGATACATACAACTCCTTAACCTTTTAATTACTGTTTTATCCTTTATTTTTCATCCATCACGAGAATATAACTATCCATTTCAATAATAAAGTTAAATTACTCGATCATTAAGGATTTATGTATTTCAATTATAATAAAATTAAATAAAAATATACATATTAAATGACATATATAGCTTTTAATTGATAAGTTGGACAATTAATTTATAATATGAGGATAAAAATGTGATTTTCTTTTCAAACAAATACCAAGGGGCTCTTCAATTCTAACAATCTTCGTCATTCCCATCACACTTTTTATATATAATTAATAAAAATAGATAATACTCCTTCCTTTTTCAAAAAATTCATTGGGCAGTCTTGTGCTATGGCTTACAATACTTGTGTACGCATTTTTCATACTACGCTACTTACCATGGCTGCATTCCACCACAACTACAACACAGTTCGTATTACCATTTTCCATCTGCGTGAAAAATGTGTGCTCTAATTCCAAGTTCCAACGTGATAGCTACCCAGTTTACCTATTCACAAACGTGGTCTTACTACCTTGCTGTGATTATTTAACTGTATGCATTAAATTCAATTGTACAATCCAGTAGCATCGCCATACAACAATCATGCTAAGCCCATTGTTTAGACTCGTTAGAGCAAAACATATTCTTAATAATTTGGCCTGCACCTGAAAATAGAGAATCACTTGTGCGAATAGTGGATTTGACAAACTAGAATAGCATGTAAATTGTACTTAAAAATACAGTTGCAACAATCCCCCGAGGATTTACATAGACGATATATAAGAAGTTCTTAAATTATAGGCTTTGAAGTTCATAATAGCCATTGCTACATTATACTTTTTTCCATTGCTGAGTGGCATCAAGCTTTCAAATTACATGATATCGAAGTCCAGCAATTTCAACTAGGATGATGATCAACGTTTTCAAAACTCAACAACCTGAAACAAATAGTATATCAGGATCGTAACAATTGTTTTTTTATACATAACAGCTCTGAAATTGTCTCAACAACATAACTTCAGAGACAAAAAGATGCTGTGAAACAGACATTCATTTATGCCATCTATGCAAATTATAAGCACCTGAAAACTGGCTGTTTCTTGTATAAATTGTTCTGCAAAAACATATATCAACGACACAATATTCACCCCCACCGAAACTTATTTGAGATTCTAGGTTAGGAGGAACTCAGTTTTGCTATTCTTGACAAATCATTGTAAAGCGTGGGTGTTTTAACAATGCTACTGACCAGCTCTCTTCAGGTACGCCATTAAGCCTAACCCAGCAACTAGTGCAGCCCCAGCTGCAACAGCACTGTATGCAGAAGCCCATGCGTCTGCTTGAGCATAATCCACACTCCCAGAATCAGATCTCCTCCTATGACCAGTTCCTGAAAAATCTAAATGCAACCTCAAACCCTGCAAAAAATTATTACTCAGATCAGACTTATTTTAAGGTTTATCAGATCTTTCCCCCAAAAACTCCATCTCTAATGATCAGAGTTGCCAAATGTTATCAAAGTTTCTTTCAGCTCTTTCGGATAAATAAATAATAGAAGGGAACTATGGCAAACATCCAAACTGCAAACTGATGTCTAATGCCAACAATTTTTCCCATGTTCCAATTACTGATAATATCTCAATTTCCCCCTTACAACGTATTCATTATGAACAATTGACACACCTTCCAACCGGCCAATCTTGCATGGTCCACAGCTGCTGCAAGATCACCATCTGATGCCAGAACAACTTTGTCATTGTCTTCATCGTCATACTACATAATGTGGGCCGCCAATAAGCATACTATTTAAGTAAGAACAAATCCAAAGTTTACAATGATGACCATGAAATATGACATTTGTACGATATACCAGAATTTGAGGCAGGTTATTACGGTCAATGTCATCCCCGACCCTCTGAAGTATAGCAGTTATCAGGTTCATCAAACTCCGAGTATCTATGTTCAGAAGCAATGAACACAATCTAGTCAACTATCAATGCACACATATCATAATAATATCTAACTGAGAGCTGTCTCAAAAATTTCTCATGGACGAAAACTATCTTTTTTTCTGAAATATCCTATGTTTCTGTTTTTTATTTTTTTAAATGCTTTAATTTATTGAATTTCATCAAGGTCCTCACAAATCCTTATACTTCATTAGAGAAACATTGTATATAAACAAAATCAGAAACAAAAAGTCCCACCCAGGGTAAATAAGCCTATAATTTTCTACAACACATGCCATGATCAATTGAACTCCATAATTCACTATAAGCTAAGAACTCATGATTCAACAAACACCCAATTTTACAAGAGAGTCAGCTAAATGCATGAAGTAGATTGGTGTCACACCTATAACTGATTGCGCAACTCAGGCAACATAAAATATTTATAGCCATCTAATGATGCCAAACATATTATGCACAACAAGTAGCTTACCACAAGTAAATCTATGCATTCGGCCTTGTTTATCTTGAATTTTGAATGCAAAAGTACTTGGTAACACCTGTGAAGGATTGGGATATGATCTCCCTGTTTCCCCTCCGTCAGAAGCCAATTTCAAGGAACTTTCACTGTAATTTCAGTAATTTCACTAATGTAAGTGATTATTGACAGCAGAAATAAAATATCATATTACCATTAAGTTATCAAGTACTAAACCTTCGGGCCTCCTCCTCGTCATCGTTAGGACTTAAGGCCATGGCAGAGTCCCAAAACTTTTGCATCATCGTGCTAGCTTGCTCATTACTTACTCCAGCAGTATTCCCAACCTAGTAAATATGGAAATTATGATACCGTGTTGTTGCCACAATAGAGATGTCATGAAGCTCTTTGGACAAGAAAGAATATCATTGCTTCTAAAGAATAAAAATGTCCTTGTCTAACCATGTAATCTAAAGTTCTTCCAACACTGCTTACTAATTATACACAATTGATCAGCAAATGAGATATTCTGAACCAGTAAAAGTGTAAAAGTTTTACAAGATGTCAAATAAAGGTAGTTGTATCGCAAGAATTTTCAAAGTGGGGCAAACTGAGGGTCCAGAAAAAATAAATAAATAAGTGCACAAGATAAGCAAACGTCATATTTGTATTGACAGGTAGGAGGGGCAAAAGAAACAAAGTGATCCACTTATAGATGTCATAAAATTTTTAATCAGTGCTAACCAACAAAGGTGACCCTTCAAATCGATTAACACCAGATATACCAAGGGTTATAAGTCTGAAATCAGAACAAAATGTATTGGCATAACACCAAAATGTTTGGCATCCAGTCATAATGCAACCCATATAGCTAAAAAGGTAAAATCTATATAAACGAATTAATCTATAATAAACAACCAGAGAAGAACTAGTGGTCCATCAATAGCAATAGCACCCTAAACTACATCCAAACCTCTAGAAACTACAGGTTGATAAAGCGACTCCCCTAAATATAGCTTCTGTATCTTTGAAAGAGCAGACCGCTGACAGTATGACTACATGAGATATTAGGGCTTCCCCATACTAGAGCATGATTAAAACTAGTTGAACATGCACAAAGTCAAATTAAAGAGCATTAGATAGTCCAAGAAGGCTATAAAGTTGACTTACTGTGGCCACAGCAGCATGTGTGATATGAATTACATCAACTACAGCAACAACTTCTCCATCTGTATCCATCCATTCATATTTTATCAGATATTGATGTGCTACATACAACTTTTTACTTTAAGATAATGGCTTGTTACCTCTATCTACTACAGGAAGGTGTAAAAATTTTCCATCATGCATGGTGTGTAGAGCATCCACAATTGGTGTGTCGATTGTTGCACATTCTGGATTGGGTGTCATGACCTGTACATCAAATTAAAACCACAGCACTCATAAATCTGAAAGTATTTTTACCAAAGAAGCACAGTAGGTCATGCTCCTACACATGAGCAAATATAACACTTATCACAAGTAGCATGATCCACAATATAAGTATCAAGATGACCTTCTGCCTAATCAACAAATTATGTTTTGGACATCTGTGAGAGACTAATACCTTCTCCACTAGAGTTGATTCAGGAGGAAGATTTTGTGATATCACCCGCATCAAGATATCCTTTGAACTAACATATTAAAAGGAAAGCTCTATTAATAATAAGTTCAAGGGGGGAAAAAGGTAAAAAGATATATAGGTAAAGCCTCACAAGCAATGTCCTCCCATATTTTGGCTCAAAAGTGAAGTACAGTTCGACTAAAATTAAGACTTACGTTAAAATACCACGTGGTTTGTTTTCAACTGTTACAACAGCAGAGCTCAATCGAAATTCTTGCATCTTTTTTGTTGCCATCAGAACTGTCTCAGTTGGTGAAACTGTTACAATCCTGAACAATTCCACCATGTGTTAAACAAAGCAAATTACAGTGTTGAATTTAGTGTTAAACAAATATAGATACCAGACACTCCAAAGATATTTAAAAAGGAAGATATTACCTACTTTGATTTCTCTGGGATAATTGTAGACAGAGAGGGCCTAAACATTCGTTCTCGAAGTGTCTCAATGAATGTATTGGGACCTACATACCAACCCAGAAGATAGTATGAAATGCTTTTGAGGAGAACATCACATAAATATAGTTTACAACAGCTAAAATAAAGAAATCACTCTGATTCAACTGCACAAAGAAACAAAGAGTTATCTAAAATAACATTCAGTACATACCAGAAATGGATGTCCCCCAATGCTTTTCAACACCTTCAACCTGCTGCAGCAATAGCCTTTCCTTTTTCAGCTGCCCTTTCCATGCGAGCAATAGCATCGTACAAACACTTTGCTATATCTAGTAAAGCAATAACCTCTCCATTTTCCACAACGGGTAAATGTCTAAATTTTCCTGTATAGACACAGATGTCAGGAACATATTCAACAAAAATATTCAAAACAATATATCAAAG
This sequence comes from Nephelium lappaceum, assembly GCA_021234005.1. Taxonomy (NCBI): domain Eukaryota; kingdom Viridiplantae; phylum Streptophyta; class Magnoliopsida; order Sapindales; family Sapindaceae; genus Nephelium; species Nephelium lappaceum. Next base: position 9,486,762 of record CM038004.1, read on the forward strand.
AAAAGAGCGGATGGGATTCTTCAATCGTTACAAACCTTGCACCATCTTTTGAAGGGCTTCCACAGCAAGAGTGTCGGATAGAACAAATATGGGATTTCTGGTCATAACTTTCGAAACAGGTGTCTCTTCAAGATTAAGCTCATGTGCAACAACTCTTATCGCTATGTCCTGCATCCACAAAAACAAACGAATAAATCAAACATATAATACCTGTTAAACTGCAGGTAACGGCAAATAAATGTTATTCTCATTCTTTTTTCCTTTTCTCCTCATGCAATGTACCAAATTCTCAGAATTACGTCCATACCTTGTCTGTAAGAATTCCACACAATAATGCATTAGAGTCAGTTAGCAATAAAGCATCAACTCTACGAGCAGCCATCCGACAACAAGCCTCTTGAACACTTGTATTATCAGGCACTGTAAGAGCCTTCGACAGACGCAACCGTTTTACAGTGCGTTCTCCAGTCAGTGTCCTGTTGCATTGGCACACGGAAACAGACTCTCATTACAAAATCAATGCATGAAAAATTTTTAATTTCTAACATCACGAGTTTTATAAATAGAAGCATAACAAAATTCAATTGAGGGTTTAATTTTATTGCAGTATTATAAAAAAACAGATCGCATACATATCTAACCAGCCAATTGCGGAAATACGAAATATATCTCATAAAATTGAACGTACATGTTACGAGAAGAGGCGAAAGATTTTCGACCAGAGTCGGGGCCTCCATTCTCAGGTTTCTTCTTCCCAGTTAAAGACGAATTGGTCATCGATAGGCTTTTCCTCGAAGAACCGCCTTGACTCGTCATTGTTTTGCTCCTCCTCCTCCTCCTTCAAAAAGCTTACACAGTCAAAAGATAATTTCAAATCAATTCATTAAAATAAAAAAAATAATAAATATTAATCACAACCTCTCCTCAATTGCAATAGCGATCCAATCACAAACGAGAAGCTTCAGGAATCTAGAGTCCAATCATGAAGGCAATAGACGGTCACGATGGTGAATATTTTTCCGGGAAAATGGAAGTATAAAGGTCGGAAAATCGGATTTTCCCGGCAAAATGAACCGTCCGGAGGGAGGAGAGAGAGAGAAAACCCTAATGGAAATGAGAGGATGGGGAAATTTGTTTTCGATGAGGAGCCTCCCCAATCAGGAAACTCCACGTTGACAGTTTTAGCTGATTTTCCTCCAATTTCAGAGGGGCTTTCGTGACTCAGCCTTCCACAATTCCTTTGATGTCAAATTTCGTTTTCTTATAATTACATTTTTACCCTTGTACAATTTAGTGTGTACCAATCTAGCATTAATGGAGTCAATCCTTTTAATTTTAGTAACTTAACAAATTTTTTTTTTTTTAAATTTAACTATTTATTGGTTGGGTAAGATTATCTATTAATATATTTTTCAATAACCACTCTTACAACTAATTTAAAAGTTGTTAATGATCGATAACCTCATTCAATCAATAAAGTAGTCAAATCTTTTTTTATTACCCAGCTTCAATATTTATATATTCTCACAACATATTACCTTTTAGTAAGAGTGGTTGAACACTTTCTTTAATCCTAAAAGGTTAAGAGTTCAAGTTCCACCCTTATTCTAAAATACAAACTTTAATAGTTTTCTCTAAATTTAATCACTCTCCTTATTATATATATATATATGTATATATATATACTCACAAATCTATATTTTCTATTTTTAGGGTTACATTCAATTTAGATTTCATTGGATTTAAAGGATCTTGAAAGTCTACTAGGATTTTGGTGTATTGAATTAAGATTTTTGAATAGTCCATCAAAATATGGGTGAATCTAGATTTGTATAAAATCTATCGAAATATATATAAATTTAAGTGTATTTAATTCATATTTATTTGGATTCTATTGAAATCCATACAAATTTAAATGTATTCAATTTAAATTTTTAAAAAGTCCAAACAAATTTAGATATATTCAAAAAATCATAGATTTTATAGATTTTTTAATAAGTGATGGAATTTACTGGATTTTAATAAATTTAAAAATAAAATTTATGAATAAAAAAGTCTATCACAAATATTATCTCATTCCCAAAGATTTCATTGGATTTCATATTTTAAAAAAAAAATTCTAATAAAAAAACTATATGAAATTTATAGAATCTATGAATTCTATATAAATTTATCGTTAAAAAATATTCCATCAAATTTCAATAAATTCTTGTTGAATACACCTCTTTAAGAAATTTTAATTTTATTTTTATACTGATTTTCATGAATATATATATGGTAATAAGACTGTAAAGTATATTTAAAATTTTTTTAATAATATACATTTGAAAACTCACACATAAATATAAGTAAAGATTTGTAATAAACACAGTGGTCAAGGCCCATCTTGGGAATACTACCTCGCATTGGAGTGATGTTCTTTGAGACTTTGACCTTTTGTCTTTACTCTTGCTCACATTCCTTTGTCGATTAAAGTCAATATTGATTTTCTCAAAAGGATTGTTTTTAGGCATTTTGAAAGACATTTTGGTAGTGCTTTTGCTGAAAATTTAGGCTGCACTTTTGTTTTAGCTATTTCAAAACAAGTTGACATTGGTTATGACTTTGAAATTAATTTATATTTTGAATCTTGATGGTACATGAGAAAAAAGAGAATTTATTACAAACTAAGCTATATTTAGAATTAGTCTTGTATAAAATAATCACTTACTGGATAAATAGGTAAATATTTGATAAATTACTTTTTTTTAATAATCAATTTAATAAAAAGGTAAAAGATTGTATTTAGTAAATTTTAAGTGATTATATAAAATTAAGAAAATAATCATAGATTTTAAAATATAATCTACTTTTTTTAATTTAGTTTTTTCTCGCTTAAAAAAAAATAATAATAACAACCTTACAATCTTCTCTCTTTTTATTTCCATTTTTCCAACTTAGATGTTCTTTTAGTTTTCATATTTTTCAGATTTTCTTTTTTGTCATTATTTTTAAATTAAATATTTTATTACTTAAAATATAAATGACAAACAATAGAATTATTATTTTAGTAAATTTAAATAAAAATAAAAATAAAATAGAAATAAATTTAAAAAATTAATTTAAAAAAACATGTAGCCACCACTGTGCAGACGATGGAGGCGTCCTACATGACCGAAGCCTCCTCCAACAATGAAGGCAAGGGAGCAACCAAACTCAATTCCTCTAATGCTGGAGTCTCCTCCTTCGACAACATCGGCAATAGAACGATACCGTTAGAGGAGAAACTGGCCTCTGCCAACGTTGGAGGAGGACTAGCCTCTTGCAGTGACTTGGACAAGCCTCTTGCAGTGACTTGGACAGTAGCAAAAGGAGGCTCTGACTATGGAGCAGCTTCCATCTCCAGCACAGATGGTGGTCATATCATGAATTATTTTAATATATCGTTATACTTAAATAGATTTAATTCTAAAAATCGAATAATAAAAAATAATTTATTTATTTTTAAAATAGACTTGTCAAAAACAACTTTGTAAGTTGTAATATATGAAACTAGCACTGATATTATAATGAAATAACCAGTCTAATTGGTTCCATAGTAATTGCCTATGGTTATGGCATATCAATGTGTGCTATACTGTTATGTGGGGCTGTTACAGTTTCTATTACTAATTTAAAGGGAGATCGAGGACCATACACTGATCGAGGCTTAATGCATGACATTCTTTTTACCATGCCAGCACAAATAAATATTGATTATTTTTTTATATCCAAGTTGGTTTACAATTGATGTGTAGTTTACACCTGCAAGGCTGCAACCACTAGCAGAGAGGAATTGTTTTCTTTCTAGATCTGTAGGCATACATGGAGTATTGCTAATGGGCCCTGGTATTGATTTTGTGCATCATAGATTACATGTCAAAATAAGTCTTTTTTTTTTTTTACAATTTTTTATTTCTAATTTTATCTTCCTTTTTTTTTATAAGGATTAAAACGACTTTTCAAATTATAGAAGGAAATGAGATTGAGAATCATAAGAAGAATGAGAGAAATAACAATCTCATTCCACAATACCAAATTTATATAAGACTCATAATTTCATTCTCATTATATCTTAATTTACAGTAAATAAACACCAATAATCATTCTCATATTCTAATCCCTCAGATAAACACACCTTAAATATAATTGCATTTCTTGAGGCATCAACTTCCTACTACTAAGGAATGGAAATTTATGTGATGAATACAAATATTTTCCTTCGAACTGTAAATATAACAAATCTCAAGGAGGTTATACAATTTTTTTTTTTTCGGATATTTTTAGTGTTGATTGTTGAACGATTGCGAAGGATGGAATCGATGCGACGATGCCCATTCCTCCCTCTGTAGACAAGCAAGTGGGTCTTGGAATTTTATAAAAGAGAGGTTAATGGAGTGTCTCTTGTGTGACAGCATTTTTGTTTCAGAACTTATCATGTATGATCTCTAATCATATATCAATAAAATATTTCTAAAGAATATTTAACATACTTGCCGCGCAGTTTGTTCTGCCCTCCCACCGAAAACCTTCAAAAAGAATAATGTTTAACATATTTTTTAAAATATATATAGAATTGATGAAAAACATTTTGTACAGAAATTTTAAATTACACTGATGTAAAATTATATTCACATCGATTTATACCACGTAAATTGAATGTTTTTTAAAAAATTAGCAGATATAATACCTTAAAACTTCTCTCCGGGTATATATATAAAATACTTTCTAAATAAAATATAATGATGATATTGGATGGACATCCACCCGTAAAGTCGTAGTTGGTCAGTCCATGTTTTCCTTGCATTTGAAAGAAGGATTTAACTTCAACCATGCATACTGTAAAATTGCATGGAAATTTTCTCTCTCAACGTTACCGCATACTTTGAGCTGCTTTATAGTGAATCTTGTTGGCAGACTCGTAATTATTGGGATTAGTAAACTCTTTTTTTTTTTTTTTTTTTTATCTAAGGATTAGTAAATTTCTTACGACAAAAGAAAATAATAAGCGTATTTTTTCTACTTGTAGTAGTTGTATTATTAAAAAAATAAATTAAAATTAAAAGTCCTCAAAGATACTTTCCTGGTCCACTTTCAATCTCCACCTTTAACTTATTTCTTTAAATCGCTATGACGACATGAATATGATCATGTTAGGCAGATCAAAACGCAAATTCGTTAACGGGTGCTATGCCAGATACGTCATGATCTGACTTTTGATCGTTGAAACAAATTAAATATGCATAATTGATTATCATTTAGTGACTAACACGTTTTGATTATTATTTTCGGATAACCGACTTTTTTTTTTAAATGAAGTTGTACGAGTAACCTAAACAGAGGTCCTTTCCAGTTTCAAATAGACATTGTTTGCATTGAAGAATTTTAGTTTCCTCTTATCTGATATTTTTATCATTATCTCTTATTAAAGGGTGGGTAAAAAATCAAAGACCGACCCGAAGCAATCCGAAAAAGTCAATTATCAAATTTATTTCGGGTCGGGTCGGTTTGTGAACTTTAAAACCGATATTTTTCTATTGTGAGTTGGTTTTGGATCAAAAAAAACCGAAACGACTTGGAAAACTGACTTTAATACATTAAAAAATGGCAAAAATAATTTTGATCCCTAAGTTTTGAGAAAAAAAAATCAAATTTTTAATTATATTTCGAAAAAAGACAAAATGAACCCTAACTTTTCGAAAAAATGTCATATTAATCTCTCATGTCAATCAATTGACGATCAAACCTAATACGACATGTAAAAAGTCAATTATACCCTTATCATTAGTTAATCTTGACATTATCATTTATCCTAATTTATCAACCAATGAAAATTTAACACATGTCATAAAAATTAAAAATAATAATAGTAATAATTTTACACCAATAAAATATTGACACATCACCACTTTTAAATTAAAACATTTATATATATAATCAATAACTTTTTTTTACTTTATTAAAAATTAAATTTTTAATTTAAAAAATTAATTTTTATTTTTAAATTAATCTTCATAGTCCATTATTTGATGGATGGTGGAGATCTCTCTTTATTTTTAAATTTTTAATTATTTTTTAGAGCGAATTACAATTTAGCTACCCAGCCGAAACTCCAATTCAAGCGAAGCAACTGTTTCGATATTATTACAATTTACCCCCCTGCCGTTAGGAAGATTCCGTTATATTTGATGGTGAACAGTATCAAATCGATAAAAAGACGAAATTACCCTTGATTATTGAAATTGACCCCGTTGACCAAATAAAAAATTAAAAATTTCTTCTCCCTTCCTCATCATCTCTCTTGTCACAGTCTCTCTCTCATTCTTCTTATTCTTTTTTTCTTTCGCTTCTTCTTCTTCTTCTTTTCCTTCTTCTTAGAACCCAGAAATCTGGGTTTAATGGGTACGAACTGGGTTCATTCGAATGAACCCAGTTTTCTGGTGGGTTCATTCCACACTTTTTTTTTTCAATTATTTTTCTAATTTTTTTTCTTCAAACACTTTCATCAACCATCAAATAAAAAATAAAAAATTAAATAAATAAATAAATAATAATAATAATAAGAGGGAGCTGCCGCCAATCCAGCTCAGCCCGACGCCGTGAAGGTCGCCTAACCAACTGCAGATCAGATCGTCGCTGAGTAGAGGTCACGCGGAATCGAAGACACAAAGCCGAGCAGAACCAGACGACGACGGCGACCATCAGCTCAGCCGGTCGACCGAGGAGCTCGCGCCGACCCGCACACGAACTAAAGCTGACCAAGACAGATCGAAGTCGAACCAGACCAGCTCGACGTCGCGCGTAAGCCAGACCAGACCGGAATGAACCCAGAACTTCTGTCATCCCAGCAAAACCAAAAAAAAAAAAAAAAAAACTCAACTTCTTTATAAGATTTATCCACCATCATCAACAAAATCCACCATTATCACCATCGTCGATCCCCTCTTCCCTTTTCTATTCTCAAACAAAACACAACCCAGATCTACAATAGGGTTCACTTCGAATCAAACCCAGAGGTTCGATTCATGGGTTCGAACGAACCCAGTGAATCAAACCCAGAAATCTGGGTTCGATTCACTGGGTTCGTTCGAACCCATGAATCGAACGAACCCAAGAATCGATTTGAAGATTCATTCGAATCCAGGAATCGAAGCTAAAAATCTGGGTTCGATTCCTAGGTTCGAACGAACCTTCGATGGGTTCGATTCAAACAATCAAATCGAACCAAGAAGAAGAAGAAGAAGAGAAGAGAAGAAGATGGACGACAGAGAGAGGATGGCGACAGCAAAGAGAGGAGATGTCTGAGGCATGAAAAAGAAAGAGAGAGAGAGAGAGAGAGAGAGTGAGTGTGTGTGTGTGGATGAGAGAGAAGATGAATTGTGTTTGATTTTTATTTAATCTTTTAATTTTTTTTTTATAATTAATCTCCACCGTCCATCTTAAAATGGACGGTGGAGATCTGATTAAAAATTTTTTTATTTAATTTATTTTAAAGTTTTGAAAATTTATTTAAAAATAAAGTTAAAAGACAAATTTACCCCTCAATCAATTAACTCTAACAGAGATTCACTAACGGCGGGAGGGTTAATTGCAATAATATCGAAACAATTGCTCCGCTTGAATTAGAGTTTCGGCTGGGTAGCTAAATTGTAATTCGCTCTATTTTTTATAATTTTAAAATTTACAAAAAAAAAAAAAAAAAAAATCTGTTAATCAATGAAGAGCAATGAAGAACACCATATGTTCTTCTTCAATGAAGGTGTGTTCTTCTCCATTGTTCATCTTCACCTCTTCTGTTTCTCCATTTTCTCTAGCGTCAGTGACCCATCTTCTTAGTCTTTCTGTCTCTTCTCCCCCTTCTCTCTCTCTTTCCTTTCTTTATTCTAGGTTTCCATTCGAATGGAAACCTAAAAATCTAAACCAGACCATCATCAGTCTCCTATTCTCTCAAACTACCATTAAAAACCATCAATAATCATCAAACTAACATCATCAATCATCAATCCTCAATCCAAAATAAAAAAAAAAATAATGAAAAAAATAATTGAAGAACATGTACTAGTTCCATGAATCTCCATGGTCGACAGTGTCACTATCACCACTCAATCACTACCAAACATTATGACCACATTTAATCACTATAAAACATCACCACCACCACTCAATAACCACTGCACTCAGTCGCCAACACACTCATCACCACCACACTAAATCACTAGCACACACACTTAATAACCCAAAATCGAACCCAGATGACAATTTGGGTTTGATCTACTTTGAACCCAGATAAAATCCAAAAACTTGTTGCGGACGAGAGAAAGATCTATATGGTGCTGTCAGAAAACCAAGAACAGAATGAGATACGATGAGAGTCAAGAAGATCAATGTGGTGACGGTAGCCTTAGAAGAGGAGAGGGCGAAGGAGGAAGGAGAGGAGACAGGGTGATGGTGATGAACAGGTTATAGGTTGACAGTGGGTGAACAAGGCGTGGGTTGTTGAACAAGTCAAACGGTTGCAAATGGGTGACCATAGGACGGTGACGGTGGTGGTCGAGAGTCGGTGGTTAGTGGTGGGTGAACGAGGTGGGGCATGGGTTGTTGAAACGGGTTAAGAGTTGTTTGACTTGTGTTTAGTCACAATTTGAAAGAATGACTTCCTTTTAATTTAAAATTTTTTCCTCATTTTATCTCCACAGTACACATGTCACCATCATGTATCTAGGAATGACAAAAATACTCGATTTGATCCAAACTCGTTTAAATCCGATTTATTTGGAGCAGGTTTGGGGGGTAAAATAGCAACTCGTCAAGGTATCGGTCGGGTTTGAGGCAACCCTCAAATATTTCAAATAAGGTTTGGGGTAAGTTTTGTTACCCAAATCTGATCTGGTAACCCGGTCTATATATAAATATTAAAAAAAATTCTAAATCTACGACTGTATATTAAAATGACTTATTATATGGTGTCCGAGTCTTACATTTCTCATTGTTAGAGTTTTTATATGAATTAAAATTCTTTTAAAAAGATCACGGATATCATAACCAACTTGTCTTTTTTTTTTTTTTGTGTATTAGTTTTTTAATATTAATTATATCATTAGTTAAAAACGAAATAGGGTTAACGGGCAGGTTCAGGGCAAGTACTTCCAATCGGGTTTGGGGCGAAAAGTAGCGAACCGTTTGGGGCATGGGTCAAGTTTGGGACACCCTTCAAAAATTTCATTTCAGGTTTGGTAAGGGTCAAACCCGATCTGATCCATTGTCATCCCTACCTGCATCATGATTAGAAGTGACAGTTTTACCCTCACCTACTATATTATTAGTTAGGTTTGATCATTAGTTGATTAATATGATAGACTAATTTGACATTTTTCTGAAAAGTTAAGATTCATTTTGTCATTTTAGAAAATATAGTTAAAAATTTCACTATTTCTTAAAACTTAGGGATTAAAATGATTTTTGGCAAAAAAAAAAGAAAGCATAAAAGGTAACCATATTCTCTAATGAACCCTAACCACTAACCCCCTTTCTCACTCTAACTCTCATTTCTGTCAAATATCTCTTTCTCCTTTTATTTTTCTCTCTTTCTCGTATCTTCTCTCTCTCACTCCTCACCACCTTTTTCTTTCAACTTTCTTCCTTTTCTTGTTGTCGCTATCATGTTAGAACCCATCCTTGTTGTAACCGCTGTCATGAATCTTGCCGGTTGAGTTTACATCAACGCTGATCAACATTTCTCTTCTTTATTTTCTTATGTGTCTTGTTTTTGTTGTCGTGCACCGATCGGATGAGATTGATGCCGAACTCTTTTATTGAGAGGAGATCAGTGTCGATCTCTTCAACGAGTGATGATGTTTCTCCTGTTTTTGTTATAGGTTGGTGATGTAGAGAGAGAAAGATGGAGGTTTGGGGTGGATACAGAAGATGAGGAGAGAGGATTAGTCGGTGGTAAGAGCGGTGGTGACTGGTTAGTTTTTCTTCAAGAAGGTGATTGGTAAGTTGGTAGGGGTTTGACTTGTGAATCAACTTATCTTTTAGTTAGGCCTTTGATTTGGACTTGGAATTGATTGTTTTCTGGAGGCCCATTTCATAGGCCCAAATCGACATGGACTGAACAGACCCGAACAGGCCCAACAAAAGTCGATCCATGTCGGTTTCTATCATCAATTCAGGCCAGGTCAATTTGTTATTCCGAAAACCGATCAAAGTCGGTTTCAAGTCACTTTTGCCCAAAACTGACCTGACCCAACCCGTGCCCACTTCTACTCACTTATATAGAAGTTGTATAGTAATATGACTCATATAAACTTGCATAGTAATGTTTCCACCTAATAATTTTTTATTTTGTTCTACAAAATCTAAAATCGATGAGGCATCTCCTTATTTATTAAAGCAATGAGAGTTTAATTTTCACTAAGCGCATTTTAAAGCTAATGTTAATAATTTTCTCTTTTTATTATAAGAATAGTTGTCTCCGATTTATAATATTATATATTTAAGTCGCATAGCTAGTATCTTATAGCAGATATTTAGATCGCACAAGTATCTTATAGTGATTTATCTCAATATTCCTTTTATATATATACACACACACAATCGAATGCCCTTCCTTGTCTTGGAAAGAACTCATTTCTTATGAAAAAGAAAAAGCACTTTGCGTGGGAATTTTGTTTTAGCTTTCAATGCAAATATGTATGTCTCAACAAAGCAGATTCTTATGCATTAATTTGCTGCATCATCAGCATCAGTAAAGTTAGAGATGCTCACACTGACAACTTTCTGACTTGATGCGTTTTCATGAAGTAAAGAACATCAAGTTCTCAAATTTCTTTCTTCTTTTATTCGTAAATAATCACATCTGAGTTTCCAAAAGTAACTTAACATTGGACAGAATTTGCAGATCACATCTTGCCAAAGGTCCTTTAATTACACTTCTATGTAAATAATCAAGGCTTGTGACTCATACCTAATAAGAAAATATTTTCACAAAAAAAGAAAAAGGATGGTGCTATATGTTAAACATAAAGGCATGTGTCAATTAACATAGGATCCAATTCTGGGGTCCTATATTGTCATTTTAAAGTATAGGCCTTATAACTAAGTTATAAAGCATGGTTGAGGGATTGCTCCGATGACAGAATTTTATAAATCCAGATAAATTTTGCTGCAACAATGGTGGATTGGGCACCCATCATAATAGGTCTACTGCTTTTTATACTGCTCTCTCCCGGCCTCATATTCCAGCTACCGGGCAACCAACGCCACCTCGAATTTGGCAGCCTCAAAACCAATGGCAAGGCAATTCTTGTCCACACTATCATCTTCTTCGTCATCTTCACCATCCTCATTTTGGCTGTTGGTATTCACATATATACGGGCTAGCCACTTCTCTGTTTGGGTTATGATATTGCTGCTCCACTTTCGGTCCTTTTTTTATTTTATTTTTCTGGGTTCTCTTAATTTGATTTCGTTCGTTTTTCTTTTTCAACATATCTCCATATAAAAAGTCTTTCAAATTGGCATTGTAATTGATTTTGATTTTGGAGTGAGCGGTCATTGTTACCGTTCGTGGTGTAAAACACATTGTATGACTTCGATATATTTTTCAGCTTATTTTGTAAGGAATTGTGTGTTATTATGCATCAATATGGCAGAACAGAATACCTCCTTAATTTATCTTTTGGGACAAGTTCGTTGTAACGAGAAATTAAGTAGCAGTATCAGTGCATTGATACTTAATTAGTTACTATTATCAAATTAAGAAACTGAACAGTTTGTTACTCTATATTGACGCGCAAGCCAGGGGCTGGGATCCTTGTTTGAGGCCATCCTGCAGGATTGTATATTTGTACTTTACAATTCTGTTGGGCCACCATGATTCCACTTAGGCGGGATTATATAAAAGTTTCAAATAATCCTGTGCATGCAAATTTATTTAATATATATTATGGAGACAATTACTGAAAAGTCCTCTAGAAACATTTCTTATTACAAATGGAAACCACTTTTGCTTTTTGTAACAATCACCTCTTATGTATTAACTGGTTTGACCATAGCTGACTGTGAAAGTTAACTGTAGTAAGAGTATTTTGGTCATTTTCTCTTATTTTTATTTTTCTTTTAAAAATTATATTAATTAATAAATTGTTTGGATCTTCATCATGCATATGGACGGTGGATATCTATTTCAAATAATTTAAAATTTAAAAATTTAAAAATATTTTTTAATTAAATCATTTTAAATTTTTAAAAAATTAAATTTTAATTATAAAAATAACTTAAAAATTTTTCAAATGAATCTAAGTCATCCATCTCAAAGATGAATAGTCAGAATCAATTTAGAAAAAATAGAAGAAAAAATTTTTAAATTTTGAAAATGGCAATGAAAACCCACATTAATTCAACACTACCATCTTCGACATCTGTTGAATGAGCACCATCAATGCAAATGATTCGACACGAATAAAGATTCATCATCAATCATCAACAAACAAAAATCACTTCCATCTTTATCCATCATCAACACAAACAAGAGTTCATCACATCATCAATCATCAACATAAACAAAAACCAAATGTTGTCTTCATGAAAAACCACTACCATCTTCATAAATCAAATGCACACACAACAACTTAGTCCTGGTGAGAGCAAAAAGAGGGAAGGGGATGGAGAATACCAGATCGTCATCGATTTGGTTACGTAACCAAATAACCAAATCTATTCCAAGTTGGAACTGAACCACTAGAAACTCAAATCGACGTTTGGGTTTCGATATGGAAACCCAAACACTCGGTACCCAGACGTCAATCTGGGCATCCGAGCAACGAACCAGTTTGTCAACTGGCTAAGAAGACAAAGAAAAAGAAGAGAAGAAGAAGAAGAAGAAGGAGAAGAAAAAGAAGAGAGAAACAGAAATGGGAGATGAGAAGGTGGGGGGGAAGGGGAGAAGGGGGGTGTAGAAAGGGGAGGGAGAGAGACAATGACTAGTCCGGTGTGGTTGGCTTTAATAAATGGAGATCCAATCTCGTCAGATTAGATCTCTATTGTCCATCTCATCAGATGGATGATGGAGATCCAATCTGGAGATTGGATCTCCACCCTTTTTTTTTATTTTTTAAATATAAAAGATTTTTCTTTTAACTTTGGTTTTAGAAAATTAATCACCACCTGTCCATCAACATGATGGACGGTGCAAATTTCATTTTTTAAAGAAAATTTTAATTATTTTATAATTTAAAATTATTTTTAATTTTTTAATTATTTCTAGAATTCAAGGGTTTTTTTTTTTTTAACCAAATCTCAACCATTTATTTTTTAGATGGACGGTTGAGATTTTTTAAAAGTTTAATTTTTTTTCCCACAAGAGTAAGACCACAAATTAGTTAGTCAAAGATATTTTCGTTTTTTGGCTCTATTTTATCAATTTTCAATTATCTCAAATGGTTAATATAGTCAAATTACTAGTATAAGGGAGATTCATTATTACAAAAAGCAAAAGTGGTTTTCGATTGTAATAAAACATATTTTCCTAGGCTTTTCAGTAATTCTCTTATATTATGTATTTTTTAGTAATAAATAAATTATATAGTTAAAAAACATTTTAATTTATTTACAAAATAATATAAAATTAAAATTTTATTTTAAAATATTTTAAAATATTAAATAATAAATAAATTAAATAATTATCATTAAAAAAACATTCTTTCAATATTTTGTTATTTAATTTCAAAATGTTATTAAATTTAAATTATTATAATATTTAGGGATATTTTCAATGTAATCCTTATATTTTGGCGAAATATTATTTTTTGCTCACAATTATATATTTAGTCCCCATCATCCCTAAAGTACGGAAAATTAATCAAATTGATCACTCTAACCAAAAAGCTAACAATCAACTGTTAAAGAATACGTATAAAGATCAAAATACCCTTAATCATTTTATTTTTATTTTAATCAAATTAAAACAAGACAAAAAAAAAATGAATTTAATTAAAAAAAAAAAAAAGAAATAAAATGATCTAAAGACTAGACTATATCTTTAATTTGAAGCCAGATCAATTGAAGAACATAGTTCTTTGATTTGGTAAATCAAATTGAAGACCCATATCGATCTAGCTCAAACCAGATCGAATAACCCAAATGGTTCTTTGATCTGGTTCGATGAAAATTGAAAAAAAAAAAAAAAAAAAAAGAATCAGAACCATCCGTAAACACAGACCAAAGATTGAGAAGAAAAGCAAGCAACACACCTCATCTCTCAAACCCTAATCAGTTCATCAACATTAATCCTTAATTAACCAGCAGTGGACCAGCGGTAGACTAGTAACTAATGGACAAACCAACGACGAACTAGAATTGCTCTCTCTTCTCTTTCTCTCCTCCCTTTTTTCTCTCTAATCTCTTTTCTCTCCACTTCTTTTGTCTTTAATCTATCTTCTCTCCATTTCTTTTGTCTTTTCTCTCTAATTTGCAATGGTTGTGCATTTGAGTGTGTTTACAAGTGGTGGTTAAGGTGTTTGAAGGTTAGATAGTGATGGTGTTTTTAGGGATTTGATTTTAATGGTGTCATTAGGTGTATTTGAATGGCTTTGTTGTGGTAGTGTTAGGGTTGATTACGATCTAGTTATGGTGAATCAGATGAAGTTAGAGAAATCATAGATGGAGTCGTTCGGGGAACCAAATGGAGCTGTTTGAATGATCTAGGGAAACCAAATAGTTCCATCACTAGATCTGTGGCTGATTTGGTGATAGAACGAGATCGACGAACGATCAAGTTCCCTAGATAGTTAACCATCTTCATCGCGCAATAGAGAAGCGATGAGCCTCCATCATGCGATGGAGATGGAGATTACCTCCACCGTTGATGGCGATGGAGGTTAATTGTCCATTAATAGAGATGGAAACATCTCTATTGATGCATTGATGGTTAGTGGGATAGAGATCCATCCACGAGGACGGATGGTGAATGCCCAATTTGGATCTCTATTATTTTTTTAAAAAAATTTCTTTACTCTTCTTTAAATTCTATTTTGATTTTAAACCTAATTTTTAATTTATTTTTTTATTTAATCTTTTCTTATTAAATCTCCACAACTTTAATGGGGGTGGGAATTTATTTATTTTTTTATTAATTTTAAATAGCTAGGATAATAAAACAATCAAAATATCATTTCAACTGTTAACTCTAACTAATAATCAACTAACTAAGGACCAATTTCATAGATTTCTCAAAACTTTATCGATGATGGAGACTAAAAATAGATTTGCGAGTAAAAAATTAATATTTTATTAAAATATGGAGACTAAAATTCTTCTTTTTCTAAAAGAAAAGAAGGAATTATTATTGATTATTAGCTTTATTATAGCTTTTGTTAAAATAAACTGCGTTGAAAAAGGTTGGGTCACATACACCGGACTTAGAGTTAGGTGGTCACATTGAAAAGAAGAGTGACATTTCCCACCCTCTGAAATCTTAGTACACCCCTTAATTCATATATTTTTAATATTTTAATATTATTTTTAAATTAAATTATTAAACTTTAATTAAAAGATGATATTATTATTATTATAGTTAAATTTGAATACTTCAACTTTAAATCTCAACAAAAAAAACTTAGTTTGTTTTCATAAATGTTAATTAAAGATAAAAGTTTTTTATTGTGTTTTTAAAGATTTTATAAACGGTGAAAATTGTGACATAGATTCAAAAAGTATTTTATTTTATTTTATTTTTTTGATGTAGAGGATTGGTTAAAGCTTACCTTGAATGAAAATTGAGGTTTTAAATTTTGTTTGATAGTTTTACATATAGGGTTTTGATAAAATATAATAATTTTGAATAAAAATGAAAGAAAACATAAGATGAAAAAATATGAACACGAAACAAGGATAAAAATAAACTTAAAAAAGAAAGTTTGATTTCTTTAATGTTTTAATTTAATTATTTTTATAATGATTTATTTATAATATTTAAGAGATAAATAAATGAATAAACATATTTGATAGTATATAAGGTGTATTTATAGAATATGAATTTTTAAAAATCTTAATAGAGTATATATACAAAAAGGGGTGCATATACAGTTTTTAGGGGGTATAAATATCGTCACTCCGAAAAGAATTGCAAGAATTGTATATGAGATGCGTTTTAAGTGTTCGAAATTCCAATAAAGATTAGTATGTTACGTTCCCATTTTCCCTTCAATTTTATTGCAATCCCTTTTGATGCTTAATCTATATTTATACATACAGATATTCACAGGCATTCAATGCATTAAATTATGGCATAGCCCATGGTGACTTGAAATTACGACCAGTCCCATCGCAGGATTTGGGGTCAAGGATACATACCATACAAAGCACTGCGTATATAAAGCATGACTAATTGTGATGTGTACTTCTCTCTACCAACTGATACATGAGTAAAAAGCAATAAATATTGAATCCTCAGCAATGCTTGCTAGTTTGATTTTAACACTAAACAAGCCTGGAAGTAGAATGACAAAACATAATTTCTAACTTTAACAACATGCAAGTCACTAGCTAAATTTCATGCCCATTGCCTTAAATATTCAAGCAACAAATTGAAATGATACTGCGCATCCTTACACTGTTACACACAAAAAAAAAAAAGAAGAGAAAAGCAAACAAGCATCTGTTGACCCCACATTTAACATGTAACCCTAACTCCAAGATCACAGATCAAATCTACCACAAAAAGATAAGCAAATAAACGAAATGATAAAGGCACAAAATAGAGAGAGAAAGACAGGATCGGGCACTAGCCAGTGTAGATGTGAACATTAATGGCAATAAGGAAAATGGTGATGAGACCAAAGAAAATCACAGAGTGAACAAGAATAGATGCACCGCTTGTCTGCATGTTGCCAAACTCAACAACCCTGCTCCTCCCAGGTATCTGAAACAGAAGCCCAGGAGTCAGCAGCACAAACAGCACCACTGCTATCACCACTGGACCCCAATCTGCCATTTCTGTTACTCCTTTTTGTTTTCTTTTGGAGACTTGTAAGTTGTAACAAAGGAGGAGTAATTTGAAAGTTTTTGAAGAGCTTGAGAAAGATCTAGAAATGAGAAGTGGGCGCGTTGAAAAAAAGCAGACAGCGATGGCGAGAAGGACGACAAATCACAAGTGCATTGCAAAGCGTGCACTGATTTTGTCTTTTCAACGGCTCTGATCTTCTTGGGAAAAGATTGAGACGTCTTCTACACCAAGTTAAGGAAACTAACGGGGCAAATTGGTCTTGTGGTTTTCTGATGTGCAAATGACCAAATCAGTAATAACCGAGGACATGACCAAGAACTGGAGCGGACCATTTGATAAAATAAAAAACATCAAAAGCACAATTGAACATGCGGGCCGGATTTCCTAATTGTTGGGCCTGATCGACACATAAGACCTGCTTCAACAGGCTTGTTCGTTTGGATTTTACCAGTTCGACAGGCTTAGGTTTATTTTATGGCCTGTGTTATTAGCAACCCTATCAAATATTATTTTGGAGTGGCAATATCGACACGTCTCTAGCATCATATGTACACCTTATTTTTTCTCAAAATTCCAATATTACCTTTAAATTAAACTATTAAAATTATTAAAATAATTATAATTACACCTCATATATTATATTAAGTCAATAATTAATTTTGGACACATATAATTTTTTTAATGGAATGAACTATTTATTAATTATAGTTAAATAATGAATATTCAAATTAAAATATTAAATAACTATTTTTAATATAATTTAAGAAATAGAAAACCTTTTAGTTTAATTATAAACAAGTTAAGATAAAAATTAAATTAAATCGAATTAAAAAATAATAATAATAAAGCAGGCAGCTGAGAGCCTCCTCCATGCTTTCATTTTAGAGCGGTGATGAAGGTTGATGAAGAACAATGGATGAGGACGAAGAAGAACTGATGGTGATGGATGATTGTGTGGCTGTAGATGGAAAAATAAAAAGAACACAGAGTATATCTAGGGTTTGCTTAGTATGTGTTTGTGTATATATACACACATGCACACATATATATATAATTGTAATTAGTGGTTCTAAAATAAAAATTTCAGAATGTTAATATGAGAGAAGGATCTTGTATATGTGTGTATGCATACATATGTGTATCTGTGTACGTGTATACGTGTGTAGGATATAGAATAATTCTCCAATTAGAATATCCTTATTATTATTATTATTTTTGAATCATAAATCATAACAATTCATCTTTAGTGAAATTCACCATAGTGACGGGACCTATTAAAAATTTGTTGTTCAAATTAGCGGTCTTGATCATATAAAATTTCAAAACATCATATATATATAGAGAGAGAGAGAGAGAGGGAGAGAGAGAGTAATTTTATCATTAGTGTTTTCTAACTTTAAAAAGTTAGGCCGAACAAATCAAATTCATCTATTTCATTTTCTCTTCTAAAACAAATTCTTTTTCTTATTTAATTTAAATGTAATTGATGAATTTGATTAATTCGTTATAATTTTAAAAGTTAGAAAATACTGATGGTAGAATTACTCATATATATATATATATGAGAAATTCTACCATCAGTGCCTCGTAATTTTAAAAAATTAATACGAACAAATCAAATTCATCTATTATATCTGAATTAAATATGTGAGAGAATTTATTTTAAAAGTGATAATGCAATGAATGAATTAATTAGTTTGTCTTAACTTTTTAAAGTTATGAGGCACTGATATTATAATTACTATATATATACATATATATATTGTGTTTTTAAAATGAGAACTTCCTAACCTTAAAAGGTTAGGGAAAACCAATCAAATTCATCCATTATATTTAAATTAAATAGAATAGATAATTTATTTTAGGAGAAAGAATATAATGAATGGATTTGATTAATTTTTCTAACTTTTTAAAGTTAATGAGTACTTATTTTAAAAGCACTACATATAATGTTTTTATAATCAAGTAGAGTTGATTTAAAAAGTAAGGTTCAACTAATTAAATTTATCTATTGTATTTTTTTTTTTTAAATAAATTCTCTCTTATTTTAATTTAAATATGATGAATAAATTTAATTAATGTATATCTGATTTTAAAAAGCTACATATATATTATTTGGTGATGTTCCTAACGGTGGCCGATAGAGCACTCTGCCACTTGTGGTGCGACTTCTTATGGACGCGGTGCATTTAGCGGCGCTGGACAGTGTGCTCAGTTACTTCAGGCGCTACTTGTCTTCTCAGATGTGACACGATAGCACTTAGACACTTCCAAAATGTGATCAAAACTCATCCAAAGCATGTCTAATTAAGCCCGAATTATTTCATTTCATGCAAAACCACCTCATAACAATATTTAACCTGAAACGCTCACAAACTTCATAAAAAAACAACTAAATACGCAAGAATCATGCCAAAAGAATAGGAATCATGGGCGTAAAACTAGGTACAAAAGTAGTTTCCTCAATAATTTTTCTCGTTTACAGCGAGAATAGTCTTTCATTGTAAGAGTAAATATATATATAGGTCATAGAAATAGTAATTGATTTCATATATTTTGGTTGACTTCTTATCCGTATGATACCAACTTTGTGTGAACTTTCCCAAAATACTAACTATGAGCGGTGTGGGATTGGTAGTAAATCTTAGGTGCAACATTGTTGATTTTTGACGTCATGTAGAATTGGTACATTTTTTTTTTTTCTCTTTATTTTATCTATACAGGATTTTGTATCACAGT
Organism: Nephelium lappaceum; assembly: GCA_021234005.1. Classification (NCBI taxonomy): domain Eukaryota; kingdom Viridiplantae; phylum Streptophyta; class Magnoliopsida; order Sapindales; family Sapindaceae; genus Nephelium; species Nephelium lappaceum. Next base: position 9,506,524 of record CM038004.1, read on the forward strand.
GGTATGTACAAATCACGAAGAAAACATTTTGCATATCTATAAAGAGTTGCTATAAATTTTAATTATTTGTCTAGATAAATACTAGAAAATTTACAAAAGTAGAGATGTAGTCTCATATGTGCATGATTAAATAATTAATTTCACTATAATCGATCACAAAGTTTAAGGTATGAGATTTGGATACCAAATATTGGAGTTCAATAGTTCCTTTAACTTATTTCAAACAAAAAAACAATAGTAGCCTTTAACTCAATGTTGATGGGTTAGGCCGGGATCCAGCAGCCTGTTACATTAGATAATCAAATATGAAGTGTTTTACATCTGTTATGATACAACTCGCCCAAATTGACCACCAAAATATAATGTTAAATTGTTAATAAAAAGAGACAAAATATAAGGTCAATAGACATTTGTGATCTATTTCATTAATTTTATTATTTGTGTGACAAACATAAAATTTTGGACAGATTTTCTTTTTTCTTTTTTAATTTTTATTTTTTCGTTCCTGTCCACTCTTCAATATTCTCGCTAGACTCGTCCAACCACCTTGTAAAGATGCTAAAGGTTTGGTCTTTTACTTCACCTCTTCTGTCTCACCCTCCTCTTTCTCTCTCCCTTCTACTCATTAAATTTCTCACTACACTTTACCTGAGCACCCCATAATGATGCCAAAGTTTTCCTATTTTTCTCCAATGTCTCCTCCTCCGCCTCCTTTTTCTCTTTCATTTCCATTCATTAGATTTCTCACCAAACTTCGTCAGAGGGTACCATAACAAGACCAAAGTCTTCTTCTTTTCCTCCTCCTCTTCTCTTTCTACCTATTCACCTTCTTCCTCTCCTTCTTCTTCTTCTCCTTATACATGGTTTCTGTATATCTCTACCGCGAATAATGGAAGCATGAGTCACGATGCCATGAGTCATGTTGACTCATGTTGTGACTCATTATAGACATATGCTTTCGGTTCGATTCGGATCGGAACCGAACCCAACTGAGTGTTGTTTGGTTTTCAAAATGGAGAACCAAACATGTATAAAATGGGAGCTCGAACCAACCGAAACTGAACATGGTCGGTTCAGTTCGGGTCGGTATGGTTCTTCAAGTCTAACCTCCTTTCCAATCTCTTTGAACCCTAATGTTCCTGCCTCACAAAACAGAGTCGTGAGCTCTCATCTTCCCAACAACTTTATAAAACACATTCTCCCCGTCACCAAAATCCATAAAAAATTAAAAAACGTCAACTCAACCAAACCCAAAATTTCAAATACTATAAAAATACCACAAACCATTAAAAAAGAAAAAGAAAAAGAAAAAGAAAGAAAAATTACAAAAAACATCAAGCAATCACCAAAATCCATTGAATCAAACGTGAAAAACCACAACTCAACCAAACCTAATTAGACAAAGAGAGAAAGGGAAGAAGAGTCCTAGAGGTCGGCGAAAATGGAGTGATCTCTAGTAGGCATGCTGAGAGTCTCTTCATCTGGGTGCAATTGCAGAGAGCAAAGAATCAAAAGATTTTTTATTTATGGTTTTGGTTTGTTGCTTTTGATTTGCTACGTGCGAAGAAGAAGACGAAGAACGAAATGAAATAAAAATATTATGAACCCTTATTTTTCGGTCAATTTTGTTTCCACCTCAAATATATTTGCATCCCCATAATAAATTAAGAATATAATTGTTGAAAAATAAATAAATGAATAAATAACCAAGAATAGAATCAACGATCAACCTCGCTATTGGCAATTGCGGTTGCCACCCTCACTAACTTTTTCCTTAAAAAATCGCTAACTTATCAATGATAATATTATCAATATCATTATGGTTTTCTTTCTTCTTCTTCTCAAAAATTAAAAAACAAAAATCATGGTTTTCTTAATAGTTAATATGTGCATTTTGGACCGTAAATATCGACCAATACCAAATTTGAACCTATATGTTTCAAGTTATTAACAAATCACGTGTAATGCACCTTGAAGAAAACTTTTATCATTACTTAAACTATATTTATAAGTGGTTACTTTTAAAGTTAGTGCTGTCATTATATGATATGAGATTTGCTATTGTTCTTTCCTTCAAAAAAAAAAATATATATTATGGTATAAATTTTATCACATAATTCTACGTTAAGTTAAATTACACAGATTTGACAGTAGAATATAATTTGTTACATCATACACTTCAATTAAAATTTGATGTTTGAATTCATAAATACAACTTCAGACTTTGAAGTTAATAATCAAGTACACAGCGTGTTTGCTGGTCCCAAATAAGAGCGCTAACAAAACTCCCTCATGTTATATATGTCACACGGTCACAGTAAAAGTACTGGAAGCAAAATCGGAGTGGTATTAAGGCGACATTTGGATCCATTTTTTAAAATGATTTTTATTACAAAAAATAAGAATAAATATGTTTAGTTGAATGTTTTATAAAATAAGTTTTCAAAAATGTGGCCCAGAAAAAAAGTTTTCGAAAATGAAAAATAATTTTTTAATTATTACTACAAAGTAAAAACAAATAAAAAAACTTTTTACATTTTTTATTAATTTAAAACTAAATTTTTAAAATAAACCATTATTTTTTTCTTTAAATAATTATTTTACTCATTTTTAATATAATAATAAACACATTTATATCATTTTAATTTTTTTTAAGTAACTTTAAAAAAAATATAAGGAATCAAATTTTCATAAACATCAATTTTTTGTTTATTTGATGCTTTTAATGGGTCTTACTATTAACAAAATCAGTTTATATGAAAATCTAACGGTAATATTTGAAACTCTACTTTCAGATATCAGAAGAGGATTATCCACGTAAATTATAAGACTATTGAAAATTAAACCTACCACCTCACCGCATCATTCCACTTTTTTCAATCAACATCAATGTTAAAATATAATTTTTATTTTTAAAAATATCAATTTAAAAACAATAATAAACATGTCTAATCCTAGAAGCTGGTGTGAGGGTAATCCAGGAGAACATCCTAGGTTTGGGGGGCCATCGTTTCGTGAGGTCGGGAGCAGGGAGTCGGGAACACGGCTTCTACTATCTCCACTTATATTGTCCATACAAAGTCATCAAGAGAAAGTGATATATTTGACTAGTGCTCCCCATTCTGTCTGAAAAAAGCAACATATTTTTATTCAAAAGGAAATGATGATGAGATTCGAAAGAACTTTTGATTCTTGCAGCCAAAAGTACGTCAAATCCAAATCCCATTCGATGGTATTCCAGTCCATTAATCAATCATGTTATCAAACACCTGTCGATCTCTCTTTGGTCGCTATGGAATACTTTATGTTTGACGTGTCGACCGCTCATAAATTCTCGTCAATATTTTTCTAATTAAAATTCCTCACCACACATATTTAAAAGGGATAATCCCAATTTCCCCCCTGTAGTTTGATGAAATAGCCAAAATCCCCCTTTACTTTAAAAAATCGCTAATATCCCCCTATTGATTTACAAAATGGATAAAAAACCCCCTGTAGTTTATTAAAATATCCAAAAAACCCCCTACCGTCAAGTTGAACGTTAAAAATCAACAGTTGATCATTAATATGGAAGGGCAAAACCGTCCAAGTGAAATAAAATATAAAAAATATAAAAATTTAATAAAATAATAATTTAATATTTAAAAAATTAAAAACAATCACCACCGTCCATCTTTAAAATGGACGGTGGTGATCAAAACTATTAAAAAAGTTTAAAAAATTTAAAAAAACTCCACTCTCTCTCTTCCTTTCTCTCTTCCTCTCTTTCTTCTTTTTCTTCTTCTTCCTTTCTCTCTTTCTCTCTCTCTTCTTCTTCTTCTCTCTCGGCAGTACCCATACGGAGCTGAGTTTCCGCGTCCGGAAACCCAGCTCGAATCTGGGTTTCCGATCTGGGTTCCCGCAGCGGAAACCCAGATCGGACTGGGTTCCCGCAGCGGAACCCAGATCGGATTTGGGTTCCGCTGCGGGAACCCAGATCCGATCTGGGTTCCCGCCCAGTCCGATCTGGGTTTTCGCTGCGGGAACGGAAACCCATATCGATCTGGGTTCCCGCTGTGGAACCCAGATCGGATCTGCGGAAACCCAGATCCCCGCCCAGATCGGGGTTTCCAACAGAGGAAACCCAGATCCGATCTGGGTTCCGACGCGGAAACCCCGGATCTGGGTTTCTTACGGTTGAAGGGCAGTTTGGTGTTGAGCGGCAGTTTGGTCTTTTCGCTCACTATTATAGTCAGAAATCAATTCCCACTAACAGAGTTAACAGAAGGGGTAAAATAGGATTTTCAAAAACTACAGGGGGGAAATTAGCGATTACGTTAAAATACAGGGGAAACTAGGATTTTCCCTATTTAAAAGAGCAAATTGCAATCTGCGCACCTGAGATTTGCTTAATTACACATGAGTAGAACTTGATCTTATAATTATACTTTACCCCTCAAATTGGTTTTGCGGGAGGGGGGATGGATGGGATTATTCCTTAAATATTTACCATATTCATCATTTAGTACAAACTTTTAAAAAAGTTAAAAACAATACTACTTTACAATTAAACATATGGTTACATGAAGTTTTAAAATGGAAAGCAATTGCATAAATTAAAATTTTGAAAAACAATAGTGTTAAATTTATAAATTAGGTAGATACTAATTTAATATGTACACAATTTACAAATTACGCAAACTACAAAATTTTTAATAACATTTAGTAATGTATTTAATAATTTCAAGGATTCAGATAAAAACAAGTCAAAATTAATAATTGACAACACGTAGAAATTGTTTTCTCATATAATCTTAAGTCATTTGTAATTATAGCTTAAAATTTGTGAAAAATGAAAGATTGATGCTTTACGTATATACCACATTACACTTTTTAAACGTTGAATTATATTAAACTTAAGGAAGCTAAATTTTTTCCAAAAAAGAAATATTTTCAAAACTTTTGAAGAGGCCATGGCCGTTGCTGTCCTTAATGGGATTTATCGCTACAATTACCAAAATACATACACAACATAGTATTTAAAAAAATAAATCAAAATGAGACGGATGGTAAAGATCAACTTGAAAAAAATATGTATTTTTTTCGGAAAAAAAAAAAAAGAAGAAATTGAAAAAGTTTAAAGAAGTAAAATTTTTTCAAAACTAAATTGATGGATCTCCACCATCTATCAAATATATATATATATATATATACAGATATGTAAAACAAAAAAGGAGGAAAAAGAGGAAAAGTGGAGATATCTATGGATTTAGAATCTCTATCACAGACCTTCATCTTTGGCGATAAAGGTAAATTCCCATCTTTTCATCATTGACCTCCATCGCCAAAGATGGAGGTTGCCACTAGCGCGGAGCTCAAGGATGAAGAGTCTCAATCACATAATGGAAACCATATCTTCATCATTGACCTCCATCTTCGGCTATAGAGAGATGAAGATCCAAAGATGGACCTTTATTTATGCAAATTCATCTTTGGATTTTCTTTTCATTTAATTATTATTATTATTATTTTAATTTTTAGTTTTAATTTTGTACAATCTACACCATCTAGCTTAGAACAAGCAGTAGAGTTCCATTTTTTTTTTCTCATTTCTCATAATTTTTATTTTCTATTTTTAAAAAATATAATAAAAAAATAAAAGGACTAAAATGCGTTTTTTGCCATTAACATTGTTCAATATTGGCTAACAAGAGGGTAGTAAAATGTAATTAAGGATAAAGTTCAATTTGTGTATAAGTAAACAAACCTCGAGTAGACAAACAGCAGTTTGTTCTATATATAATATGTAACATGTGTGCGTATTTTTGGTTTGGACGATACCCTTTTGTGTCATTTGTTTGGTGCAAAATGGAAGAATTCTCTAGTTTTATCCATGTTTTCTGCTTTGTGTTAACTTAAAATTAGTAGCACGTCTAGCTAAGTATCTTCCCACCCATTCACATATGAATTTGGCCTTATAATAGATCAGCAAAAATTTCCCTTAATTAGCATCTCTCACTTATTGTACTAGGTACAAATGCCAATTTCTTAGCATAGTTGTTGGAATGGGACAATGGTATGAACTAGAACGGTATGTTTTCTTTTCTCAAATTTTTAACTTCATTTCACTGTACTTATTTTTCTGTACGTAGCTAATTAGTGTAAATTTAAAAGCAAGAGAAATGAAGGGGGGATTATTGTAGGAATGGAAATAATTATCGTTAGATCCAAACATACCGTATCTGTCTTTATATAAGTCAAACAAAATTGGAAAAAAGTTAATTTAGTATTCAAACATACGTGTATATCTTATTATTCTCGTTACGATTAACCATGTATCCAAACATGGATGACACATCAATAGTTAATTGATTCCCTATAAATAAGGGTTGTAACAGATTCGAAAATCAAGACAGGGATATGAGAAAAAAAATTTTGTAATTCATTTTATTGAATACAAGAATTATTTGTTTTCTTCTCAAATTTTTAACAACAATCACTATTTTTATCTTTGCTGTAGCTCATTTAATGCTCTTTGCTGGTCAATTCTCTTGATTTTAAGCAATAGCCTATATTTTATTTTTAGTAATAATGCATAAAATGATTTGAAGATATATATATATATATTTATGTTGTATTTTGGTCTATAACTGTTTGGTACAATGTAGATAATTTTGTTCACCAATTGGAAATTATTAAAATAATTTGAATTATTACGTTGAAGGATGAACAAACCACGTAATATTAACTGTTTTCTTTTTTTTGAAATGTAATATTAACAATTTCCTTATCACATAAAGGAATAACTTTACTTCGTTTGTCTGATAAAAAACCTAATTTTAAAAGTATATATTTCTCCGTTTCTAACGTTAGGTACTCAATAACAAGTCATGCGAAAATAATCACCTATGATATTAAATTTCTTAATCAGTTATTTTTTTATCTCAAAAAGAAAAAATTTCTTAATTAGTTCTGTCGCCAATATATATATATATATATATATATATATATATATATAACAAGTCATGCGAAAATAATCACCTATGATATTGAATTTCTTAATCAGTTATTTTTTTATCTCAAAAAGAAAAAATTTCTTAATTAGTTATGTCGCCAATATATATATATATATATATATATTGATGACTACGTTTTTAGTCTTTTGACACCCGTAATTGATCTATTGGCAATAATTAGTATATATTTTGTACTAAAAAAAAAACAAATTAGTATATATTTTAAACTACCCGATTATGATCCCATTAAAAAATAAAAATAAAAATAAGAATTGGTTGAATAGTGTACCGCTCCGCTTATCTTCGGTAAGAATTGAGATCCTCCCTTCATTCTGTAATAAATTATTTTAATTTATTTCTATTTTTTTTTCTCTTCCTTTATTTATAAAAGCAATACATTTTCATTAACTGGTTTAACTCCTGAAAAAATCAACATAGTATAAGGTCTTTATCGATACATCAGGATTCAAATACATTTATTAAAATATTTCCGTTAACCAAATATTATTATTATTATTGTTATTAATATTATTTTATGTTGAGGGAAGGGGATTAAATTTTGAGAAAATTATCCACACATTATATTTTAGGATAATAATGAGTTCAAGTATCCAAATATTATGGCAACCTTAAAATTCTATTAACTACAAAATATAATTACCATGCTTTTGTAGGATGTAAATTTAAAGAATAAGATATTACCGTCAATTTTCTATTTAAATTAATCATATTATGTGGTTTAAAAATAAATTATGCACCACTTTTTATCCTTTTGCTAGGATTAGTATTTGTGCACCTCTTATCCACTTTAGTGGTGACAGTTCAAATTCTATCAAATACATTGTATAAGTTTTACTAAAGAAAATATCTAGATATGCAAATAGTTATTGATTTTGACCCCTTATTATTGTGATAGTACTTATTTTGATTATAAGAGTAGATGTTTGGGTTATGGTAATAGTTATCTCCAATTATGAGAGTAGATGTTTAAGCCGTATAAATAATATTTGATTATAATAGGTTCCGACCAAATAATTATTGATGTGGACAAATCCGGATAAATTTTGGATATCTGGGCTACATATAAATGATGACTGTGATAACGGTATCTTTTTATTATAATATATATTTGCGCTGTGGTAATCATTATCTCTCAATTACGAGAGTGAAAATATTATCGCATAAAAAATGATTGATCACAATAAGTCTCGATCCAAATATTTATTGATTTTAATAGATCCTAACAAATATTTGGCTCGTTTGGAATCAGCTCTTCAATAATAATAATAATAATAATAATAACAATAATAATAGTGTACAACCCTACCCAAGACCCTCTCTTTTGGTAAACCATAAGTGGAAAGTGCTTTGGGTTGGGTTTGATTCTTTACTGTAGTTAGTAGTTGTGGTCCTTGTGGAAAGATGATGCAAAATGGTATGCAAGAAAACAGGATGGGGTCATCACAATAATAATGAAAAAGGAGGAGGATAATTTCCAAAAGGAGGAGATTACTAGTGCCGTCGTGTCACCGGGCACATCTTATCAGCGTCAGATCCTTACCTGCCCATCTCCTCTTCAATTCTCTCTTTCACTGTTCCATTTACTTAAAAAAAAAAAACTAAAAGCAACAACAACAGCATAATGGCTCGTCAGCTCATATATGTGCCAATTGCATGGCCATGTAATATAGCTTCTCAAAAAACCATTATAACCACATATTCCAAGTAGGTATATATAAACCGATCTAGCTGAGTTAGAGATACAGAGATAGAAATTAAGCTAGAAGAAAATATGGGTAGAGGGAAAGTGGAGCTGAAGAGAATAGAGAACCAAGCAAGTAGGCAAGTCACCTTCTCAAAGAGGAAAAATGGGATCTTAAAGAAGGCTTATGAGCTGTCTGTGCTCTGTGACGCTGAAGTTGCCATGATCATCTTCTCTTCCTCTGGAAAAGTTTACCAGTTCTCCACAGATGAGTCTGTTTCTCTCCTTTTTTACACACACACGCACGCATAAGAATGCAATTAATTAATTGTTAGTAGTTTGGTGTTTCATGTTAATGGGTGCAGGATGGATAGGATCATTGCCAGGTATCGGAATGAAGTAGGGCTGCCTCGCTCAAATCTCCAGCAATTGAGAACCGTGCAGGTATATCATGATTTTTCGACTTTGTTGTGTATGTATAATTGAATATATATGTGTATATTAAACAGTTTATTAAGATTCTTATTCTAAATCTTTTAAGTTGCAGTGCTACTAGAGGTTTACCACACTGACGATTTTTTTAATATTTTCTAAAAAAGAAAAGGCCAAAAGCAAAGAATAAAAAATTCAGAAGAGGAAGAAGGACGAGGAACTGAAGAATACATAAATAATTGAATCCTTCGATGTGATTAGTACTTTCGAATTGCATATATATGTTTTCAATACTGTCTAATGACTTGGATACTGGAATTATCAAATGGATCTACAGGATGGACCTTATTTGAGGGCTGAGGCTAAACTTGATTGATGCGTTGTTGAAGTTAAGTTTGATTAAAGTATGGAGAGGGAGCAAATCAGAGATAATTTTATTATTTATTTTTTAAAGACTCACATAGTAGAAATTTTGTCCTTTCTTGGTAGGTCGAAAGACGAGATTTCATATTAGTAGTTTTTGACCAAGGGGGTCTCCACAATTCCTTCGTTCAAAATGAAGTCTGTGTATACAGTGAGAAATACTCCAATTTAAGATAGGAAAGTTCGTACAACTTAATTTCTCTACGTTATGGAAATTAATTTTAGTTCACCATGGAGAGGACCCTTTTAAACTTGTGTATGACCTTGTTAGATATTGGTAGTTCAGAAGACTATTTTGATTTTCAGGAAATTTTAAGAAATCCAACATCATGAATGAATTAATCTAATAGTCTCATAAAAAATTGTTGCATTTGTTTATGTTACTAATTTAAATATGGGGGTATTACTATTAGGTACTTCCTTTCGACATAGAGAGATGACTGGCTTGAACTGATTACATGTCCGTGTTTAGCTTGTAATATCAACAATATTTGTAATTCAACGTTTGTGGTGCTTAATTCCTTCATTTTATGTATGAATTTGACTATATTACTGATTGAGTAACATTTTCTATTAATTATTTCCATTAGATTAACTGTAATAATGATTATTAAAGTCAATTCAGTGGTTGTAATTATTAGATAAGATTATTTAACTCGTAAGATAATCAAATCCTATATATAAATCTTTACGCAATCAGTAAATTCAATGTTGCCTTGACCAATGAAATCTCGATTTAGTCTCTATTTTGCTTTAATATTCACCAACTATATTTACTTCAATTTTAGGGTTAATTGCATAAACTTCTCCTGTATTTATAGGATAAGGCAATTACATAAAATTACAACAGACCTCTTTCCTTTTAACAGTCAATCGATAGATTTAATGGTTGACTGTGAAAAGATCAACATACCCTTTGACTGGAAAAATAGAAAATAAAGGGATCTGACCACCAATGGAGCTCATATCTCCTTTAAGAGGGAAAATCGATCACCTCTGGGAGGAGATCCAAAATAAAGATCGATCTCCACTATGGGAGATTGAATGATTTGCTATAAAGAAGATCATTAAGAGATTGATGTTCTCCTTTGTCGGAAAATGTTCGATCTCCAATAGAGGAGATCGACGATCTCTACTTTTGGAGATCGTTTGATCTCCTATGGAGGAGTGTAGATCTCCTCTATTAGAGATCATTCGATATCCCTAGTGGGAGATCGATCAAAGACAAATCGATCTCCTCCGGTGATAGTTCCATTGTCGATCAAATTTTTTTTTTCAATCGTTTATGTGGGGTTATTTTATAATTAAGTAGAAATTGGGTACTTTCTTGTAATATATTATAAGTAAAATTCATATCGATAAAATTAAGAAGTATAGGGTGAATTTAGAGTTAGCCTTTTTCTTTTGATCAATAAATGACGATTTTTTTTCCATATCTTCAAGGTTAAAGGTTAAGTTTAGCAGTTGATCATTAAATGAAAATAGGTCTACTATAATTTTACATAAAAGTCAAATATTTTGCATTATCCTATAAGTATAAGGGAATGTTGTGCTATTGACCCTAAATTTTATGTTGTGTACAGTCATGGAAAAGTGAGATTGAAGAGCTAGAAAAATCAATAGATATCATGGAAGCAAGACTTAGGTATGTATTTCCACAAATGATGTCATGCGTTTGTAATTGTTCTCCACTTTTACGTCATAATAAATTAAATTTTACTTTATTATAGGCACTTTTGTGGAGAAGATATATCCACATTGAGTGTAAAAGAGTTGAAACAATTAGAGCGACAGTTAAAGACAGGAGTCGATCGTATTCGTTCCAAGAAGGTACATATATAAGTGATTCATATATAATTAGTTCATATTAATTATTATTGTTTGGGCAAGTATATGTATATTGTCTTGTTAGTTTTTGTTAGGAACATACTAAATAAAGTCAACTACTTACCTATGAACACGTTCTATCTAATTAATTGAGGGATAATTCCTAAAAAACACCCATAGTTTGGAAAAATCTTTATTTTTCTACTTAAGGTGCATTTTTATCCAAAATCCTTCTACCGTTAAAAAGTTAACAGAAAATTGAGGCTTGACAAGTGCAGACTATGGAAAGACAATTTTACCCCTAGTTAAGATATACTTATTTAAAAATAAAAAATAAAAAAATTATAGAATAATATTTTAAAATAAAAAAATATAAATTAATAAAAATTGATCACCATTGTCCATTTCATAGATGGACGATGGAGATCAATGCACCAAATGAAAATATTAAAAAAATGTTCAAAAAAAAAAGAGAGATTCAATCTAGATCTCCACCAGCCATGGATAGAGATCCATGACCGATCAAACACAAATCAAACCCTTAAATCTAGCAACCATCATCAATCGATCTCCATTTTCTCCATCTTATCCCTTTTTCTTTCTCTTCTCCCCTCAATCTCTCTCTCTCCCCCTCTTTCTTATGTTTTCCTCTTAGTTTCCAATCATAGGAAACTTGTTTTTAGACTTTTTGGGTTTTCAGTATTGGAAATCCATAATTCTGAATTTCTGATTGACTAGAATAGGTTTCTAGATTGGAAACCCAATCATTAATCATCATCAATCAACAAAAACCTACCCACAATCAAGCATCTATCATTAATAATTAATTATCATTAATCATTAATCATTAATCATCATCATCACCAACATTAGCCATCAACCCATAATTCTGACCCACAAGCATCAACTACAACCATAAAAACTTGCCAAAAACATCATTAACCATCAAAATCCTAACCCATAAAAGGGAGAGAAAAAAGGGAGGAAAGAATAAGAGAGAGAGAAAGGGAGAGAAAAGGGGGAGATGAATGGTGAGAGGAGATAGAAAAGGAGAATGGGAGATGAATGGTGAGAGGGGTCAGTGATTGATAGTTTAGGGTTGCAGGTGAAAAGGAGACGAATAACTAGGTTTTTTTTTTTTTTTTAATATTTTAATATTTTATGTTTTTATATATTTTAATTTTATTTAATTCATTTTATTAATCTACCTATCTATCTATATTTATTTATTTGTTTAAAAAACGTTTATTAAATTGAAAAATGCAATTCTCTTTTTGTCTCTAGAGACAAACAGTCAACATTTTCAACTTAACGAAATCAATAACGGTTAGAGATATTGTTATCTTTTCACACGTTTCTAAGAAATATTTTTAATATTTACATTAATATTAGGGTGTATTTTGGGTAAATTTCAAAATAGGTGTGGCAAAAACGAGATTAGGCAACCTATGGCTGGTTTTTAGGGATTTTTCCATTCATTAATGGCTTACCAAGTTTTATTAGGAATGTCAATAGGAAGGATTTAGGGTGGGGTTGGAATTTTCGATGTTAGCCCTAATAAAAATATTCCCAAACTGCTGCAGCCCTAACAAAAATAGTTGTTCTCAAACCTGCCACAACCACAGCCATTGAAGTCGAGGTCAGTACACCACCCCTTGGCCTAATTATTTTCTTTTACAAAAATATATATAATTTAAATAAACTCAATACTAACACACAATATATAGATTAATATATAGATTAAAAGCCCATATTTGATTGTAAAATGAAATTTGTGAAAACAATTAATAAGCAACAATATTAAAGCCTATTGTGAAATCCATGAAATAAATTACAAGTTTTTAAACACTCAGTCATAAAATATTTGAAAAGTATTAAAATAATGCTAATTTAATTAGAGAAAAGTTCAAAATTACCCTTTTTTTTAAAAAAAAAATTCGTTTTTAGTCAATTCCTATGAAAAATTTGTTTTTAACCCCTCAAACGAATTAATTGCATCCAATACCCTATATTGATCAAAATATCCTTAAGTGTGACAAGAGGCCCTATTGACCAAAATACCCTTGAGTGTGACAAGAGCGCCTCTTCACGCTTGAACGTGACGGGAGAGCCTCTCGTCACACTTGGGTGTGACGACAGGAGAAGCCTCTCGTCACGCTCATTTTTATCACGGTATTTTTGAAATTTTACTAATAAGAGCATTTTGGGAATCACGAGATACTGAGTGCAACTTATTTATTTGAAGGGTCAAAAACAAATTTTATTTTGGAATAGGTAAAAACGATTTTTAAAATTTTCACTTTAATTTAAATGATTTACAAGAGATTTTTTTTTTTCCCTTTTTGATGAGGAAAGAGTGGATTAAATTAATAGAAAACTACTTATATATTTGATAAGGGTGAGATTTGAATCATTGACCTCTTATGATCAAAGAAGATGTTCAATTATTCCTACTAAGAGATGATATATATTTACAAAAGATTAATTATATACTAATTTTTATTGAATAAATTAATATTTTTAATAAACAATAAATGTGATCGAGGCAAGGGCAGGGTCAGGGGCAGGGCAAGTAACCCCACACCCGTCCCATTTTGAAAAAGGAAATTTTCCTTGAACAGGTTCCAAACCATTTATTTTGGTTTAATCCCACCTCATATGGGTGAAGCAGGGTCCCATGGGATCAGATTCTTTTGACATTCCTAAATTTTATTTTAACATGGAAAACAAGTCTAGTATATATTTATTAACTGGGGTCATATATAATAGTCGGGTGTTGTTGTAAATTTGCACTTACATTGATTGATACGTAAACGACTGTGTGTTTGTTTTTCTTTTAAAGACAACTGTGTTTTCTTATTTATGTAAAATAATAGTAATCAACAATAGCTGAACATAACAAGTCGCATTTTAGGTATTTTTAAGCATAAAACTTTTTTTTTTTCCTTATAATTGGAAAACGACTTTAGCAAATATTCAATTTTGAGGCATTAAATAACCTCAATCTTATTGGATTTTCGTAAATAAATAAGGGCAATGATTATCTAGACAGAGAAGTTTTGTGTCAGTGATCGATATTTGCCAGGGTGACAATTTCGATTTATGAAAGGGTACCAAATAAAATGTTGTAGCTAGTTACAACATCTTTCGTTTAAAGCAACAACCTATAGAACCTTTTTAGTCATTCTAAATCTTAAATCTTAACTATGAGCATCCATACTTTTACAAAATTCTAAACTTCAGCATTTAACCTTTGATGAATCTAATTTAAGATTAGCCGTTTGTTCAACGTTTAAAAAAAGAAAGGAAAAAAAAAAGGCCAACATCAACAATATGCAATTGAGAATTTACATAACAATGGGTAATGATATAAAAACAAATTTAATTAATAAGGATAATGTTGTCTATTGACAAGCCAAATTAAGTTGCTGCAATGCGCCTTTCACACAAAAAAAAAAAGGTTTGTATACGTTGATTATTGACAAGTCAATTAAAGATATGATACGATCTGTATTTATAAAAGTACTTTCAAAATTAAAGTTTGATATAAATAATTATTGTAACCTTATTAAAAATTTAGTAAAAGTTTTCAACTGTATGAAAATAGATGTAAGCATACTATCGAATCATTATAATTTTCTGTATTGTTCTTTCTTCTTCATATTTGATTATTTGTGTCTCAATTGCACAACAATAAATGTAAATTAAATTATTTTTTTTCTCATTAACTAATTTAATTAGAGAGAGTTTTCTCAATATCATTTTATTGTTATAAATTTAAACTATCAGATTATTAGACTACCGTATTTAAATGTATATGACGTGAAATCGATGTAAAATGCATGTAATACATGCCTGTGAAAACTGTGTTGACAAATTGATTGACCAGGAATTCAGGTTCTAAAAACCTTGGAAATTTTACAGAAATGTTTTCTTAATAACTAATCATAATTATTTGTTTTTTTTTTTTTTTTTAAGTACATAATCATTTGTTCTTGATTGACAAGTATCGTAAATTTGTAATCAACAGAGGCGCATCATGTCGGAGCAGACCAACTTGCTTAAAAGAAGGGTGAGCTACTTTAAGTTTGTAACCCAAAATTATTTCTCGCCCAAATGCCCATATATACATATATAGGCACACACAAATTGGAGGGTAATTTTATTTAATTTTCATCCTAATCCGCTAGATAAATATGTTAATTCTTTTGTTAAGGGCATTGCAACCAATTGACAGATCATGTGAAATCTACACTACAACTAGCTAGGTTCCACTGTGGCTGGTGCAGGACTCTATAACATGCTTGTAGTTGTAAAATCGTTGAAGCCAAAGTGTGGATATTACATAATGCAAAGATTAATTAGTTATTGCTAATCTATAAGGATTAAGGGTTAATAAAACGGTTAGATGTATATATTTCCAAAAAAAAAAAGAAAGGGTTGGATCATATGATTTGCATTCACTAGATCTAGGATTTGAAATCTTTTGGGTGTCTACTTGTCCTAAAGGTTATAGTTTCCAGTCTCTAGTCTAGAAGTCATGGTTTGCATTCACAAGATCTAGGATTTGAAGCCTACAGTGATATTTCTAATGGGATATTATGAAAAACCTCTGAAAAGCAAACTAATCATCATTAGTTTTCGTTTTTTTTTTTTTTATTAGATGAACCATGATGTCCACCGTCCATGGAAATCATTGCAAATTTTTTGGAAAATTATTAATTTTTTAATTAGTAACTATTTTTTTGTTTTTATTTTTTTATAATTTTTTTATTTTTTTAAATTTTTTAAAACATTTGAGAATTTTTTGTCAATTTTCCTCATTTTAAAATTTAGATTACCATTTTGCCCTCCAATTTTAACATTGGTTAGGTTTTTTAAACAGTAGGAGGTGATTTGTCTATTAAAAAAAAATCAGAGGCTAATCATGATTAGTTTACTTTTCAGGGGTTTTCGTAATATCCCCTTTTTCTAATACACACAATGATCAGCCTAGTAAACCAGTATTATTATAGTTCAATCAAGCTAAATGTCAAAAGCTAATTGAAATATATGGAAACTGATCCCCTTTTTTTTTTTTGTTTTTTCTCTCGTTCGAACGCAGCAAAAAGAACTACAAGAGGAGAACATTCGTCTTCGGCAAAAGGTAAGAGACTTCTATTCTACTAAATATCCGGTCCCAGTGTTAAGTTAACTTATTTTTACTTTCTTTGTTAACCGGTGAATATAACTAGCTTCAAGCTTCAATATTAGATTTTGAAACATTATTAATGCAACTTTTTGGTGTAGGTTCAGTTGCAGGAAATGCATTATGCCAACTTAAGCTTCGGAAATTTAGGAGCAAATAGGGGGGATGAATTTCTGCAAAGGTAATTAATTGTGAACTATACTTTCATTATATATGTCCGGTTGAACATTAATTCTGAACCAAATAAGCTCATATTCATCACCAATGCCGGGAAAGTCCCGTCAGTTCACCATGCTAAATACCCGCACTCATGATTTCTACTTTGTGTTTGAGTGCGGAGAAAATTTGCCGTTGGTTTTTTTACTCCTTCGCTGCCTCTCTGTTTTGTACTCATACTGCACACCGTTGTGGCTATTTTTGCTGTGTTTTCTATGCCCAAGATGCACACATGCATACAACACTGCCCAGACCCTATTCGCAGTCTTTGCCTTTCTTTTTTTTTTTTAATTAAATTTATCTGAAATCATATAAAAATTGTAATTTAATTATTGTAAACTGCTGTTTTAGTGTATTATAATACTTCAATAGTTAAGGATTTTTTTAAATTTTTTTTTTTTTTTTTTTATCAACCTAAGTTGAAGTTTATTATTAAGGAAGTCTCAAAATTCAGGAGAGGTCAGCATAGTGAAACATTTATTAAGGAAGTCTGGATGGGTTTGTGAACAATTAAATCAAAACGTCTAGCTAGCATAGCGAAGTATATATTTGTGTCAAACCCTCAAGTGACTGTATGCAGTGAGAGGGTTTACATACAAACTCTTGGACCTTGGTGAGTTGGTTGTGTACTTTATTTACATTCATAGCTATGGAAACAAGATGTAGAAAATAGTTATTTAAATCACTCTTATAGCCTATGATTTGGACATGTTTAGATAGAATAATGATTATTTTAATCATAAACCTGCATTTATCCTACAAAAAGGTGAGGAGTGATTTGTGTATTTTACCATTTAAATTATAGGATCCAGTGCTCTCTTTTGAAAACATTTTGATATTGTTTCATAATTATATGGCTTGCCAGTTGCCAGAACATATGTGTATTCTAACATAACACGGTATAATAAATTGCAGGGTTCCTTGAGGTCTCAGACGATCCATTAATTAAGGGATATGTAATGTATCTTCATTCACTTCCTGCCCTATGGTAGTTGGTGATGATATTGCCTTAAATTAATTTGCTTTATTTACCGCAGCTTCGGCCGCTTTGGGTGGGCTTTATCATTTTCATTTCCTTCTGCGATTAAAGTGTGACACATGACTGTTTCAAGCTTTCGGCGCTTGTAGCCTACTTGACAAACAGATATTTATATATATGCAACAAATGTTTTTGTAATTAATTAGCTAAAAAGTGTTCTTTATTTAAACCATTGATGATCAAAACCGTTATCCACTAAAATATGCATGAATTAGTATTAAGAAGAAAATTCACATCTATACATGTCGTATATACATATAATTGGTGAATACATATAATCATTTTGCTTCATAACCACTAATGATTTCTACAAACGTCAAACGAAGGAACGCATATATGGTTCAATCAAATCTTTCAAGCCTAAAATGCTCTTCGCACTCCAAGAAAATTGAGGTTTTATGATGGTTATTGACCATCATAAATGTGATTTCATGATGGTTTAAAACCGTCAAAAATTTCAGCATCAAGAGCAATTGTATGATGGCTTTAAATATTTATGATAATTTATAACATCATAAAATCTTGACACATTTTATCCATCATAAACATGTGATGGTTAATAACTATTGTTAAATGTTGATTGTATATTCAAGTCATCAATTTATAACGGTTATAAACCAGCAAAAATTAATTATTATTTTTTATATAGTGATGTTATAATTTTTCAATCATTACATTACAATTTTGTTGTAATTAGATATAATTATGTATAATAATATATGGATTATCAAAATAAAATTTATAATATAAACAACAGTAACATACTCTTTAAACTGCGACTGTAAAACCAAGAGTACAAATATATTCTTAAACAACATAATCTTCCATCGTGTCCCATAGACTTGATGTATGGCCCACTCACTATTGTAAAACTCGGTGAGTAGCTTCGACTACTCATCGAGAACTCGATCCATTGGGTTTCTTCGACCCAAGAACCCCCAAATCAAGTGGTTTTACTCTTCAAAGGTGAGTAATTGCAGAGTTAGGCAAAGTATTAAATCTAATTGAGGCAATTTAGAGGCCAATCTAATCACCCGAAATTACCATAAACACCGCAACATCATTGAGCTCCATCCAAAATTAGTTGGTCATCTAATCCGCCATAAACACCACATAAACCTTTCATCACCCAAAATCATCTCCACCATCACTCATCTCATCGAAAAAACAAAAAAAAAAAAAAAAAACCCACCAAGATTCACCACCCATTACTGGGTTCCACTGGAACCTGACATCATCCAATCAAAGCCATACCTCTCTCACCTTCGATCTTGAACTATCTCTCCCTCTCTTGCATGTTGATCTCTAACACTTTCCCTCTCTATTATTATTATTATTTTTTCCATTCCACTTTGATTTTGGACGGTCGAAGAGAAAAGAAGAATTTTATATCACTAGCTTATAATCAGACTGTTCCTCAAATTTTCCACTTTCGAACAAAAACTACCCTTCATTGTTTCCCTTGATTTCAAAGAAAAGACATTGGCTTTTATAATTTAATCCAAAAAGTTACGATTTATTCTAGTCAAATTCCAGTTTGACCCTTGTATGTATAAAATATCAATTTAGTCCTTTGATTATTTTGATCTAGTCCTTTTCTTTTTTATACTTATAGTTTTTTTTCCCTAATTTTTTTATAGGTTTGATTAGGTTTGATCGTTGACCAACGGTTAAACCAAGTATTCACCGAGTAGTCGAGCACTCACTACTAGTTGGGTCGCCGATTAAGTAGTGAGTAGCAAATAACGAATTCTGAAACATTGAGTCCATTCCAATTTCATTTCCGATGAAAGTTATTTTCCCATTGGACTAATAAACATCCATAGAAAAAAATGGTTATTAAACTTCAATATATCATTATGAAAACGAGGTAAATATTTGAAGGTAAAAAAGTAATTTACTTTGGATGATGAAAAGGTGTTAGATGAACAAAAGATTCATCGTATTAAACATCCACCTCTATAACTTGAAGTATACTATCAAATATTGATGTCTGTAATTTGTTACCTTATTGATTGGATAATGTTATCCATTGATAACAATATTTGGATTGGTTGTAAGAATGATTATTTAATAATATCTAAATGATTGAAGAATATATGCAACTAGTTCACTCTCTACAAAAGTTTTTTATTTTTTATTTTTTTAACCATTGGCCAACGAACTGTTAGTCAAATCCCGTAACAATATTTGCAACACTGCTTAAAATAGTCAAATTCCAATCCCAACCAATCTCCAATCCTATGGTATGGTGAAACTAGGCTAAAAACAGAAAGTCAATCGGGCCCAAACAGGCAAATTGGGCCGGAGCCCGTTGTCCTCCTCTCAGTCCTCCTTCGTTACTCGCTTGACCTCAAATCTGTCAACTGAGAAAAACACACACACAATCTCTCTCTCTACAAACTCCATCGACAACATGGCAGCTCTTGCACGGATCTCGAGAAAAGCTACAGCCATCGCGACGCTCTCTCCAGGACACGTCATTCGCCAAGCTCTAGCCACGTCAGCGGCTCCTACAACGACATCTTCCACTGCGACCAAAACGGTGACGCCGTCGCCGGATCGAGTGAAGTGGGACTACCGAGGACAGAGGCAGATAATACCATTAGGTCAGTGGCTCCCCAAAGTGGCGGTGGACGCCTACGTCGCTCCCAACGTGGTGCTCGCCGGCCAGGTCACCGTCTGCGACGGAGCCTCCGTCTGGCCCGGCGCCGTCCTTCGCGGCGATCTTAATAAGATTACTGTCGGATTCTGCTCCAATGTCCAAGAGCGATGCGTCATTCACGCCGCTTGGTCTTCCCCTACAGGTTAGGGCTTTTCTTTTTAAATATTTTTTGTGTAATCAAAACCTGTTATTCTGATTGTTTGCGAATTACTTTTTGTGTAAGGGATGTCGTTTTTCAAGAGTTTCCTTCGTTTGTTTGATTAGGGTTTTTCATATCATTGTAGTAGTAGTTTATAATGTTAACGTACCTCAGTCTTAAATGATATGGTAGGGATATGTATCGTAGTGTGGAGGTTTCTAATTCAAATTCTCTCTTCTCCATTTTTCTGAAATTTTGGTTAAAGGGGTGTTTAACATGTATCTGTCATCTGTCATCTATCCATGTTGTACGTAAGGTGGCGCGTTAACCTATCATTACCTCAAGACTTAAATATTATATTTGGATCATTTCTTATCTGCTTAAATTTTTTAGTCTAATGGTAACTAACATATAATGAGGTTGTTTAAATAGCTTTGATAAGATTTTGGTTATAGCAGTTTCCCTGCCTCCTAGGTTGAGGCAGTTTTATGGTTGTAGTGATAATTCTATAAATTTAACAGAGATGAATATTTTTGGTGACATGATGAAATGGTTCTTTCAACCATACATTTTTCAGTAACAAGTAGTAGGATGATGTGAATGCAAGTGTTGATTCTGTTGATAACAGATTTCCAACTACAAGCCACTTGTAATCTTTGGGCAAGAACAATGAATATTGTTCACCTGTTATCTATGCCTGGCGATTCTATTTGATAACTGTTCACATGTTTTGCTGTCCTCTCTCTCACTCTCTCTCTTTGAAGCTTCCACCGCTCGGCTCTACACCCTTGTTGCAATTAGGTCTTGACATTAATGCTTATAGGGGACTTGGAGTTAGTTGATAATGCTTTACTAAGCATTGAATTGATTGGGACTTGCATTCCAGTGTTTATTATTCTCGAGGGGTTGGCTGAGTGATGAAAGCCTATTGCCTCTGACCAAGAGGTCATGTTTCCAAATTCTATCAGGATTGACTGCCTAGGACGTGTAATATACTACAAGTAACCTGGTTGCTAAGGTTGTAGGGTTTGACAATAGTTCCCAGTTAAGATTTTGGTGAACAGAACAAAAAATGTCTGACAATTTCTAATATTAAAATGAACAAGTATATAATGAGTATATATGATAGAACTAAGCTATGAGTAGTTAAATGATATAAACAGTCTCTCTTTTATTTTTATAGTTTTCTTGTGTGTTGTATCCATTATCTTTTTACTAGATTTTGTGTTGTTTTTCCTGAAATTCCGGATGGAAAGCATGTGACTTGAAACTTGCCATTTACTAAACCAACTGGGGCAGGACTCATACAACTAAGCTCAGTAGCATCATTTGGAAATTCGAAATTGTGATGTTCATGGTTCACGTAATCTTTCAGTTAATGATCGGAGGTTAATTTAATAAGTAGAGAGGTTTTCTCATTTTTGTACATGGCTTCTTTATTATTGTTTGCCTATCACTATCTTACACACTCTAGCAACAGTAGAAATTCTCATGAAGAGCTATTTTTGCTATCGTGCATTCAAACTTGCTATGTAGCATTCATACTTTGAGAAGGATTTTTGGTTTTGATGCTTCATTTTCTCTACCTAGGGATATGCTAACATCCTTTCTCATTGCTTTTGTATGGAATTTGCATAAATTTGGCTAAAATAGGGTTCATTAACCAGGCACATCCATTTCCTGAATGCTACCCTACTGCCATTCTTCTTTCTTTGTCATCATTTACCTGTTTTCAGTTCAAACTTGTGAGATCATATTTGTATGTGGAAATAGCAACACATGCAGTGATGGTTGGTTAAACCATAAAAATAAATAAATAAAAATAAAAATAAAAATAAAAATAAAAATAAAAGAATGAAAGAAACTTGGTGCACCTTGTAGTGTTGTCATGTGTTTCTAAACATTCATGTTATTGATTTAAAATATTGATGTATAATTGCATTTTGGTAGCTCAACTATTAAATTTTACTAGATATTTATGAGAACTGAGTTAATCCTGTACCCTACTTTCTATTTGTCAGGGCTGCCAGCAGAGACATCCATCGAGAGGTTTGTGACAATTGGAGCATATTCTCTCTTGCGTTCATGCACAATTGAGCCAGAATGCATTATTGGGCAGCATTCCATCCTTATGGAAGGTTCTTTGGTAGAGACGCACTCTATCCTAGAAGCTGGGTCTGTGGTTCCCCCAGGGAGGAGAATTCCTAGTGGTGAACTTTGGGCTGGAAATCCGGCAAGGTGTGTTCGAACTTTGACCCACGAAGAAACCTTGGAAATCCCTAAACTTGCTGTTGCAATTAACGATCTGAGCAACAGCCATTTCTCCGAGTTTCTCCCTTACTCCACGGTATATTTGGAGGTTGAGAAGTTCAAGAAGTCCTCGGGAATTTCTGTTTAATTGTTTTCACCGACCAGTTTTCATGTATCAGTTGTAGTTTTCTGTGCAAGGAAATAAGGAGCTTCAAAACATAGAAAGCAAGTCTTTGAATCCTTGTCTCTGAATCTGATTTTTGGTGGCTGTTGAAAGAAGTGGATAAGAGTTTCAGTGTCATGGTTTGTAGAAGAGTGACTGGAGACACTTTTGAAGCAATTCTTTGTTTGTATGCTGTGCAAATGAGTATTAAGCACATTGTAGTTGTGTTTGTTAGTGGTTCATTTGATGTGGTCTGTCGCATAATTATTCCCTCACTTCATCATGAGAATTGAAGGGATTCCCCTCTGAACAATCAAGTTGATATAAACAAAATATTAAATCATAATATTCAGTTATTGCCTCAGCTGTTGGCAAATTCCTGGCCGGACTTGGCTGTAGTCGGATCTTATATTCCAAAGAGTTGTTGGAAAGTTGAATAAAAATTTCATCCAAAGCATTAATTTTCATTAGAATGCTCTTTTCCTTTGGGTTGGATTTCTGGTGCGATTCTTGGGGCACCGACCAAAACTTTAGTTAGTTACCAACCATGGAGATATTTTATATATATACATATATATATATTTTTTTGCGTACGAAATATTTGGTTGTTGAACTTGTACGAAGTCTTCTCTCTATCAAGTGGCAATTTTAAAATCTTATCATCATCATCATTATTATTATTTTGTGTGTGGGAGCAGGTTTTAAATTTAGAATTTTCATATTTAATTAATGGATGTAACTATTGTAAAGTTACCTTAAAAGGAGGGATAATTCTATTTCCTCCCTATAGTTTGGAATAATAATAAAAAAACCCCTACTGTTTATAAACGTGGCTAAAACAAACCCAGCTGTTTATGAAAATAGCTATACCATTAACTTGAGCATTAAAAGTCAAGGTTTGACCGTTAATCATGATGGACAAAACCGTTAATTCATTATAAAATAAGTTAAAAAAAATTAATCAGATATCCATCATTCATCTTAAAATTAACAGTAAACATTAGTTTAAAAAAATTCATAAAAAATTAAATAATTTTTTTACATCAGAATCTCCATCGTTTATCTTAATGGATGATGGAGATCAACTGATAAAAAAAAAAAAAATTATTTTCACATCAACCACCGTTCTCTCTCTCTCTCATTCTCATTCTCTTTTCTTCTTATTCTTCTTCTCTCTTTCTTTTTCTTCTTCTTTTCTTCTTCTCAAACCCCATCATCATCTGAGTTTGATGATGTACCCGAATGATATCTAGGCATCTGAGTTCAATGCTGAGCCTAGATGCCCAGATTTCATCTGAGTTCATCATTGAACTCAGACGAAAATACTCAGATTTCACCTAAGTTCATCATCGAACCTAGATTTCATCTGGGTTCGACGAACTTAAAAATCTAGATTCATCAAAACCAAATTTCATTTGGGTTCAATGATGAATTCAGATGAACATCTGGGTTCGATTCGAACCAAGATAACATCTGGGTTTGTCTCAAACCTTGATATTTTTTATTTGGGTTCAATTCGAGCCAGGAATCGAACCCAGATGAATGTTTCTCATTAGGTGCTCGTGCTGATGATTTGTGGATCTTTGTTTTGTGTTGATTGTTGTAAATATTTTCTAGAGTCTTAAGGGTCGTAAGGTATTGTTTTTGGAGACATGTAGGTCCAATTAACTAACTATTTGCTTTGATTTTGGTATTTTTGAGTAGTTCATTGTGGGTTTGTAATGGGTGGATGATTGATGATGTCTGCAGATTGGGTTGCTGTGTTGCAGATGAATGTTTGAAGATGATAAATGTTTTTTCTTCAATTTCTTTTTTTTTTTTAATAAATTATTTTTGTTTTTATTTTGTTTTGTTAATTTTTTAAAGAGGTAATTTTGTCTTTTCGTGCACTGTCACTATCAGAGTCAACTTTTTGCTAACAAAAGTAACGAAAAGGGTAAAACAGGATTTATCCAAACTATAAAGGAATAATTAGCAATTAAGTGAAACAAAGGCGGACATTAAAATTATCCCTTAAAAAAAGCTATTGTAAAGTTACACACATAATCACAATATATTTATTAACTTGACACAATAATTTTATAGTCTGTATCCATTTCGATAGTTATTAACACAAATTTGATATTACTCTTAACTTTAAGAATAATGCTATACTTCCCATAAGTTTGTTCAAAAATTTTGCCCAAATAATGTGACAAACTGATTTGTAACTGCTACATAAATTTTGAGAAAATATATTGATATGCGGTGTGTTGATAATGTGGTAATTACACATAATCTTACTACAACATTTGAACAAATTTTTTAATAGTACAACATTACTTTAATTCTAAATTGTTAGATAAATTTGCCATTGGAAGTAATGTCATTTTTTGTTTGTTTTGTTTCTAAGGTTCTGATGGGTCAAATAACCTGGTTTGATTTAAAAAAAAAATGATATCTACTATTATAAAATAAATTGTTATAATTTTGAAGCTAAAGAGTGGACTGACTTATTATTTCTTTAGCTATAGAGATTTTAATGAACAATAACTTTGGTTATGGGAATACAAAATCATACTGTAAGGACTTAAAAGCAATTAAATAAAGTGTAGGTTTTGTCAAAATAAATAAATAAATAAATAAAGTGTAGGAATTTATTTTAATTTTGGTTTTATGATCTAAACATAACGCCAAGTGATGTAGCCTATGACCCTTGGTTGGTTTACACTTGATACTTGTTGGTAATTAAGCGATCTTCTAGAATGACTTAAAGAAGATTTGGCGGTTAGCTGTATGTAGGGGTAAAGAGGAAGGTTGCTTTTGCCCTGGATTCAATTCTAATTTCACATTCAAAGTGCCCTTTTGTTATAATCTTTCTATTAAATTCGATATGACTACATTGTGGGGAAATTAGGACAATAAATTAGGTACCTACTGATAGGTTAGTGAATCCGTGGTTTCTTTGTGTCTTTAGTGCAGAGAACCTCCCAACCAAATAATATCTAATAGATCGTGAAATAATGTAATTGTTAAATCCTATTAATAGTTGTTATATTTCTTGTCAAACCTTCTTTCGTTTTTAATGACATTATTAATCATAAATATAATGATTTTATCACTTTTCAACAACCCCCTTCGTATGGTTACCACCCCCATGTATGACCTTCGTCCAACAATTACAGGTCAGTTGAGCTGATTTTATTTATGAATCCGCCCTACCATTAGCCAATTATTAAGTTAACGCTAATGTTGTTATTATTGTGGTGATGATGATCAGGAGACAATTATATCATCTTATGATATGAAGAACCATATATCATTTCGCCATATATAAGTAAACTCAGGTTCATGGTCCAATTGCCCATCTATTTAAAATATAAAATAAAGAAAAACATGTTAAGAATCAAAATCTTACCATTAGAAATAATTGGTGTAATTACAGGAAATTGAAAATTATTTTTAGTTAAAAGAAGAAGAGGAGGAGGAGGAGTTACATTTATGCTTTGTCTGATTTCCATTTTGTTTTTGCTAATTTATTAAATCTATAAAATATGATATAGACAAAATGATGAAGAATATTAATTAAAGAAATGTCATAAATGAGTTTATTATGATTATTGGATCAGAATTTGTATGGGTTGGAGGAACAATGTTTGTTGCATAGATATTAGACACAGTGGTGTGATAGTTAATCAAATAATTACTAGCTTACATCTTTACGGTGTCAGTCTTACCGTAATGTAAATAGAATGAATTATTACATCTTATAACGTCAGCCTTACCATAATGTGAATGGAGTGGATGCATGCACCATGTCCGTCTCTTTTGAAAAACTTTCAAGTAATTGAAAATTACTAATTTACTATTCACATTATAAGAGATTAAACCAAAATAAAATAAAAAGGTCAATATAATTATTTCTTTCTATTTGTTTTATTTCTTTTTCTCGAACTTGATCTGTGCCAATGTCATCAACCACTAAAGGGCTGGTACCTTGTGAGGGAATTTTATATCAATTGTCGCTCTTCTAAACAAAGCAAAGATTATGACATCTCAACCATTTTTAGCTAGTTTCTTCCTAACAAGTTTACCCCTTCCTTCTTTTTGTTTTAGTTTTTCACTTTCTTCTTCCTCTTATATGATATTTCTTAGAACCAACTAATCAACCCTCTAAATATTAGTTATTGCTAATACAGTTTTCCTTTTTTTTTTCTGCTTAAACTTTATCTGATCATACATATGACTGAAACAAGTTGAATGTTACAAGCTCGAAAGGAGATGGTCAATTGATCCATGATTACTCCCAGGTCGAGTAGTCTTATCACGATCATCTGGTAAGTGTAGAAAAAAAGGGGATCGATGTTGGAACGGTTCAATCAAATCAAATCTCTCAAGAGTTGAGTCCTTTATTTTGATTGAGCCGTGCCAATATCGCGTTTCCTTTGCTTTTGCGATATTACCGCTTGCATATGTGATACGGATTGATCAAGAAGAATTGTTGATATATTCATGTGGAATTCTATTTTTATTTTTCTTTTTGTACATGAAAACTATTGCATATGTTTGATTGACTTCGTTTTGGGTTATTCTTTAAGGGTCTTTTAGTATATGATTTATCATCCATCAAATGATCATTTGTGAGGAATCAAATATCCATGCCAACTATATTTAGGCTTTTTAAGCCACAGTTTGTGGGAAAAATTGTATTTCCTCTTATCCAACAAAAGTAGAAATTTAACTCGTTTCAGACTGACCTTTCCAAGTTATGTATCTCTAAATTTGTCAGTAGATATTCAGTTTTGCTTGATGAAACAAGTAGATTCTGTAAAAGACCACAAGAATCCCATGCAGATACGTACTCCTCTCTGTCACTAATTAACCCTAGTTATTGCATGTACATATGTGAAATACATCATGTTGAAGCTAACAGAAATATATAGCTTGAAAATCATCTCAAGGTAGTAGGATGGGACGCCTATTTCTACAAAACTTCAAAAGTGGTTTTGAAAGTTGAAGCAGGTACTTCATCGCTTTTAAGAAATAGAATAGTATTCGGCTGCCTACATAATGCTTCCATAATCATATAATCAAATCATGCGAAACATGACTCGTAATCTCTATATACATCATGAGATAGTGTAAATATCATATAATGTTTTGGTTACAACTTATTTAACACATTATTTGGGCATGATTTTAGATAAATTATTTGGATATTTTTGTGTTATTATAAATTTGTGTTTACCGATCAGGAATCCTTTAGGAAAAAAAAAAATTCTTAATTTGATTTTAGGTTTACATAAACTAGTGGGGTATCAAATGATGTGAATGTCATATCCAAAACAAGAAGTAAATTTTTATTATAAAGAAAACTTAATTGGCTGTCCCACCCAAAGAATTAAATTCCATTTCCTAATTCTCTCTTTAATGAAATTTGGATCTCTTTCATTCATCATTCCTGATTAGTCAATGTATATTAAGAAAATTATGGTTGTCCTTCGTCTTATTGTCATAATATTCACATGTGAAATTGAGTTATAGTGAGTCTTAAGTGCAACAATATCTCAATTTGAATTTAGTTTGGAATAACTTGAATGCTTATCAATAGATGGATACATATTAATAATTTATCTAATAAATTATATATTAGATACAACTGACATATCAAGTATTTTTGTAACTGCATATTGTGAAATCCCAAATGGGACTTTTTTTCTTGATATTAAGCTCTTTGTTTCTTTTTGTTTTGTAAAAGTATCGGTATTTGTTGAGTAAAATTCGCATATTCAATCCGAGTAGGCAAGCGATCGCTGATTATGAATCGTGACAACGCATTATGCCAAATCAAATTGGTGAAATGAAAATGTTGAGATACTAAATGATTGAGAAAGTGTAATAATAGTCATAAATCTTTTGCTGGAAGTGGATCGCAGAAATTATGACTTCTGCAAACTACCAATATATTTAACCTTTTTTGTTGTTCTTATTTTGAATCTCTGTAATGTCCCTCTAAATAATATATGATATGATGTGATAGAATTTGTTACAGTGAATTAGCATGGTTATTATCGTGTAGCCGCCGATGGCTAGCCGAAAGTGGTTTGAATGCCATGTAGTTGCCAAGTACACGCATATAATTTCTATAACAATTAGGAGGTCATCTTGTTGAAAAATATCCTTCCTCAGATATCTATGCGCACACCGTTCAATTAGACTTTCACCTTTGTGTTTATTTTTACGCGCGTATGTGTGTGTATATATATATATATCTTTAAATTTATGTATATATTCTCTATACATTGATATAATAAATTTAGTATATCAGTTATTAATCGTTAAATTTATTTTCATTTTCTTTTACTTGGTTAACAATTATTTATGCTTAATTAATAGTTTATAGAATACACTGACTTAATTAATTTCAGTCCTCACTGAAGTGTGTGTATACATGTGTGCGTATGTGTGTATATATGCATACCTTTCAAGTAAACTTTCAACTTCATGTTCATTTTCATGTATATAATATGATTTTATTGGACTGATATATTTGTGTTTATTTTTATGTAAATGATACATTTTTATTGGTTAAATAAATGACTTACTTTTTTTTTGGGTGTACTATTCATCTTTGTATTCATTTAACATGGTATGATTTTATTGGATATATATATATGTATATGTATACATACATAGAAAACTTTTATAATTATGACGTCCTAACTTTAAAAAAGAATGATCGACAATCAAATTTACTCATTTCATTTGAATTAAATAGGAGAGATAATTTGTTTTATGAGAGATAATAAAATAAATTAATTTGATTGATTAGTCCTTACTTTTTAAAGTTAGGATGTCCTGATTATAAAAATATTATACATATATATGTGTTCTGTCGATGATTCTTTTTTTGTTGTTATGCATCATAAACGATGTAATGGGCCCTTTTAGTCAAAATACGTGGCAATTAGTCAGGTAAAAACCAATGCATGATGGAGGCTCAAAATGGCCATTTAATATAGTTTGATAGTTATTTCACTCTTTTTTCTGTTTTATAAGGAATGTTAGTTTGCCTTTCCATATAAATATCCTTCTCATAATATAATTCAAGGAAAGCACTAGCTTAGATCTTGTCATTTATTTCTATGAAGTAAAGACGCAAAATCCCCCTAGCTAAAATTTAATGCAAAGGGGATTAACTTTTGGGTTTTCTTAACACCATGCCCTCACACCATCAGTGAACGTTAGACGTTGTTAAGAGCCGGAAGGGTAAATTCGTAACTTTGCTTCGGCCGTCCGACATGGAGAGAAAATCTCTTACACGTCGAGACCGATTTTTTGAATTAAAAAATAAAACACCAAATCCATATGAAAAGGCGCGAATGTCCGTGCTATTAGATGGTCACCCTCTTCATCTCTTTCATTCTCTCTTTCTCACAAACTTTCTATGTCGAAACCCTAACCCATCCAACTTCAAATCAAACAAAACATAACGTTGTTTGTTGAAATCAAACAAAAACCAAACACAAACATTATCTGTGACACGTGTTAGCTATTTTGTAGTCCATTTTTGTGTTTGAACTGGGGAAGACGAATCAGTGGTAGGTAGTCAGCCATGGGTGAAAGGTGAGTGATGCTTTTTGTGTTCGTTTTTGTTGTACTAATGATGTTGGTGTGTTCAATGTTGTGTAAGGAAGTAAAAATGTTTATGGAACTGTTATTGTTTTTTATATGAATAAAATATCAGGATTTGGATGGTTTGAATGACATGCATGGCATTTGTTTGTTCTGATGTATGATATTTGTATGATTTTGGGGTGAAATAAAAAATTTAGGGTACTTGCGACTTGGGCATTTTCGACGTATATACTTTTTATGCATTCGAGATCATTATGCGAATGCACTAACTTGGGAGTCTAGTATACCTCTAAAAGTGAAAAAGCTTTGTAAAAAACATCAAACTCAAGATACGCATCTAGATCCTTTGAGGTGTGGGAAATGGAAGTTTGAGGAGGTAGATGACAGTAGGCAATTTGTTGTGTAGTTGGATAAGAAAATGTGTGATTTTGGTCTGTAGGGAGTGAGTGGTATTCCTTGCAAATATGCCATGACATGTATTAGCAAATTGCGAGTTGATGTTAAGCTGTATGTCGATGATTCCTTGCAGAAGGCAACATATTTGAAGACCTATTCCCATGTGCTCCATGCCATTCTAGATTAGGCATCATGGCTAGTGGTTGAGTCTGTAATACTGCTGTCACCAGTGAAGATCAGAAGAAAAGGAAGGCCTAGAAAACATAGAAAAAAAGGACCTAGTGAACCATTACAGATGCAAAGATCAATAGGTGTCAGGTGCAGTGTGTCATGTGTGTCAAGAAGCTAGACATAACCGAAGGACATGCAAATGAAAGGGTACTAAAATTGGAAAAGGGAAACAAAATCAGATGTAAAATTTACTGTCTAAACCCTTATATCAATTCCCCCTTTTTTTGGGGGGGGAAACTTATTCATTTATGTTATCATTAAAACAGGCATCAACTTCATCTGTTACACCTTCTACATCTGCTGCTGCACCCTCCACTTTTGTACCTTTAACCAGCAGAACAACTCGAGCTAGAACAGGACAAAATCAGGTATAAAATTTGTTTGTTGTCTTATATCAATTCATTTTTATTTATAAGGTTATTAATTTGCTTTATCATTGGAGGCATCAACTTCATCAGCTACACTTGCTACATTTACACCTCCAACCAGTAGAATGATTCGATCTAGAACAGGTTTTTAAGTATTGAACAATAGTTTTTAAATTCCACTGCATGTTATTATTCATATACTTTCTAATTCTTTTCATTGCTATCATAAGTATCAACTTCATCCACTGCACCTTCAACACGTAAACCACCTACTTCATCTGCAACACCAGCATCACAACCCAGTAGACAACAACCTACAAAGGTGAGTGTATTGCGTGTAGTTGGACTGTTATCTCTTAATAATGTGGGATTGCGTGTAGTTGGACTGTTATCTCTTAATAATGTGGGATTATTCACTTTTATTATTGTCTGTAATTCACAGGTCCTTCGGTTTGAGCCACTGAACACAACTCAAGCCTCCCAAAATGCATCTCAGGTAAGTGTGAATTCAACTGCACCTCCATCTTCTCAACCATCACAGCATCTCAAGTCCAGGAGTCTCAAAACTAGCATATCTAAACAAGTATTTAGCCCATATTCGTTTTTTTTAATGACAGTGATATGCTCAAATGGTATGGACTTTGTTTTTTGTGTAAATCATGCACACTGACAGTGATATGGTCCATGCTTTTGTTTATACATGGACCTTTTTTTATTTTTTTATTTTTTATTGCTTCATGCGCTGTTGGAGTGATATATGATGCATGCTTTTGACAGCGATATGGTCCATGCTTTTATTTATCCATGGACTTTTTTTTTTTCGCTTCATACACTGTTAGAGTGCTATATATGGTGCATGCTTTTGAGAGTGATATATGGTGCATACATCACATTGTCAGATCAATTTATCAAGCTTAATCAATTCAATTTATAATTGATTTCAATTTCGTTTCAGCATTACAAGCATACTTGCATATTCTGCTGTACCTAACTGTTACCAATGACAACTGCAAGGATAGTTACATAACTAAAAGTAAGACTAATAATGTCGATGACTTTGTGGTTGTTTAGTTATACTTCCATTTTGTCTAATTTTCTTTTAATATAATTAGTAGAGTATTGTAACTGTTCTTCAAACGGAATATAACCATTGCTATCCTTCATATTTTGCATCTCATTTATTGATTCATCAGCTTGTGTCTTCACTTGAAATTCTTCATCATTGGGTGACTAAAACGAGTAGTTGTTGCATTTCCAATTTCACAGTTGAAATATAATTTTTTTGGATTTTTTTACGATTCCAAAATTTTTACCATCGCCTTCCTTCCGCATATCCATCCTCTGTTCTTGAATTTAATGATCTCTCCATTCACCCTACTGCTGCTGTCACAGGAAACATCTATCACTTTTGTAATGGTTTAACAAAAAAATTTCGTAAAATTGTGAATGAAACAAGAAGATGATTGGACTTAGAGAAAATGAAGCAATGTTAAAGTAAATGATGACTGGAAGAAGAAGAAGAAGAACAAAAACTAGAAAATGGATTTGTTGCCTTCATCAGGCATTAGGCCCTTATATAACCCAACCAACATCTAGACGCTAGCCATCCAACGGCTAAATTAAATGGTCGACTTTTTTTTCTGTGCTTTTCCTTTTCTTTTTTTTTTTTTTGTGCTTTTTTTTTTGTTGCCATACAAGTAATTAATTGAATTCACAAGGGAAAAATTATCATAAAAAATTTACCAACTTCCTAGTATCCGCTAAAAAATGTGGCGGTCAAGCAACCACTTTTTTATTTTTTTTATTGTTATTTTTTTGTCCTATTGGAAGGGCAAATCAGTCAAATCAGTTCAAAATTATAAAGTTAGGGGCATTTTGATCATTGCACTAAAATGACGGGTCAACCTTCAATTTTAACAAATGTTGACCGTTACCATGGAGACATTTTGTTATAGGAGCCTAATAGTTAATCCACTAGCATTTAAGTTTTACCCCAGGGGTTTTGTGTGTCAACTTTTATTTCTATTTGCTTTGGCTCCATGAGGGATTAGTTGATATATTTCATATCTATGATAGTAGATCCGTTTGATTGATTGATGCATTACTATAAAATATACATCCGAAAGATTGATTCTACAAACCATTACATTCTTTTCGACCGTATTACATCTTAGTCACTGTCAACAGTTACGAATTGTATCCTAAGGCCTACATTGTCGGATTGTCCCGATAGAATTACAAGTATTGAAAGCATTGTAAGATCCAACATACCCATCAAAGTCGCATTTTTATTGAGAACACAAGCACAATTATAATTCATTCTGGGCAATTAATCAAACACGAAAACAGCCCTCCACCGATTTGAAGGTTACTAGCATCATGATTGTGAACTCTACGGTATATTTGCAACCCCAGAATTCGGTTTTAGTTCGCTTTGATTTTGGGCTTCTAGATCTGGCGAAAAGTGGGCTTTTACGGGTACAGTAACTAAATACAAAATTTCTCAAAATGCAGGAGCAATGACATGGTCTTCAAACCACCTTCAGCATCTTCTACTAAGTTCCATCCATGTTGTGACTCGTGAGAATTCTAGGTAAAGTCTAACCCTCTGAAGGTGCCGGTGTATATGACATCAGTAGATAAACTGTGCTATAGAAATGGAGACAGCAATGAACAGAGCTTTCTTCTTGACTTTCTTGTCCCATCAAGCTTGAGGACCCGCGTCCAATTTCCCCATTACAATATATTCCTGCCAATGGAATCTCAGGAAAGTTCTCCGAGAATGGGGAACTGTCAACATTGACACGTCCAAAGAATGAATCTCCACGGCCACAACAGGAGAAAATAAAACCTCCTATAACTTCTTTCTTATCAACCCTGTCAGCAACACTCCTTGTGTATAGACAATTTTTGGAATAACTGTTTAGCTTTGAATTTCTGAGGTACATGGAGAGATTTTGGCATGCAGCCATTGCGCTATTTGGATCTGAATGGTAAAACTGAAAATAGTCACCGGTTTTGATGCCAAGACCATCTACATATAGGTACTCCTCATCTCCTCTGTGAAAATAAAAGGACTTCAATTGACAGATGATATACTTCAAATATATATAATAGTCTCGAGTGTTATAAAGAACTGCAAAAAATATTAAAATACTCCGTCTAACAATACTAAACAGTTTAACTAAAAGCATAAATACAATACCACATCCTAGAATAGTCATGTCGCCACTTTCTCAGCAAGTTACTAGATCTTATTACTTTCTTAGCACATGAGTGATTTTTACCATGGGCACAGGTTACGTGAAAGATACAGACTTTTCACCATTACAAAAAACCCTTAAAGGTAACTCAAAACAAAGAAAATTGAAGTTTCATGGGGATTCTGATGCGTTTCTGTTGCATTACTAAATCCATTTGCGCCTTTACATAGTCTCCCATAGTTAAAACTAAAATTTACATTGTAATACTTCTACCAGTAATTTCACAATTCCAAACATGTGATGGAGATGGTAAAAATAGGGGGTTGCAATGTGGGGACATGACTTGTAAAAATAGCCTTTGATTATATCTTGTCGAAAATCAAATAAATCAAAGTCACAACATAATACATGGCAAGTTCCTTAGCATTTAAAACCTTTTAACTCAGGTATATATATACATCTGAAAGATTATTTCTAGCAAATCTATAGATGAGAGAGTTCAATATCTTACCCTCTAACTCCATGGAATGCCAATGATGTTATCCACCTGGTCTTTTCTGAGCCAATGGAGCATTTTCTACGTTTTGAGACCCCAATGTACAGGTCAGGGCTTGCAACATGATTTCCCAACTGTGACATGGTTTCAGTGCAGGACATGAAAATACATTTCTCTCAAATGCACCAGAAGGGCATTTTAAGCATCAACCGTGTTGGTTTTGCTCGCATCAAAATCAAAATCCATCTTTATCGTAGCCACTCTTCCTAAATGTCATTTTCTATGATCAACAGCAAACAAGCAATCAAAAGGCACCAGAAAAGCATTTCCAGCATAATTGGTTGGTTTTATTTAAAATCAAAACCCAGCTTTTATCGTCATCCACAATGCAATTATACAAATAAAACAGCCATAAATCACAAAACAAATCTAAATGATGACAAGCTGCATACAACTACAATTCTTGCAAACCAGTCAATCATATTCAGATAATATTCAGGGGATACATCAACCTGAATTTAATAACTGTTCAATAAATGAACCTCAACAAAGTAATTCTAGAAAGAGAGATTTCGTAGACAGCAAATGACAAATAATTCTAATTTGCTACATTATGCAACCAAATCTGACTCACTAGATTGTAAGAATTACAGGATACTAGAATTACTGGGAAAAGGCAATTCCAGCTGTGTATCCAACAACACCAGAATGAGCAATACATAATCACACTCATACTGTTGATATATCATGAGACTAGTAGATCCACACAACAGCAAATATATTATGAACTTAAAGAAGCCAATACAGAACCTAAGGTTTATCAATCCATAAACTTTATTTCACAGGATGAGAAACGAGATCTCTGAGTAATCATTATAAAAATGAACCAGAATTCCATGAATTTAACTTTACAGAAGACAAGCATACCTCATCATAAATATTATCGAGAATTTGTTGACCATCAAGAACCTGTCTCTCTCCTTCTCTTTTGGCAGTGAGCCACGTACCGTAATCAGAGTCACTTGTTCTAACAGAAACTGCCTTGTATCTTGGACCTACTGCTGAAACACCTTTCGACAATGCGAAATGGAATTGAGTTTCCCCTGCACCAGCTCATTTGAATCAAACCAAAATAAAAATGAAATACTGAAAAATGGGACATGTCAGACACAATATGTATAACCTTACAGAATTTTTTCAAACCACAGAATGTATCAAACGTAGTAGCTTAAAGAAAGCAGGAAGCTCGAGCAAGGCCAATGAAAATAGCAAAAAAAATCGTAACTTAAAATTAAAAATAAAAAATAAAATAACAGTATTTGAAGGAACAAAAGTTTCAAGAACACCTTAAAAGCCAATAAGGGTTAAAAAGATGAAACGGGAAATAAATAAAGAAAATGATAAGGGTTGGAGAATGCCGAAAATTAGGGAAACGGAAAAATTACGAATAAAATTTTCCACTCCACTGTATCCACGTTGTAAAACATAGAAGTGCCTCCTAACGTACGGGTAAATCCTCATTGGCTCCCTATTCTCTACCAAGAGCTAGATTGTGATTCTTTCTTCTGCTAACTCACTAATATCAACTAGAAAAATTCAATAAGATCAAGAGAAAAGAACTCCTAAAGGAAAGTAGCATGAACTAATTTCAGACCTTTACCATTGACACATGATATCCGAATCTGGAAGCACGGTTCCATTAAAACCCAAACCATAATTCCACAATTTCAGAAAATTGCTAAGAAAGAATAAAATATATATATATATGTGCAGTTATTCATGTCACACCAATTCAATCATCCAAGTAGCTTCTGATGTAGCTATGTGAAGGCCTTGAATTCTACTTTTTTGTTGACCTTTCCATAGCTACATCGACTTCATTTCACTAAGGATAAACTGATTCATCTGTAATTGCACAAACGCATTTTGTAGGGGCTTGAGCTTATGCAAGGTTAAAGTTGAAAATTCTCAAAGATATCATTATGTCTAAACATTCTGTAAGGCTTGAGAGGAAAAGTCATTTAACGTTATCAATTTTAACTTTAGGTCAGTTTCAGGGACACAAAAAATAAGACCAAAAAATATATATATATATCTACAAGTACCTTGAGGTTTGTCTTTATCACTTGCAAATACAAGAGCAACAGCATCGGTAAAATGCTTTAAACTCCCACGTACATTTCTCAAATCATTACGACTTCTGTACAAATATGTGCATCCCGCATCACCCATAATTACAGTTTCCCTAGACATGGCATAATCTGCAACAGAGAGGATGTTAGCAACTACAACTAGACACAAGCTTGCCACATAACAGGTGACCAAAATTAACAAGAAAAGGTCAAAGTCTGGCCAAAAGATTTATGTAGTCCGAACAATTAATCACCACCTATATGTTCACTTCAATGTCTACACCACTTCATATTTCGAAAACGGAAACACAATCAAACTAATCCCACCCCTGCCCTACACATAATTAATATCTATTCATATTTCTATTCCCACTTTAGGTCACAAGGCACAGCTTGTACACTGCACAGTTGCAAGGGATGCCTATTAAATTATAAAAATGGAATGTCTATATCATTTATTTCAAGGAACCATTGCTTAGAGAACTTAAAACAACCATACTAAATGTGAGAATAACACAGTTTATACTGTATGGATCTCAAGAACCATTTCTCGAGTCAATTAAGTTAGTTGGATATGGCACAGTAGATTTCTTGAGACGCAGCTCATTTTCTAGCCACAACCATCAGCATTGGATTCTTTACATAGTCAGAATTAGATAAAATGGCTGAAAGAGTAATATATGTTTTTCACATTCAGTAATACTCACCCAACTTTTCAGTCACACTCTTCTGGTCAATACCTGCATCCTGCAGCATCAGCAGTGCCACACTGTATCAGTAAAAACAGAACAATAAACTTTACTGTCACCAAAAGAGACAAGGGAACAAGCAAGCAAGTACTAGAACACTAGCTTACTCCAAACATTATAATCCCAATCGGCGATGTACAACCTGAAACAGAGATTGTGTAATTCCTAATATCCATCACAAATTGATCAATCATTGAAACTCGAGGTACCTGAAGTCGACAAAGAATTTCCATAAGTCAGATTTCTTTTGTTCAAACAGTACAACCTGGTAAAATGAACTCCAGAATTCCCGTCTAAAATACCAACTCCCCAATACCACAAAGTATATCACAGTGACACACCCTATATTCCATCTAGAGTGACACAGTAATACAGTGAGTTGCTCATGTGTAGCAACGATGATGAATATATAATATAGGCCCCAATACTTTCAAATGGCTGCTACAGTCCTACCGAATCATTCAAGATAAAGCATTTAAGATAGAATATTTCAAAGGAGACCTCATCAACAAAAAGGAATTCGTTACCCTAGTTGTTCGTGATAGAGGAATAACATCAACTTTTAATCCTGGCAAAAAGCCGACCGTCAATACAATGCCATGGTGCAGGTCAACATCATCATTAATATAAACATCTCTAAAGTTGACCTACAATAAACAGAATAATAAACATGATCACTTTCTATTTCAATCTCTGCAGAAGAAAAAATAATAACAAAAGAGGCAATTCAAATCAAACCTCTCTAAATTCATCAGTTAGAGCATCTCTTCCCATTAGTCCACTAACAGTAGATAAAATAATCGGAGTCTGGGACCCCAAGGTGTTTACCAGCTGCATTATAATCATTCAGAAAAATATATATATATATATAAAAGGTTCCTAAAAAATGAGAAACAAAAGCAGATTGAGAATTCATACCAATGGGAGAATCTTTTCTAATTTAAATTCTTTGCCAACATTAACAATCGCAAAATGTGGTCGAATAGGCTCTGAAAGAACCTTATCAGCAACCTCTTTCACAGCAATCTATCAATTTATAACAAAACAAAACGCAAGATTCAGCTCCACAACAATACCAACAAAAAAGAAGAAGAATCAAGTTCTGAGGAATAGAATTGACCTGATGAGAAGATTTGAGGGAGAAGGCAGAAGCGATTTTGGGGCGGCTGAGAATGCGACTGCAAACTTTGTTCCAAGACCTGCTGACGCAGGCCGCTGATGCGAAGGACACCGCTGGAAGTCGACAGAGAATGTTTTGAAGGAGGTCTTCGTTCATCAAACCGATCATACTCTTTGACGACGACGGCTGCTTTTCGTCCATTGATGCCTAACAATTCTATATGCAATCTCGCTCTCTCTGCACACACACACTACCACCCGTGAGAGTACAGATAATACACGCAACACGATTAATTCAAAACGTCGCCGTACGTCTAGTTGTATTGCACTTCTACCCTTTTTTTTTTTTTTTTTTTTTTTTCTCTTTCTTTTTTGGGAAGGATTTATTGGCAGAAAAATCCCATAAAATATCCTGACGTATAAGAATATATGGATATTACCACTTATGATTTCATTTTTATTTGAAATACCATTTAACATAAATATAAATAGTCAAAATACTCTCTTGAAACATATGAAAAGACGACAATGCTTCTCATCGTTACAAATTTCATTATACTGACATGATTGACCGTTTGACTTAAAAGATAACAAGAAAAAAGCCAAGAAAAATTAATTAAAATATACAAAATAAAATAAATAATATTAAATATAAAATTATAAGAAATAAGATATTTTTATTTAAAAATATATATATATATATATAAGAATAATTTTTTTCCTCTCAACTTGCTCTCTTACACTCTCTCTCCCATCTCTTCCTCCTCTCTCTCTCTCTCTCTCTATCTTCGATCAATTCCCTTTTCTCTCTTTCTCTATCTCTGGTTGGTGATTATGGTACCGC
The DNA here is from genome assembly GCA_021234005.1 of Nephelium lappaceum. Classification (NCBI taxonomy): domain Eukaryota; kingdom Viridiplantae; phylum Streptophyta; class Magnoliopsida; order Sapindales; family Sapindaceae; genus Nephelium; species Nephelium lappaceum. The sequence continues at coordinate 9,546,718 of CM038004.1, forward strand.
AGATCGACGACAGCATAATAAAGGTAGCAAAGATTAACTGACGATGCGATCTCCACCATCAAAAACCTAGATGGTCTCCACCATTGGAGACTTACTTAGTTCTCCAATGGTGGAGACACAATTCAGATCTCCATCGTAAAGACCATCTATGGTTTCCAATGGTGAAGACTACTAGTCTTTGTTTTTTTCTTTTTTTTTTTTTTCAAAGAGAAATTGGTGGTACTATTAGACGGACTAGGGTGATGATGATTATGGGATGGTGTTTGCTACTGATGATAATTGTGATATGATGTTTACTAGTGGACAGACCGAATGATAATGATTGTGAGTTGTGGGATGGACGAACTAATTGTGGGAGATTGATAATAGTGTTTGCTAGTGGAGATTCAGATTGGATTTCCTTGGATCTCCACCGTCCATCCATATAAAATTGAAAGGATTGGATCTCCACTTTCCATCTATGTGATAGACAATGAATATCAATTTTTATCATTTTTATTATTTTTTTATTTTAAAATATTATTTAATTTTTTTATTTTTATCAATTTTTTTTAAATTTTTTAATTTGGTGTGTTGATCTCCACCATCCATCTATGAGATGGATAGTGGAGATCGGTTTTTATTAATTTATAATTTTTTTAAAAATAGTATTTTATGATCATTATATTTTTAATAAAAATCTCAGGGCTAGAATGTCATTTTAATTTTTGTCAACTTTTTTGCTAAATTGTAACGTTTGTGGGATTTTGGATAAAATGAAATAGTGGATGGTAAAATAAGATATCTTCATATGTTGGTGGTTTTTAAGGATTTTTCCTTTATTGTCACCTCCAAATTCTCTCTAAATTAATCAAATTAGTGCTAAGGTTCCCAAATTGTTTGTCCTACCCAAATGACATAACATACGAGTTATCAGCATCATATTAATTATTATATCATCTCATGATATATAAGATTTTGACAACTTACATATCACATCATTTGAACATAGGTTTAGAAAAAAATGAAAAGTGAAAAACTTATCATTACTCAATTAATCATTTACTCACAAAATAATATAAGAATAATGTTACATTATTTAAAAATTTGTTCAAACTGATTACTCAAATTATATGACAAACTTATTTGTAATTAACACATCATCTCAAAATTAATATGATAATTACAAATTAACCTATCACATTATTTGAACAAAATTTTTTGATAAATTTTAAGAAAATATAGTATTATTCTAATATAAACTATTTAAACTGACCTTAAATAAAATGAATCACTTAAATACGAAAACGAACAAATTTTGTTGGATACCATTGGTAGTTTTCTTATATGACAAATAATCAAGCATAAAAAAAAAATTGGAAATTAATACGCAAATGATAATGAATGTCCGAACCAATCGTTCTTGTTTTGTATTATAATTTAAAAATCAATTCCAATGAAACTTAGATATTGACCATGTATATCTGCGATTGAATCTGCTTAACTAGTTGCAAGGTAATAGAATCGAAATTGTTTAATCATGAGTACGTACATGATCAAATAAACAATTGGTCAATTAAAAACTGTTGAATATATTTTATGTTCAAGTAACATAAGTACATATATGTAAGAAAGAATACGTAATTAAGCAACACAATATATACACATATTTTGAAGCAAAAGATATGAGGTCAACTGACATAAATAATCTAAGAGACTACAGATGAGATAAAAGGAAGACACGATTTTTATACGAAAATCCATAAAACAAGCAAGATTTATTGGTCAATTAAAAACTGTTGAATATATTTTATGTCCAAGTAACATAAGTATATATATGTGAGAAAGAATAGGCAATTAAGCAACACAATATATATACATATTTTGAAGCAAAATATCTGAAGTCAACTAGCACAAATAATCTAAGAGATTAAAGGCGGGACAAAAGTGAGACATAATTTTCTGTAAAAAATCCAATCGGAAAGAAAACATGAGTCACCCTTGACGAAATCACAAAATCTATTATTTCATAAAAAGACGTACACCCTCAAGCTTGACGAATAAGAACTTGCTCGTCTCGGCAAATACTATCTAGTGTTTAACCATAATAAGGTGATTAAGCCTATCTGTTCAAGCTATTATTTTTTAACCCAATGCAAGAGTGATATATTTATGTACCCTCTCAAGCTATTACTTTTTATACCTTATAATAAGGACCCTTGACTGTCTTGTTGCTAGCATACAAGCACCCATGCTCAACTAGCTTGACTTCAAGAGAGAGAAAGAAAAGTAAAATATGATCCAAGTGAGAGAACTTAGCATGACATGATCAATGCAAAGTTAAAATAGATTTAGATTATGCAAATACACACAAAAGTATTAGATATACAACATACACAGACCCAAATGTTTACTTTCTAGATGTTAATCTAAGAAAATAAGTAATTTCATTAAAAAAATAACAAAAAAAAAAAAGAGAGAGAGAGAGAGAGAGAGAGGAGTTTGGATAGACTTAAATCTCAACGACAAAAATTCCTAACTTCTTACCTTGACGGTGCGTTTGGAAGACAGGAATTTTGGTGAGATGGGCACAAAAAAAAAAAAAAAAATCCTACCCTTAAATGCCAACATTTGAACTATGGAAGGGAAGAGAAACTTTTCTTTCCGGATGCCTCAAATCTCAAATGAATGGGATATGAAAACCCACCTAAAATGATGGGTTTGTTTTGTGTGGGATTTATTTTGTTTTGTTTTATTTATTAAACTATATCATTTTATTATAAAATTGAATATATTTTACAATTATAAATTTATTCAAAGTAGTTTTATGAAGTTTATAATTATAAATTTATAGAAAAATAAATTTTACTTCTTATTTAATTAATCTGTATTTTTATTTCTTATTTATTTTAAAATATTTAAAGTTTAATTTATTGTATTTTATTCAAAATTTAATTTACTCAAATATTAAATAAATTTAGTTAAATCCAATTCAATTCAATCTCAAATATTCTACGCACAATGTAGTAAAAATTTTATCCCATCTAATCCTATCATATCATATGTTATTGAATCCTGTCTCATGACATCTTATCCCATGCCATCCAACCCTATATACTAATTAAGTAGGGTTGATAATTTTTTCTCTGTACCCGCGGATTCTTACCTGTAATGGATAGGTATGGATTTGACTAATAGGTTCATGGGTGGATAGGATTTCATTTTCAAACTTATAACAAGTTCGAGTACGAGTGTAGGTATGGGAAAAAGCCCGTACCCGAACCCATTTACCCACATAAAATAAAATAAAATAAAATTATTTTTTATATACTCTTATATTTGGTTTATTTTCATCTAAAACTAGTTTAGTAATTGATTCTTATATCCCTATGAAGATGATCTCATAACTGCTATACAATATCTATACATTTCATGTATTTGAAATGAATATTACTTAAAATAGATACTGAAAAATAATCAACAAAATTGTTATAAGCTTATAATACAATGATTGTAACTTTTATATGATATCTATACATTTCATGTATTTATGAGATTTATTACTTAAAATAGGTACTGAAAAGTAATCAACAAAATTATTATAAGCTTATAATACAATGATTGTAAGATGTAAAAAACTCAGTAACTCACTGAAAGAGTTTTATTTTTAAGTGCTAAATAAGGTGACTTTTGAAATTAGTAAAAAAAAAAAAAAAAGGAGTTGAGTTTTCTTTTAGCATCATTGGCTCATTTGCGAATTAAGTTAGTTTGTGAACAAATAAATAGCTGCTTGCAAATTAATGATGCTAAAAAAATTTAACTCTTTTTTTATGCTACTTCAAAACGGGGACAATACATAATTTTTAGGCCAAAATAAAAATACATTTTCAGCCTAAAATAAGAAGTTATCCACATTTTGCACGAAAGGAAACTTCAGTTGCTTCTCACCGCTTTGATTCCAGGAAGCATTTCAGGTGAATGACAGTCATGTAAGTAAAATGTTACATGAACTGTTCACCAACGTGAAATGCTTCGCAAAATAAAAAAGGTTTGAAAACAATTAAAGCTTTCACTTTTTGGTCAAAACGAAGTTGCACTATGTTTTTGAAAATTCTTTTAATAATTTTCACTTGGACAAAATTCAGATTTATTTTTGCTATTTCCTGAGGTTTTCACATGAAATCGAAATTCATAACTTTGACATAATTACACTTGTACTAACACTAATACAATACTTAAAAATGACCATATTAAAACTCAACAAGCGACACGATTAACATATAAGAATCGTGACGCATACACTCATTTATTCAAAGTCCAACCAGTAACCAATATTAGTCCCAAAACAGACCCTACCAGCTAACGTTGCGAAGGTACAGTGTATGACATAACCAAATAAGCTGTGCTATAATGATGCAGAAAGCATCCACCATAGTTTGAGCTTTTCTTATCATTATCATCATCATCGATGTTGTTGTCATCATCATCTAGCGTAATTAAGCTTGTAGAGATACGTGCAATTTCTCCATCACAAAATACACCAGCTAGTGGGATACCCGGATAATTAGTAGAGAAAGGCAAGCTTTCAGTGATGTCACATTTAGGAAGTGACTCATCACCACGAGAACAACAAGAGAAGATTAAACCTCCTATAACTTCTTTCTTATCATGATCATAATTGATCATGGTGCTATCATGTGGAGTTGTTGAGGCTGTTGTCTTAAGAATTCCAAGATCTTGATATGCATTAAAATTTGTAGAAAATGCTGTTTCAGAATCCGAATGGTAGAATACAAAGGAATCACCAGGTTTGATCCCAACCCCATCTACAACAAAGTAGTACTTATCTGCATCTCTGTTTAATTTAAAGGCAAGAATCGGTAAGAAAGTAATCCATTTCTACCCTTAAACATAATTCCAATGCATATATAAAAGAGATGATAAAGATTTACATTTTAAAGATAGTTCTTATATGTCATATCTTACCCTAGCACTTCGTAAAAGGCCATATATGAGCTTGATCCCAATTGTTGTGACCCAGTTTTTTGATGTGTAACCCCAATGTAAAATTTAGGATTCTCATCCTCAATCTGTAAAATGTAGCTTTTCAATTTAAGGACTACCATGATATTAAAATGTCTTTTTTTTTTTTTTTTTTTTTCAAGAAACATGAAAAAGAAATAAAATTATATAAGAGAAATCGACTTTGGTCCAATGGTAAAATCAAATCCACCCACTTTTTATCTTCAAGGTTGTGGATTCAACTCAAAAAGTTCCACCTGAAGTATGGATAATTTTCTCATAAAATGCGAGTTGTCTTCTCTCGCGTTTTGGGAGAAGAGTCTTAAGTCGTGCCACAAGGCAATATCGCAACTGATCCCAACAGCAATTTGAGAAGGTCTCAACAACCCAAAAAAATTATATATAAGATCTAGCTTACATAAAAAACTTCCTTACCTCTTCATAAATATCTTCAAGAAGTCCCCAGCTCTCTAGAATTCCAGGGTGTCCTTCTATTTTAGCAGTCAACCATGAACAATTTGCCTTTTTAACAGTTACAGAAACAACCTTCAATTGGGGACCAAATGGTAATAAACCACTTGATAGTGTAAGATGGAATTGAATGTTTCCTCTAACTGCTTGTTCAATCAAAACAACATTTAAAAACTGTTGAGAGATTTAAAAGCAGACAAAAGCATTCATAAATATGGTAAACGTTAAACATCTATGTAGAAGTAATGAAAATTTTAATCATGCAAATACTTTTTAAATTCATCAAAAAATGGACCAGTACCATCTGATGACAAGTTATCCTTTGCAAATACAAGTGCAACAGCGTCAAAGGAGTCTGCATTTCCAACATAATTTCGAGAATCATCTACGCCTTTAAACAAGAAGGTTCCACTTGCGTCACCAACTATTACTGTTTCCTTAGGGAAGTGGTTGTCTAACAAATGCAAAAATGTCACAAACCCTACATTCAGTCTTTCACCTATGTATTATATAAGATCTCCGTCACGAAGCAAATTATAAGTAGCATTGTACTCACCCATCTGCACAAGAACTGGTTTCAAGTCGATACGTTGATCCTGTTAGAGCATCAACATCTATGAGATAAATTATTAAATTGCAAGAGAAAGAATCCCTATCAAAAGAAAGGGAAAATTTGGGACAGGTTGTCTTTTGAAGGACTCAATAGTGATTAATTAAAAAGCAAGTTACCCCAAACATTATGATCCCATCAGGAGATGTAAAATTTGAAACAGAGGCTGTGTACTCCTTAATATCCATTAAGAACTTGTCAGTCACTTCCATTTTAGGTTCTTGAGACTTCTTAAAAAATGTGTCATCCTATGAGTCAAAACAGAATTGTGTCAACAAATGTTTTAAAAGCATAGGAGACTACTCTTGCAGGCAATGGTTGTATTATATGGTAAAGCGAGTTGTCTTACCCTTTTTGAACGTAAGAGCGGAATGGTATCAACTTTAAGTCCAGGTACAAACCCAACAACTAAGACGATTCCACAATAGTTAGATTGACTAACAAAATTATATATGCCTTCATCATTACTGGCATCATTTCTGCGTAATTCCCAGTTGACCTATAAATTGCCATTTTCATGTGAAAGCATCAGATTTGCTACATCATTTTAAAAGTAATGATAAGTTTTCTAAATTTTTTGTCTAAATTCATAAGCAAATGATATTTTATATGAGTTATCAATATCGTATTAATTATTATATCATCTTATAATATATAAGATTTGACAATTTTTATGTCATATTATTTAGACATTAATTTGGAATATATATATATAGAGAGAGAGAGAGAGGAAGGTGTTTGGATGCATTTTTTAAAATGATTTTTCATTTTCACAACCAAAAAATGGATTAAGGGTGTCTGGTGACATGTTTTCTAAAATGTATTTTTGGAAATAAAAAACACTTTTTTAAAAATTATAACTAAAAAGTGAGAAACAATTTTTTTTTTTAATGTTTTTTATCATTTCCAAAACACATTATCAAAACAAATTATTACTTTTCCATTCAAATAACTATTTTACTCATTTTCAAAAACAATACCAAATATATTTATATCATTTTTTATTTTTGGAAATAACTTTTAAGTAATTCTACCAAATATATTACATTTTCAAAAACATCATTTTTAAAATAGTTATTATCATTTTCCTCCTAACGATTGATGAATAATCATTTTCCCTCTTGGGGATTTTGAAAAGGTCAAAAAACACTATTTTTAAAACAATTCTAGACGCACTAGCATTGCTCATTTTTTAAATGCATACTACACTAACCTCCTTGATTCTATTAGTATGAGCATGCATACCAATTATTCCAGCTGCAACATGTGTAATGATTGGGATTCTAGAGCCCAATTTTTCAATAAGCTGCATATATAACTGATAAATCAAAAACAAGAAAAAGTCCTAAAAAATTGAACTAAAATAAAGAAAAAGAAAAAAAAGAAGAAGAAGAAGAAGAAAGATTAGCAAAGAATCAATACGAGTCGGTGAGTGACTGCCAAGCTGAAATTCGAACCAACACAAGCAATGGCAAAGTGCGGACGAATCGGCTCAGATAGAACCTTATCCAATACCTCTTTTATTGCAACCTGTTAATCAATACATAAGATTGAGTTAGCCTTTTCATGGACATAAAGGAAATTGCTTGGCAGTTAATTTATGAAAGCATGTGATAAGGAATTCAACAAAACTTCTGAAATGGACTGTGAAAGAAAATTCGTAGCAATCAGACATTCCCTTGTATAACAACTTTGCTTTTGTCATACAACGTAATTATAGAGTTATAATAGAAAACTTACATGAAGAGAAGATGAAAGAGAGAGAGCAGATGCAAGCTTAGGCCGACAGAGAATTTGATTACAAGCTTGGTTCCACGATTTGCTAACGCATGCAGCCGAAGCAAAGGACTTTGCTGGCAGTCTAGAGAGTATCTTTTGCAGAAGGTCTTCATTCTCCAAAGCAAAAGCAGAATCCATATTTTTCGTTAACATTGTGCTCTCCATATATCTCTTGCTCGTCATGAAAAGTTTTGAGTTAAATGAAGAGTGATAAGCATACTGCTACATCATTTATAATGCAAAATAGATGCATATTATTTATTTTATATCTAAAATAGAGGATTTAATCCTCTCAATAGAATCTCAATAGAATTCCATGAGCCTATAATCCATTAAGGCCATTAAAAGAGTTGTGGATTTTTTCCTTTTTAAAGAATAAGCGTATCTGCAAGGATATCCTGAATTGATTTGTTCTTGGTTTTTTTCCTTCACCAACAAATATCTCTTTGTAGTTTCTTAATTAGGTGATTCATCAAATATTTATTGATTTTTTTTTGTTCATTTTGCAAGGAAATAATGTTATACTTCCAAAAAAATTTTCCAAATCTTTTGCCTAAATGGTGTGACAATTATAGGATCATGAATTAATGATGTGGTAATTACACATAAGAGCATCTCTAATACTCTCAAAGAATAAGAAAAAATTTCATGTCATATAGGATGAATAGGTATTGAGTTAAAATAAATATCTCTAATGTAATTATCACTCATCAATGTCAAGATAAGGTGACAAAAAAAAAAAAAAAAAAAGATATTGTCTAAATGACTATCTATTTTCAGATGGTGTGTTAGAAAACAAGTCGATGATTATTTAATTCTAATTTTCAAATCTAATTAAAAGTAAAAAAACATGGAAGCATTTAATAGAAAATATGAAAGTATTCAATGGAAATACATGAAGACATTAACTAAAAATAGATTGAAGCATTGAGGAATAATTTTTCAATTTAATTGTCTATCAAATGATATCTAAACAAATTCGTTAACATTGATGACGTTACATTTTTTTTTTTCAAAACACAATTCATGATAGCATTAGAGATACTCTTAAAAAGAATTGTAGGGACTCAGTTCTTTAGTAACTCTCGTAGTACTAGAAAGATGTTCATGGCCAAAACAAACATAATAGTGAGAATTGAATTATGTTAGAAAAGATTTCTATGTAAGATATATAATCGTTTATATAAATGGCAGAATAGTTCAAGGACATCTTATTTATTGATTAGCTAGTAAATAATATTTTCACAAAATATGTTATGTCATCAATGCCAAGAGATTTGTTTCCTACATGGCATAGATATAATTTGATAGACAATCAAATTGAAAAATTGTTCTCCAATGCATCCATGTATTATATATTTCCATTTAATACCTCCATGTATGTCCATTTAATACATTCATGTATTTTCATTTAATGCCTCTATGTATGTCCATTTAATGCCTCCATGTATTTTCATTTAATACCTCCATGTATGTCCATTTAATGTCTCCATGTATTTTCATTTAATACTTCCATATATTCAATTTAATGGTTCCATGTATTCTTTGACTTTTAATTAGACTTGAAAATTAGAATTAAACAATTCTAACACACCCTCTAAAAATAGGTAAACATGTTGACAATCTCTATTTTTTTTTCTTTTTTTTTGCCGTCCCAACTTGATATTGATGAGTGATAATTATATTAGAGAGATTTATTTTAACTCAATGTCTATTCATTCTTTGTGACATGTCCAATAGTCTTATATATTGTGTGTTGGAAAAAGTATAGATACCATTTGTGACATGTTTATTCATTAATTTTATTGTCTATCAAATGATTTGCTACCTGCATAATATAGGTATCATTTGATAGACAATAAAATTAAAAAATTGTTCTCTAATGTTTCTATGTATTTTTATTTAATACCCTCATGTATTTTCATTTAATGTTTTCATATTTTTCATTTAATACTTTAAAATTTTTTTACTTTTAATTAGATTTGAAAATTAGAATTAAATAATTATTGGTTTGTTGATATGTCTATCTAACACATACTCTAAAACTAGATAATCATTATGACAATATCTATTTTTTTCTTTTTTTATGTCATCTCAGGTTGACATTAATAAATAATAATTGCATTTGAGAGATTCATTTTAATTTAATATTTATTCATTCTATGTGACATGTAATGTTTTCACAATCTATGAGAGCATTGGAGCTCTTCAATGCTCTCATGGATTGTGTTTTATTTTTTATTTTTTTTTTTTAAATGTCATATTATTAATGTCAAGGGATTTGTTTTCTACATAGTATAAATATCATGTAATGGATAACCAAATTAAAATTTATTCTCCAATGTTTCTATATATTTTCATTTAATGTTTCCATGTTTTTCCATTTAATGCTTACATGTTTTCTTATTTTTAATTAGATTTGAAAAATTATAATTAAATAGTTAATAAATTATTGAGATGGTTGTTTAACAAAACTTTTGAAAATAGATGGGCACGTTGGCAATGACATTTTTTTTTTGTCACTGACTTAACATTGATAAGTGATAATTACATTAGAAATATTTATTTTAACTCAATGTCTATTTATTCTATATGACATATAATTTTTTTACAATATATGAGAGCATTGGAGATGCTCTAAGCATGCCACATTATTTATATAATAAATTTGAATAAAATTTTGGGTAGTGTAGTGTTACTTTTTGCAAGGCAAGTGGTTTACTTGATCGGTTACAAAAAATTTTGCCCACATTATCATTATGTGCTTTTTTGAATATATCCTAATTTATTTTTACTTATCTTCATTACAATAATTTTAGGGATATTATCAATTTACCCCCTAAAAATGAAAATAATATCAAACCACCACCGGTTTTAAAAATATTAGCCAAAAAGGTCCGACCGTCAATTGGAATAGTAAAACGGTTAAGAAAGTGACGGATTCGTTAATATCGAGGGTAAAAAGGTAATTGAATGTGATCATAAACAGTACGTTACAACTGAAATATAATATGTAATTTTTTAATTAAAAAAAGAAAAAAATAAAAAAAATTTGAAAACAAATTAAAAAAAAAATCTCTCTCTCTCTGTCAAACCATCTCAGCTCTCTCTTTCACTCTTCAACAGTCGTGTCCCTCTCTCTCTCCTTCACTCTTCTTCTTCTTCTTCATCAGCTACTGTCTCCGTTCCTCTTCTTCTTCTTCTTCTTCTTCGATCTTAGATGAACCCAGATTCGCAGATTCGCAGCCGCCACCGCATCTTCAAACCAGATGCCCAGTCGCTCACCCAGATTCGCAGGTCGAGTGGTGCGGCGGTGCAAATCAGATCGTGTAGGCGTTGTTTCCGACGCGATTCGTGGAGGAGATGGAGAGGACGATGAGGAACGGAGCCGTGTGCCATTGCGTCGAGTGGTGCGGCGGTGCGGAGGTGGAGATCAGATCTTACAGGCGCTGTTTCGGACGCGATTGGTGGAGAAGACGGAGAAGACAATGCGGAACGGATCTGCGAACGGATCTGCGACCACAGACGGAGAAGACTGATTTGCGAACGGATCTGCGACCACAGACGGAGAAGACAGTGCGGAACGGATCTGCGAATGGATCTGCAACCACTGTTCCTGACTTTTTTTGTGCATCTGAAATCTGGGGTTTTTTTGTTGTTGTTGATGTGTTATTTGATTGATTTCTTTGTGTGTTGTTGATGATGATAATGATGTGTTTGATGTTGAAGTTGAACTGGAATGTTGAAGTTGAACTGGAGATTGAACTGGAAATTGTTAAATTTAATTTTTTATTTAAATTTAATTTATTTAGTTTTTATTTTGTTAAATTTATTTAATTTTTTAGTTTTTTTTAAATTAATTTATTATTTATTTAATGTTTTTTAATTTTGGTTATCAAAAATAGTTTGATAATTGATTACTTGTTTGTTTTTTATTTTTTAATGTTTTAATATTATAAGGGTATTTTGGTCTTTTACTATTTTTCTTACAAAACCGCTAAAAAGTTGGATGAAAACCGCTCTGGGGAGACGGTAGGGGGTTTTTTAGCTAATATTTTCAAAAAGTGGGGTGAATTGATATTATTTTCGTTTTCAGGGGTTTTTTTGGATTTTTCCCATAATTTTATTATCAATATATCATATGTATATATGTATATATGTTGTGCGTCATGAATGATCTATCTTAAGAAACATTCATGCCACATAGTATGATATTTTATTAGAGTATAAAAATACAATTTTAATATTAAAAAATTGATTGCATTTATGAAAATATGTTATTGAATTAAACATTTTTATTTGATTATTTTTAAGAATGCATTTGATTTGATCATTTGATTTAATGTATTCTTATACTCATAAAATTGATGATTTTGACATAATTTATGAATACTTATTTGTTGGGCTTGTGGTGTTTTTTCAGAAATAAAATCAAAAGGTCCAATTTAAAGAACACAAGCCCAAGGCCCAAAGAGCACCAAGTCTAAATGTTACCAAGGACCATTAGATAAACATAAGCAAAGTTAGACCTAAAATTTCTTAAGGCCCACACACTCCCACCAACAAATCATCTTCAAGTTTTGAGAGATTATTTGATTTTCAAATTTGAAAAATTGAAGTGGTATGTGGACATTAGTTGACATTTGATTTGTTTCTCAAATTAGAGAATGATGGAGTGATTTGTAGAGATGAATTGAAATTTGATTTGTCTCTCAAATTTTCGAAGTAGCCAGTAATTTGTGGTGATGGATTGAGTCAGAATTGAAGTTCAAGATGGAAAGATTTTTGAGCAAATTTTGCTCATTTAAACTTTGAAATTAAATTTGAATTTTGAAAACCTTCCTTTTCCGTGAAGTAAAGATTTTATGGAGAGGCTTTTGCCTTCTATAAATTGTGAGCCTGGCAGCACAACAAATGGAACTAATTTCAGAGAGAAAATCAATGTTTTAGAGAGAAAGTATATTGTTTAATTATCTTCATACTTTCTCTCTAGAATGTGTGAAATAATAAGTAAGTTAGACTAAAGTTAGAATAAGGCTAAAGGTAGAATAAGCCTAAAGGGTGATCTTAATTGCAAGGTTATTGTTATTCAAGTTTGTTTACTTTCAAGTTCTTCAATATCTATGCTAAACTCTTTTTAAAGTTTTAATTCCATAACTTATAGTTTTACAGTTTCGTATATTTTCAATCAAGCTTTCTTTATGTGATTTATGTTAAAATTATAATTTCTAATTTGATATATTTATAAGTTGATTTTTTTACTATAGTATTATCAATTTGATATATTGTCATTCTTAGATAATTTATAAACAATATCCGAGTTTGTTCTTAAATATAAAGAGTTTTGCAAATATCACTATATTTTTATTTGATCTTCAAATCCATGTTTTCCAATTATTTGTTTGAGATGTGAAACATACAATTGAGTAGCAATTGAAAATCAATCTTGATAATAGGAAATTAAATAATTAAGTAAGCTTTAAAGTCTTGCTATTTTCTCTATTGGTTGTTATATTTTTTTTCGATTCATTCATCATTTTAAAATTTTCAAGCAATTCTCTCTTTAAGTTTTTGCTATTATTTTAATATAAAATCTCATTGTTTTGAATTTTTCTTGTTATTTAACTTATCTGTGAGATCGATATCTTAAAACTATGTTATAACAACTATTTAACCGACGATGATATTTTGAGCATAATCAATATTACTGACCCAAGCACATATACTTAGGGGTAATGAAGGTTATCTCAATACGACATTGTATAACGTAAGAGTAACACCATCATATGGTAACAAGTTTACACTATAAAGTAATAAAATATTTATACAAGGTAATAAGTGTGACTTATAGCCACTAAATGTCACATAACTTGATTTGCTAAGTTTATTGCAAGATAGAACATCATGACATGGCAATTTAGGTTACTAAAGTGTATTTGACTCAACTCTAACATGATCCTTAGCGTTAAAACCCTTAATTTTAAAATTGACACCTTTATTATTATATTTTGAATAATTACCATTTAATAAAAAATTTACTTACATAAATGCTTGTGTGTCTATATATATCTATCAAGGTTAAATACTAAGGTCAATTAGAACCTACCAAGATTAAATATTATTCACAATCTGAAAATTTATTTCTACACTAGGACATTTTTACCCAACAATCTATCTAAACCTAACTATTAAGATTAAATACTACATACAATCCAAAAATTTTCCCTCATACTGAGAGACATCTACTCTAGCAACAAGAAAATAATATTTTCCATAGATGTTGGTAAATAAGTATAGTGGGACTTAAACCCTTATTACATATTTGAATTGAAAGTACATTATTCACTTTAGTTTAAGTGGATATGCAACATCGATTCATTTATTAAATGAATGATAAAATATGTGCCTTTATACAATAGTTTCAAATGACAAGTTCAAGACAAAAGTGACTTACAAATAAAAGAGAGGAAATTCTTTTCTCTAAAATTTTTTGAAAATTCTAGAGTAAAAATATTTGTTGGGTCTTCAGATCTAGTTTTCATCCTTCTTGGGTGTGGTAAATTTGTTGGGTTTCTTAGGCTTAGTGGCTACCGGTGAATGCTGACAAGATAGTGAAGTCATGTTCTACTTTATTCATTAAGGATAAAGTTGCATTCAGAATGACAATTGGAGATGAGTTAAAAAAAGAAATGGAGGAAAGTCGATGGCTAGCGTGCTTAGCCATAAAGTTGTGTGCTGGTAAGCTTACAAACAGAGAGGCGTTCAGAACCATTATCTCTAATATTTGGAGAACCACACGATAAGTTGAGATTGAAAGAATAAACTTATTGAATCCATGGATGGTCTTCCAATGTCGATTGAATGGAACTAGTCTATGAATCGTATTTTGTTTGGTTAATGCAAAATTGGCTTCTTGACCTTATTTGTTGTCGTTTTGTTGCTTATGATTTATTCACTTATTTTTTTCTATTTTTTTTTTATTATTTTCAATTTCAACTTATTAGCATACTTTTCACGATACAGACTTGTGGCCTGCCTAATTTTGACTTACGAAGCCTTTGTACTTCTTTGACAATACCCCATTCTAAGTATCCTTTTAAAAACATTTAAAATAAAGTATTACTCATTTTATTCGATAATGATATCAGAATTTAAGTATATAAAATAGGAGTGAATATAAAGTAGGAGTGTACAGCTAGTTGCTAAAGAGAGAGAGTTTCAACTCCATCCTCCACCCATGGATAATGATAAATACCTATAGTTATACCCGAACACCTGCTACGAATGTGAATGGTTAGTGATTAATCACTTAAGTTAAGAGTGGTTGTAGAACTTACAATTAAATTATCTCCAATTCAGTGAATCAATATCTTAATTGTAATATTCTTCAACAAAGTCATGGTATATTAAACACTTCGAATTTCTGCCTATCCAGTTTGACACTTTAACATTGCGAAATAAGGAATGATTTATGGATTAACAAGTCTTTAGTGTTCATTAGATAGTCTTCAAATGTATATTTACATCCCATGAGAGTATACATATCCTCAGTTTTACATACGGTTTGATTTCCTTAGCTGTATTCTGAATCCAAATTCGCTTTAATAATATCCACAAGAAAATTAAGATAGACAGATTCAAAACTATTTGGAGAGTTGGAGTTGCAGTTAACAACAGACTTAATTAATACATCACAATGAAGAACCTGAATCAATGTTCTTGAGAAAAGACGAACTTCAAAAAGACTACGTTCCAGTTTTAGGAATAAAAGATACTGCAGCAGAGAATCCAGAACTAATATTGTAAGAGAAGATGACAAGCATGTAGAGACTTACTACTCCCACTGAAAGGGAATGGTTTGAGGGGGTTCACTTGCAGAAGACTCATCTGACTCGATGGGAAACATTCCGGGGCAATGAACATTGACATTCCTACCACTGGTGACCAGAACTGATTCCATGGGCTCCAAACTGTGATTGTGGAGGCTTGGGCCTAAGGGCTGCACCAGCGGAATCGAACTAGGCTGCACCATGTGGCTTAAGCTGATCCCAGATGTCTGCGTCTGCGGTGATGACAGAAGAGAGAGAGCACAATCCGAGTCTCGAGAGGTTAACCTGTCACGGAACATATTGTGGCTAGTTCCACTTCGTTCTGACAGAGCAATGGTCCTCAGAAGTGGCTGGCAGACTGAAGCTTCAGGAGACGGTTGATTGTTAAGACTTGGGTGGTTGTCACCTTGCAAAAATGTGAATTGCTTGCCTCCTTTGTAGCTGCTTGCAGGAGATCCAAGAAATAGGTTCTGTTTGTCAGGCAAATTTGAATGTTGGAGCTGGTTATAGTGCCTAGCATCTCCATCAGTATTGACAACTGCAGTCCAGGTGGGGTTAACCACATTGGTGGATGGATATACATGTGAACTAGAGAATGGTATTAGCTGGGCACCTAATAAATTGAAAAAAAAAAAAAAAAAAAAAAGAAAAAAGAAAGAAGAAAGAAGAAAGAAGGGAACAGAAAAAGATTAAGAAACATTTTTACTACGCCAGGAACAAACTAGTATTATGGTCTATTAAGCACTGTTCTCTAGGGACAAGTCTCTTCACCGATTATCAGAAAATGAAATGCCCAAAGAGACATCCATAAGTAATATAAAAATCTTGCCTGTCGAATCAGCAAAGGATTTAGAACTATTTAGCTTAGTTGTGTTTGACAACCAATTTTGTTTTATGACATGAAGAAAATTTTGCTCGCATCAATTCCTAAAGTAGGCAGCACTTGCCATTTGACGGTACTTCCTAAGTGGTCACGTGAAAACTGAGGGAGAGGTATCCAAATCACATAACCACTCCAAGTACATCAATTATCAATACAACACTGAAGGGGATCAAAGGAGAGAAAGTACTTAGTGGCCACTAGATGATCATTTATGTCATGATCAACCAATCAAATTCATGAAGCACTCTACTCCATTCTTGTCTACTATAAAGAGCTTATAGAAATCATTACTGTCAAATTTGTCATATGAGTTTGTGTGCATGCACATTCCAGCTTCACGAATGAACTTGATTATATTCAAACAGTTTTGCAGCTCACCTTGATAACTAGCCAAAAACCTCCCAGAGCGGGCAAGGGGATCTGGCTGAGGTTTCCGTCGCCTTCGGTTGTGCCCATCGAGACGTTTCCTGCAGCTTCTTTTTCCCTCATCAAATTCCTCCAGGCTATGAAACCTACCAAAAGAAAAAGTCAGCAGGGAAAGTTTTGGGTTTTTTACAGCAAAAGACATAGTGTTAAAGCTTTTGAAATCAAAGAACCAATTGTAAAAAAAATATAAAATTAACATTTGAAGTTGTAGACTTCAATTTCCTGGAAATAGGACCACAAAGAAGAATTCAGCAGAGACGGTACCTAATCAGTTTCCAGAGACAATAATTTTCTCACATATTGGCTATGATACCCACAATCCTTCTAAAAGAGTTCCAAATTCATATAAAAACTCTGACAGTTAACAGTGTAAGACTTGGACATCATATAATAAGTCCCTTTAATAACCAGTCCCAGATTATGGTAATTCTGCTGTTGTAGATATCTATGGAATACTACTGGTTTACAGAGGTGTTTAACTTATATGTAGTACAATAATACTTAAAATAATTAACTAGAGATAGGAATACACAATTGATATCAAATAAGCATAGCAAAACAAAAGCAGCAGTACACATTTCACCAGTGAAATTTAAAAAAATTAATATGCAACAAAATAAAATTACACCTGCTGCATTGCTGACAGAACCGCTGCTTCTGTCCACTGATGGTAACTTCTGGTGTCTTGGAGTGGAGCTCACAAACTTTATGGCGCCTATGATAGTCCCTACAGTTACTAAGGTCGGAGTTGCACCCATCAACTAGACACGAGGCTGTCTGAGTTCCATTACTAGCTCCTCTAGCCCTCTTGGATGACCCTGAAGGGAAAGAATCTATTTTGGAGGGCTCCTTCCACTTATTGGATGAACTATCGCCCAAATTATTGACATGACCAAGCTTCAAATCAACAGAAAAATTCCCTTTAGCCTTGGTTGCTCCAAAGCTACTTGACCCATCAACTGCATCTATGTTGGGAATAGCAGCTTCTTGCTCAAAATCAGTAAAATCCCAAGAAGTTGCTTTCAAGTTCCAGTCCATAAAATCTCTCAGTTCCAGACTTAGATTTATTTTTCCCCTCCCTCCACACCTTAAATAACACAGTCAATTATGCTCCTCTTTTACTGTTCATACCACCATCAACTAAAAATCTATTTTGCAATTACATCAAAACAAATACAATTAGTCAACAAACAAGCACTGTAATTAGAAACTCATTTAAATCAAACTGTACAAGAACTACAATCCAATCCACATAAAACATTTATTCATCAGAGATGCTACTAGTAATACAAATTGGCAAAACTAGAAAAGCAACAATTGGCATCTTGGATACACATTGCAAGTTTTTCCCTTGATTAAGAAAGCATGAAAAGAAAAAGAAAGGGGGAAAAAAAAGCAATAACCCCATATCAGAAAGTCCTTTTTATATAATAATTAACTAGCTAGAAATATAGTTGCAGAGTTAGTTCCAAAAAGATTGGAAGCTAAAAATATCAAGAGTACTAACAAGAAATAAAGAAATAATAAAGAAACAAGAGAAAGACATGAGAGAGTACTTACAGACAGGCTCAGCATAAGGAGACTAGTTGCTCTTTCCAGCCATTTATTCACTGACATGCATTCCATTACTTACCAATAAAGTAGCTAGAGGAGATTAAATAAATTTTACAGAAGCTTTCAAATTTATAAGGCGAAGGAAAATTATTTACTATATAACCATCACATTAGTTTAATGCCAACAAGAGGTAAAGTACAGAAAGAGAGTGGACAATATGTTGAAATGGAGAGAGAAAGAGAGAGAAGAAGTTAAAGTGAGGACTGAGGTGCTCCAATGAAGGGCCAAAAAGAGGTAGATTTTGTTTTGTTTTCTTAACACCAACTCCATTATTTTAGTATTTTATCTTTCCCATATTTAGGGTTTTGGTTTTGAAATGGTATATGTGGAGAAAGGTAGGATTATAGGGACAGGCTGTTTGTTCCTTACAACTTTTTATAAGCTAATAAAAAACAAGTACAAGGATGGATGCTTATGGCAAAGCATGTGGCATTGTGTTTCACATTTCATGGCATGTCTTTCTTTTAGGTTTCTTATGTTTTCCCAAATTCCATTTCCCACGCTCTCTCTAAGAGAGTGATTAACAAACGCTATTGCAACTCTTATTCCTCTTTTTTATTCCATTCAAGTGGCTACTGCTCTCAAAGCTTCAATTTAATGATACGGTTTGTTTAGTTACACATAATTAAAATAATTTGAAATCAAAATAATCTAAAATTAAATTCATTTGAAATCAAATTGATATATTGAAATCAAAATAAATTGTTTACTTCAATTATAAGATTGTAATCAAATTAACAATATTCATTTTGAGATGTTTACTTTAATTTGAAATCAAAATTGATTATTTATAAGTTACAAAATATCTTTGATTAAAAATATGTATTCCATTAACATTTAAAAAAAAACTGTGTTTTGTCTCAATCAACGGATATGTATTTTTATTATAATAATATTATACTTATTAAACTATTATTTAATAATAATAACGGTTGTTTTAATAATAATTTAATGTTATCAACTACATCATTAATAAATGTAAAATAGGGTTTACTCATTTTTCTATTTCCAAATTTGCCTGTTTTCCTTTTTTTTTTAATTTTTAAAATAGGGATATAAAAAAGTTTTTAATACTTAGAAGATAATAGAAATAAAAATCCTAAGAGGGGTGAGAGAATAGGAATCTCATTCTATAACTAAAATTTCTATGAGATCTATATTTTTCATTTTTATTGTAAATTAATTTAAAATAAGTAAACACATATAATTATTTTCATTCTCTAATTTGACTAGTAAACCCATCATTAATTCATTTCTTTAACATTTAACATAGGGAGGACCACCAATAAATTATGGGCCTAACTATTTAATTTCTAATAAAATTATTCTATATTTTATGTCTAAATTTAATGTCGTAATAAAATATCATAATAATGCTATAAAGTGAATTACTTTTTTTTGTCTTCTACACAAAATACAAAACTCCCTAATCGTAATAATAATATAATAAAAAATTCAAAACATTCTACAATTATCTTCTAAAAAAATCATCTTGAGATAGTCGTCTAGATTTTCTTCAACAGTTAAACTTATTTGATTCTCTCTCTCTCTTTCTCTCACACACGTGCATATATATATAATGCTTCTAAAATGAGAATTCTCTTACTTTTAAAAGTAAGGATTAATCAATCAAATTCATCCATTGTATTATCTTTTCTAAAATAAATTATTTCTCCTAATTAATTTAAATATAATAGATAAATTTTAATAGTTAATCCTTACTCTTTAAAATAAAAAAAAATTCTCATGTTAAAAGTACTATATATTATATAAAAACTAAACGATAGATATAAAGAAAGGAATTGCACATGAAATTAAGAAATCACAATACTCAATCTTGGTAGCATTGGTTCATTTCGCAATCAAGTAGGGTGGTCCATGGCAATCGCATAGACACTGGTTGAATGATGACACACGTCACAAGTATATCTAATCTAATCCGTAAAGAATTGTTGCATTATCCAATATGGTGCGTTGCTTTTATTTTATTTTTCGTTTTTTTTTAATAGAATATGTGGTTGCTTGAATAATATAAAACCATAAGCTTGGAATGCGTGTTTGATGAGGTTGGCGCGTGAGGAAGAAAGCATGGAGAGTAGGAATGGGATTGCGGTTGCAAATTTGAAATAATAACGAGTTAAAGCAGGTGTTTGGATTTGAAAAATTGTAATTAGTAGAGGTGGCGTAGGCACATTAAGCAAAGCAAAAGTGAGAGAGCGAGGGGGTGAGAGAGAGAGAGAGAAGTGATATAAAAAGGTCAGGGGAAGGGTAAAATGGGGATGCTACAGGAATAAGAGACAAGGCTTTTAAATCAGCAACTACCAAAGTCTGTAGTATGGCAGCTGTAATTGGTTTTGTCAGAGAGAGAGGGACCCACCAACTAGTCTTTTGCATTGCATATTTTTGCAAGTATTCATTCGTTTTCATTTTTTCACTTTGTTTGTTGGCTGTTTCTCCGAGATACCACGTGTCCTCCTCCTGACCAGGCAGACAGTGAAATGTTATGTCCCACTGTGATGCTATCGCTAAAAATCCCAGATTTTGTTGTCGGCGCCCCTTTCCTTTGGGGATGTCAATGGTGCGGGTGTGGGTGGGAATATCATTTCCGTTCCCGAATCCAAAAGTCTCACCCCCGTCCCACTTCCCATCCGGGCCGGGGAGTCAAAGTCCATGTTTGGGAAGAGAGTTCCTCGTCCCATTCCACCCCTACCCCATCACATCTTCTTTTCTCAGTTATAGTTAAGTATATTTTTGTTATAAAACTTAATTGTTAATTTTACTTTATAAAATAATATTAAAAAGTATAAGTAATATTTTATTTATAATAAAATAGTCTATTACAAAATAAACCACTAAATATATGAATAACATATTATTGAATTTCAATAAAATTGAAATTCCAATAGCAAGAGTTGTATATGTTTAAATCTTTCATGCCATGCATTAGTTGAATTGAATTTACAATATACATTGATTGAAATGAAGCTCATATCATGGATGGGTTGAAATGTGTATTATATCATGATGTGTATTAATTGAAATGTCTAGGGCTTAATAATTTAAAATATTAATATTAATATTATATTATAATACTATAAAGTTATGATGTCTCATGAAACATAATGAGGTGGGGATCAAAATATCGATCCCCTACCCAAAACAAAATGCGTTTTAACATTTAATTTCATTCATGTCTTATATTCCAATTATCATGTATCAAACTCATATCAAATGGGACAGGTTTGTACAGTTCTATACCCATAAGGATTTCTGATATCCCTAACTTTTGTGGGTCTTCTCCTGTCCCTACTCTTTTTTAGTATTTCACACTTGCACTCCAAATTTCATCATCATTCTTCTTCTTCTTCTTCTTCTTCTTCTTCTTTTTTTTATTCTTTTTTTGTTTTTTGAAACATTCTTCCTCTTTTTCTTTTTCTTCATTTTTTTCCTTATTTTCGTTTTGTTTTATAGTGATTTGCTTTAGCAATTTCCTTATTCCGAGGTATTCTAATATAATATTTGGAAATATGAAAATACCCATGGATCTATATAATTTAAAAAAAAAAGGTAAATAATTTAAAATTTTACTTTCTGTATACATAATTTTAAAAAAGCGTAAATAATTTAAAATTTTACTTTCTGTATATGTAAAGATAACTTTATTTTTATAAGAAAGAATAAATTATCCATATACACTTATAAATGTATTTAATAAAATTTAAATATATCACTCATGCCAATGAGAAAGCACATAAAACATATGGCTATGAATAGTTTATTATATTAACAAAATATAACCTTGGTTTTGAAAATACTGACCATAAGTTTTTTTTTTTTTTTTTTTGAGATAATAGTGACCAGAAGTTATAATTAAATTGGAAAAATAATTCTATGATTTCAATAGAAGTAAAAAACATTTACAATTTTATATAGCGGGTAAAAGGTAATCACGTAGTATATAAAAATAGGTCAATAATTTGCGTACGATCTAATTATTTCATTATTGAATAAATAATGAAAACTAGAGTATAATAATATAACAATTATTTCATTAAAAAAAAAACTGTTATGATATAATTGAAAATTAGAATATTAAAATGAATGAAAATTAATTGGAAAACAAATCAGTCTTATTAATAAATTTGATTAACAATTACTTGCAAAGATGATTTCTTATCCTAATTTTAGTAAAATTAATTCGTTTCGAGAAAATCAGGAATATATATATACATATACATATATATATATATATATACATATAAGGAATCTCTTTGGTCTCATGTTCATGGCATATGATCGTACTCATGATGGATTGAAAGGAAGAGAAAGCTTATAATAATTACCAGGCAGTGAAGCAGAAACGAAAAGTGAATGTAGTAAAAAGAACTTCTGTTTTTAGAATTAGCCAGTTGAAGGAAAAGATTGAAGACTTGCAATATTTTCATTTATAGATAATTGGTAATTATAGATCTGGATAAAGAATCTGCACATAGAATCTATGTCAAATTTGGTGACTTGAAAGGAGAGATTTTAAAAGTTGTATACTAAGGGGGAAGTATTCAATTTAGGAGTTTATTAAAAATCAAAGAATTTTTTAAATCTAGGTGTATTCAATCTAGATTTTTTAAAAATTCATTAAAATCTATGTGTATTTAATCTATATTTGTAAGGATTCCGATAAAATTTTGGTGTATTCAATTCAAATTTTTAAGAAATCCACATAAGTCTAGGTATATTCAAAAAATCAATGATTTTATAAGAATTGGATTGTAATAGATTTTTAAAGCCCAAATATAAATAAAAAAGCTGATATGAAATCTTGCTCATCCCCCAAAAATTTCAATATTTCATAGACTTCATAATTTTTTTCTTTTTTTGGTTTTACATGGAACAACTCACATAGTACTCATGTTTATAAACTCCATAAAAACACTTCATGCACACCTTGTTAGAACCTAACTCCACACACCTCCTCCATATCTCTTGTTATCAAATCATACACTTTGTCTCCTTCTTATCTACCTCATTTTCGATTAAATCCAACAACCGACATTATTAGTTTTCAACAATATGATCCATGGTCTCTTACAGAGTTACCAACTCGGAAACGCTATAAAAATGTATTCCAAAATGTGTCTCCAAAACTTGTCTGTTGATAATTTGATCTTTATATTCATATTCAAGTCATGTGCTCGTTTAAATGACCTTTTACAAGGTCAAATGGTTCATGTTCACGTTTTGAAACTTGGGTTTCAATCGTATCTATTTATTTCAAATGCTTTGACTCACATGTATGCTTCATGTGGTGACTTGGGTTTTGCCCAAAAAGTGCTTGATAAAATGCATGAGCGAGACTTTGTTTCTTGGAATTCATTGATTTGTGGTTATGGTTAGTGCAATAGGTTTGAGGAAGTATTAGGTTTGTTTGATTTAATGCAAAAAGCTAGTGTCATGGTTGATGTAGTAACAATGGTGAAAGTTATTTTGGCTTGTGTTTATTTGGCTAAGTGGGATGTTGTGGATTCTATGGTTGAGTACATTGAAAATAATGATGTTGAAATTGATGTTTTCTTGGGGAACACGTTGATAGAGATGTATGGACGGCATGGTTTGGTGAGTTAGGCATTTACCATTTTATTATACATCATCCTCACTTAGTTAATCAAATTCTATTAAGGTTAGTCAAACTAATTTGACTTAAGGGTAACTTCATCTTTTATATATATATTTATTTATTTTCTTTTAAAATCTAAAATTATAAAAAATAAATAAGAATTAAAAATATTAAACAAATTAAAAAAAAAATCTCTATCGTCCATCACATAATAGAGGATGAAGATTGATTTGAAAATAAAATTCAATATTTATATATTTTTTTAAAAAATAAATTTTAATTTTTTTTGAAAAATAAAAACAATAGATTTCTATTGTATATCTCTAAGAAGATAGACAATGAAGATCAAAGAATTTTTTTAAAAAAAAAAATCAGAAAAAAAAAAGTTTTGAAGGAAAAAAAATATATATTTGTGAGATTGGATCTTTGCCAATCTATTATCATCAACCTCAATGCAGCAACGAGCATCCTATCATCGTCATCAAGCCTTAACCCCACCATCATCAACCCAACAATCTATCAACCCCACCATCATCATCGTCATCAACCTCTAACCCTACCATCATCAATCCATCATTGTTATCAATCCATCACCACTCTATCATCATCAACCTCGCCATTCTTCATCTGGGTTCGAATCATCTAAGTTCCAATCGAACTCGGATGATGTAACGTCATTTGGGTTCATCCTAGATGGTGGTGGGAACCCACCACCATTATCAACAAAAAAACACACAAAAAAAAAGAAAGAGAAAATAAAAGAGAGGGAAGATGATCAGATAAAAGAAGAGAAAAGAAATGGATGAGAAAGAAATAGTGGTTGATGAGAGAGAATTTTAAATTATTTTTTTCTTTTTTTAGGAATTTTTTTACTTAATTTTGATCTCTATCGTTCATTTATGAGATGGATCGTGGAATTTTTTTTTTAATTTTTCATTTTTTGTGAATATGTTTTCATTTTTTTAATATATTAATGGAAATTCATATTGGATCTCCACCGTTGGATGGATTTCATCTGATGATGGAGGTTCAATTTGGAATTTGCCACATTTTTCTCTTTTTTTTAATTATTTTTTTTTATTTTATTCATAGGCAAAATGATCATTTGACAAAAAATCCTAGTCAATTATTAAAGTTAACAAAAGTCAATGGGGGTGATGATGGTTTTATTGTTTCGGATGTTAGGGCCCTTTGCATTGAGATGGGGGTTGTGCGTTGTCAGGTCGTTCCCAGAACAGGAAACCGTCTAACTCACAAACTCGCATCTTTAGCCTTATCCTCTGCGGAGGACCGTTGGTGACAAGATGTCATCGTAGACTGTATTCTTTCTGTGGTGGTTTAATATACCTTTATTTTTCCAAAAAAAAAAAAACAAAACAAAAGTCAATGGACGATGTGGGGGCTTGATGTAATAAAAAGGTAAAAGTGTTTTCCCTTGGTTTTAAACATATCATATGGGGCTGTTGTATAATTCGTTCTAATAATAATTATTATTACTACTACTATATGTTTAAACATTTGGATTTCATTCTTTACTATAATTATAATTTATAATAATAATAATGCAATTATTATTGTATTTTATTAATGTATACATTTTGAATTTCTTTAGGATTGTGTTGGAGCTATTGATGGCACATATATTCCAACAATGGTAACTAAATGCGATGCTAACAGCTACCGTAATCATCATGGAGCAATATCATAAAATGTATTAACAACTTGCAACTTTTTATTTGGAATTCATACATGTACTTAATGGGTGGGAGGGTTCAACTTAAGATTCATAAGTGCTTAGCTAACCCTTGATGTGGGTTAAATTGATTAGAACAAGAATTGGCGCCTAAGAGATCTAAAGTTTACGACCCAAATTCGTTTATTTGGAAAGTCATGAATCGAACTCGAATTAAATAGTTATTGGGCTGATTTATACTTAAAGTTAAGAGGCCCAATTGTAGTGAAAGGAATGTTATTGCTAAATGAGCTTGAAAGGATTTGCTAAAGAGCCCATGAGTTTTAAGGAAAAAATTTCTCTAAATGCATCCTATAGACGTTCTAAATACAACCCAATTAATTAGAAATATATATATGCTCATATGTAAGTATGTTGTTACATATTTAATCATTAAGTTAGTATATTTTTTCTATTATATCAATTGAGTTAATTTTGACTTTGGCTTGCATGAAATAATTAATGGGTGATATATCAGACTTTTATAAAGATTATGTGACGAATGACAATATTTTTACCCGTTAAAAATTTTATGTACACCCATTTTATTTGTATTTATACTTTACATAATACCAAAACTAGCCTTTCTCTTAATTTTATTTTAATATTTTGTAAGTATACCCATCAATATTTGTTTTATTATTTATTTAATTTCATGTACCAATATTGTTTTTGTACTATACCATAACATGTCTAGAAACTCTCTCCACAGAAACTCAGAAATTCTCTCTTCACAAAGAACAAAATTTCTTTCTTTCTTCAATCAAATCCTAAAACAAACAAAGCAAAAAACAAAGGCCTTCAAAGTGAAAAATCATGACCGAATCACTTAAAAAAAGCCGAAAAAAAAAAATGAAAAACATATACCCTCTATTTGATAGAGATGGCTCAATCTTCACAGATAGAGGAATGCCGATTGTTAATAGAGTTGTTTCAACTCTATCATGGGTTACCGACTCCATCATATTTTTGTTTGATTTTTTTTTTTTTTCGATCCTGCCTCCGTCTCTCCTCTTCAAAGTGTTCTTCATCTTTATCTTGAAAGTTCTTCAATGTTCTAGTTTTAATGAAAAGTGATGATCATGAGTTTTTAATAATCTTTTTTCTTGGAGAATCAATTTTTTATATTCTATTATTCTTAAAAATACGTTTAGCAATTAATGTAAAACATTTTTTTTTACAACTAATTTCATTTCAAGATTTTGTTTCGTCCTTCATATTTTGCAATTAAATTGTAGTTCTTAAAACGAATTTGGTTTTTAAGAATTAGAATTTAGAAGAAAAATTAGAGTTTGATAGAGTAAAAAAAGAAAAGATAAGGTTTGATACACTTTGCAATCAAACTATGACACTTAAGGTAAATAATTTCTTTGGATTTTTTTAATATGCATTATTTCATAGTTGTTATATTTAGGAGTTTGGGATTGATTTTTGGTTTTCAATAAAAGTTTGGGACTATTGAAATTAACAAATTATTTTTTATTTATTTTTTTTTATGAAGAAATTAGCAATTTTTTAATCTAACAATTTACCTTGCTTTCAAAACGACATCGTAGTAGGAAGTTCCCACTTCAAAGGCGGCCTGTGTTACTTCTCTCTACTGTTGATGTTTGGGAAATGCATTTGAATCCGTTCGTAGGGTTTTGTCGTGCATAATTCATTGTATTTTCTCTGATGCTGGATAGGCTAACATTTTTAATGGACGGAGAAGAGCTGACGGAGCAGGAAACTGCAGTGTTTGGGGTGCCGATGCTCAACAAAGGTACATTTTTTAAATTTATTATTAATTATGGCATGTAGCTTTATTTTTTATTTTTTAACTTAACTGGTAGCTACTAAAATAATTTATTTAATTATGCTTGAATAGGTTGAGCAAATCTCATATTTTAGTCTGTGGAATGAAAGGGAGTGTTGCTGAGGTGAATTTTTAGTAATAACTCAATTTATATCCAATTTAGTTGGTTTTTGTTGAATGACTACTTTATTGTATTTGTTATGCTTTGTTTAAATAAGTATAAAAATAGTGTGGTAATCTCAATATGTTTGTGGGGGTGAAATAGTTGTTATTTTGGGTAGTTTTGCTAGAGTATAGTGCTGGCAGGAGTTGGTAGTTTGACATTGGTGGATGATCGGAGGATGACTGAACAAGCATTGTCTACCAATTTTTTTATACTGCCAGATGAGAATGTGTATGGTGTGAAAACAATTGCGGAGGTTTGTTGTGATTCCTTGAAAGAATTCAATCCTATGGTTCGCGTTTCAGTTGAGAGAGGTTTGCCTCTTTTTCGATGTAGTTGTTGATTTTATGGCTATTGTTGAAAATTTTAATGAGTTGTATAATATGTATTCAAACCAGTCATATTTGTGGATCCATGAACTTTGAGCCCTTTGTGTACCGCTTCAGTGGAACTATTGAAGGGAATATGGTAAAGTTTATATTGGTGGTCTTACAGGTGATTTGTCGAGCTTTGGTGGAGAGTTTTATGATAAATTTGATGTCGTTGTTGTCAGTTGCCGCTCCATCTCAACAAAATTGCTGGACAAAATTTTCTTCTATCTCTTTAATAAATGATTATAGCTTGTAAATATCGCCTTTATAATAAGATCTTATATGCAATATTAATACCCTTTTCCTTTTGCTTTACCCCCAGAAATCGATCGATGATAGTTTCCGAAAGTTATCAAAGCATGTAGCTTTTTACACAGTTGACTGTAGAGGTTCATGTGGTGAAATATTTGTTGATTTGCAGAACTATAAGTACTCAAAGGTGATCATTCTACTGATTATTATTATTATTTTGCTTCCAGTTATTCTGTTCTCAGGATGATTTTTTACTGTTCTGTTGTTATCATTTTACAGTGTGTTATATGTGATGCATAAAGTTCTGTTCTGAGCAAAGCAAGAATGAAAAAAAGTCCATAAAATTTGTTGATTCTACATGCACAGAAAATATGGCTTATAGAAATTACATGCATGGCCCAAGATTCTAATTTTGATTGGTAGACCATGACCTTTTAAGAGATCATAATTTTTTTCTGCCTTATGTTCTTACTTTGGCTGCTGAATCTACAAGTTGATGATATTAACTTTTTTATGGCTGCCATTTGCTATCTGCCATATTCAATTGATGTATCAGGTATATGTTTAGTAGGTTGCAAAATTGCCTGAATAATATCTGTGTCACAGTGTGCATGTAATTTTCTTATGAAATTAGGACTGCGATATATAAATATATTTTTTTACTTTTCTGACAGAACATGGAAATTATGCTAGGATGGTGAAACAAAATTTCCATTCATAATTGTAGGGTTAGTGGGTCACAATTATCTTTGAAGTTCTAATTTTAAGTGTTTCTAGTGAACTACTCTTGAACTTGAACTGATATTGGACTGGTTATCTGCACATTTGAGAATTTTCTTATGCTATTTCCTCTTGGCTTTTATACTATGAAACTGCAAGTCAAACATTTGCATTTGCACGTGGTTAGTCTCTCACTCTCACATATTAAGGTCATGGGTTCAAGTCTTTTTCCTCTTCCCCAAATCCCAATTGGTGATTCAAAAGAACAAAACAAAAATTACCATTTGTGTTTACATTTGAATATTTGTAGCATTTAGGCACATGCTTCTTTTTGTTGACAGAGGCAGTAACTCCTCTTTTCTGCGCATTTTCTTACATAATGGCAAAAACAATTGAATGCCAATCACAGTATCCAAGTTTTGAGGTATTGATTGGCTTATGCTGTTTTTGAATGCCATTATGTATTTTTTTACTCTCCCTCACTCTTACTTTTTCTAATTTTCCATAGGGCCTGTCCTTGCAAAAGAGACCTAATTTGGGAAATTAGTGCTATGCTATTGACCAACCATTTTGTGGTGAATTCAAATTATCAGGTCTCTACCCATTTCTAAACCTTGCTTATATACATTGCCTTCACATGTATTTTGCCTTGGTGTGGTCTACCTGAGTGCATTATTGTGTCATGCAGTCCCCTTTTTATGTTGTATAGTACATCCCATTAGTTTAGTACATCCCCTTGAACCTACATTCATAATATTCAAACATTTCAATTTACATGGTATCACTGTCAGTGCCCAATATGTCAACTACATTTTGCGGGCATTATCTGCCTTTTTGACCTCTATATGATTCATCACCTTGTACGTGTAACATGTATTGTGAATTAGTTCTCAGCCAAAATTGTGTTGCTTTTTATTAAGGTATAGGACTGGTATTTTGACTTCCGAATGATGATTTGTATGTTGTTGCTTGTTGCTGATTTCTGTATGTTGTCTTCCATTGCAGGAAGCTATATCTGTTCCTTGGAGTTTACTCCCTAGGAAAGTATCAAAGCTCCACTTTGCTATGAGAGGCATGATAATTCATGCAGTTACTAATTTCTAAATCTTAAAAAGAAAAAAGAAAGAATTAGGATTTGAAATATCACAAGGGTTTATATTTGTTAAAGAATATCGAAATTATTAATGCATATTATAGCTTCCATTCTTATTGTATTATGTTTGATCTATTATGATTAAGTATTTCATATCTTTTGTTACTGTAATTATCTTGTCACAGAAGTCTATAAGTAGGCTCCTTATTTATTTGTTATATGCATCCCAGTATTATAAAATCCTCTTTTTATTAATTTACAATATTTATTGGCTTAATAACTTGTAGGAGCAGAAGCTTTTTAAAATTTTATTTTTTCTGTGGTTTCTGACTGAAGTTTAATTTAATGAAACTGCTGAGTAGATGTCCATTGCTCCTTTTTACTGGTACAATAACTGTGCTGTTTGTCCAGCTCATTGAGTAGCATCTTAAATATATACAATTTCGTTCATGAGGTTTGTTCTGTGATAACTGTGAGGGGGTCATCAAAAATTGGCTATGCAAACTAGAAATAACATGACTCACATTTTCTTGTGCAGTAATAGAGCCATTTGAAGAGGCTGAGGGATGTAGTACAGGTGAAATTTCAATTGAGGATCTTCCTGGTGTCTTCAGTCTTAAAAAGGAACTTTGTGAAGAAAATGTAAGGCACTTCTACCGTGTAAGTTGTTTAATTGTGATACTATTGTGCATTGTCTAACGCTTACTGTCGCAATTCTATGACAGTCGCTCAGTACATCTTATATCCCTGATAACCTTTTGGAAAGATTGGTTATGAGCACAGGAGAATTCCCTCCAGTTTGTGCCATCGTTGGGGGAATTTTTGGGCAGATGCATGTCCAGCTATTTTATCTTTACTCGATTTATCATTTTTGGAAGAACTACTCTTAATTTTGATACTGTTGACTTTCAAAACTTTTAGGAGGTTATCAAAGCAATATCAGGCAAAGGAGTTCCTGTCCAGAATTTCTTGTTATTTGATGTTATGGATGGGAAAGGCACAGTTGAAGACATATTCAACCCCCACACTGGACGCTGAGTAACTCTTGTTAGAAGGCTAGTATTGGAGTACAGAACTTTAATTTATAGACGTCCAGACCATGGAAAAAACTTGGGTCTTTTGGGATTGTTTTCTAGGATAATTTATCTCTTAGGGATATCTAACTTGTTAGAATACCTAACTTTTCTGCCGTTCTACAGTTGACGGTGGTAGTGTCTTTTCAGTCAAGTTTTGTGTCCGGTGGCAGTGGATTATTAACATGATAATTGATAAGTGAATAATCAATTAACTTTGTGTCTCAGAAATAGAAAGGTGAATTATCTTGAATGTAATGGTAGTCACAACAATGACATTAACGGGGTAGTCACATGATAGCATATGACTTAAATGCCTGAGTAGGTTGCTGCTTTTGTGGGGTTTGTAGTGCTATGTCGAAAATAGGGCTTTTTGATGGGCATGGTGTGATTTGGTTCAGTGTGCCCGTCGTGGTGGTGTGGCCCAGGAGGAAAATGAGGAGCCGATTGTTAAAAGGCTTAAGGCTTGAATCCTGATAAACGGGTAGGAGAAATGTTTTTGTGAACATGGGTGGTGGGACACGATAAATTAGTGTGTCTGCTAAGTTGGTAGAAAGATTAAAGCGCCATCATGTTTGTAGACTTTTTATCCTTAATTAAAATGGGAAACGAGTCACTTTACAGGTGAATACATTTGCTTTGTAGCACATTTAACTGAAGATAGATTGTTAAAACTACAGGGCAATATGGAATTTAAGCAGTAAAAGGGAAATTATACCAAGTAAAAAGTATTGGAACCAATAGCAAGAACAGCAGTTTTTGTCTGGGGCGGGGCTTGCTTTCTCATGCTATAACTAAATAATGTTGAGGGGCGAGGAGAAAAATTCAATATTCTCATGGCTTAATATTGATTGGTTATTTATAGCTTTTGTTGAAAGTTGATACTTACAAGTGAGAGAATTGTTGGGATCCGTCGAGATTACAAACTAATGGTCCGCATAGCTTCTTAAAAAAACAGAAAAACTACACTTGCAATAACTAGGGAAAAGACTATCCACACTAATGTTAATATTCTCTAGTAGAGATTAAACCTTCAACCTCTTTTGAATAGGGGATACACAGCCAATTGCACTAACAAATGTTTTATATTAAGTTGGGCTTTTATTAAAGATTTTTATTTTGTACGGACCAAGTCGTGCAATAAAACATCCACACAGTGAAGCAATGCGTTCTTGTCCAAATGCATTTGAAGATTTCAAAATCTTTAATAATGATCCAGATATATCTTCTGTTACTGGAATAACAAATGAAGAGTACACCAAATCAAATTTAAATATGTAGATGAATCAGACGTGGGTAGTTGTTATCCCGCTATAATCTGATCTAGTAATTCACATTCAAAATTAAAGCAAATCCACCATATGTCTATTCATCTGAAAACCCCGCAGTATCCAAGGCATGATAGAAGGCGAAAAAAAGGAGAGACCCCACGATGGAAAGATGAGCCATACCACTGAAAACAAGTTGGACCAGCTGTTGAAGGATTTGGAAGAGCAATGGGACTGCATAAAACAATCAAAACGAAGTGCCCTACGTAGATATTCAACAGACTCAAGTATCACAGGTGAAACTTTTCAACTGATGGACAACTCTCCAAGAAGCCTTATGTCCACACTTCAGCAGAGGTGGTCTCCAGATGAAACAGCATGGAAGGCGAGGAACAATGACTTGGCGGTTATGGAGATTCTTAGAGAGAGAAGAGCAGCCATTGAGAGTGGCAAGTTAAAGGGAAGGCGGCTTTTCCAGGAACTAACTGAGGGAGAAAGAGAGTCTCCATGCAGTGGGCGTTGGAATGGCTTGAACCAAGATAGTGAAGTGAGGTCAGTATGTTCTTATGATTCTGATGATGATGAAGAAGGTATTATTGGTGGGAGTCGTGAGGAGGAGCCATTGCCTGTTTCTAGTGACCGTTACTCCTATTCATCTTCTAATTCTACTTGGCATTGTGAGAATATCGCAGAGAGAGAAGAAGTCAAGGAAGGACAGAAGATACTGTTGTCACGAGAAGAAGAAAATGTAAGTGTTAGTGGGGAAAAATGGATGGGTGGTTTGCGTTGTATTGTTGTGGTGTTGATTGTATGTGCAGTACTTGGTACCATCACAATAAGAAGCTTTTTAGGATATAAACATGAAGATGAGGTGATTCTAGTTCCAACTTGAATTTTTGGCTTTTTGTTAAATTACTTTCTACTTCATGCCAGTTTTATAATCATATCCAGTGCATCTGATTTCTATATGGAAGTTATAAGATGTCAAACTTTCTTATTAGTTTTCTCGATTGCCATTTATTTATAAATCATTTGCTAATGATGTCTTCTTCGTGTATGGTCTCGGTTCATATTGTTTGTATTTGCTATTAATTGAAAGCCTCGCTTTAAATTTTATTGATCATTCCAGAAAAAGTTTGGAGAACACTGCAATAATGCAATGCAGGCATATCCCTACCATAGGTGAGGTCTCAGAGCTTCAAGCCTCCATGAGAAGGCCAAAGATGTTTTAAAAAAAATAAATCATTGAATAATAAAAGGGACCTTATTTCTCTTTTTAACACGTTTATTTAATCCAAACTATGCTTTGAACCTCTTTCTTCGTGAAAGTCAATCATTTACTTCCTTTGTTATATTTTTAAATTTTTTTTGAAAAAATCTTTTTTTTTTTTACTATATCTGGATGATACCACTAGGGATGATGATAGGCCACATCAGGACCATTAGGCTGCATTAGCGTGTTCCAAATTCGATGTTCGTTTTGTAATAAGGTGACTTATACCCGACCTATGGCTCGGTTGAATTTTCAATTGTCATCGCATATTTGAATTCGTTTTGGGCAGAATGATCCATGTCCGATTCATTTAAAAAACAAAAACATATTTAACATACAATCTTCATTTAAGGTTATACTTAAAGTAGACATATTCTAAATCTAATAAATCTTAAATTTAAACAAAATAAAATTTATTAAGCTTATATAAAATATTCCTAATGTGTACCTTTCAATTAAAAAAAAAAAAACAATCCTAATGTATAAAAAAAACTATCATGTATAATAAAAAAAATAAAATAAACGGGTGATTGGGGTAGATCAAAAGTGTTTGATCCATCCTTGATCTACTAAGTCATTTTCTTTTTTATGTCTTCAAGAGTTCTCTTAAACTCTCTAGAGAGAGAGAGAGAGAGAGAGAGAGAGAGAGAGAGCTCTTGGAAGCCTTGTTTACCCTCTTTCCACACCGATCTTCTTACCATTTTCCTCTCTTCTCATATTTTCTCTTAGCGGTTCTCTAGTTCTAGAGTTTTAAGGGAGGGATCTAGAGATTTCTGGATCTATCCCTTAAAACCCAAATATGTGTACAACTTTTGGGTTTGCTCGGAGTTTTGGTCGATTGGTTTATACTTTTTTATCCCTTCCTCTTGGGTTCTTGAGGAATTTTGGGGTTTTTATAGGGTAGATCAAAATGTCTTCTAGATTCAACCTTTAAAATCATTTTGGTTTGTTGTTTTTGGTGGTTGGTGACTCAATCTCAGAGAAGATCAGTAACTTATGCCTCCTTGATATCCATAGTTCTTGGAGAATCTTAGTCTCTTCGGTTAGTTATAGCAGTGATAGCAGGGTTACTCATCAATTTTATTGGTGGCTCTTCAAACCCCTCGAAGATTTCCAGGTTGTAGTTTCCATTGAAGCTCTCGACTATGGTGGAAGGTGGAGGTTTATGTATTCTACTTTTGTGGTGATCTGATGTTCTTTTGTTGTAATTGTTGTTTGTAGTTGTGTTGTATCTTGTGGGTTAGTTTGTATGTGGATGAATTAGATTCAGCATTATCGAGCTGTTTTCCTTATTGGGAAACCGCTTGATATTTCATATCTGGCCATTCGAGTTTCCTCATATGGGAGGATTACTCTAATAAACTATTGTTATTATATTGTTGTCCCAAATTTATTTGAGTTATTAGTGGTTATATCTTTGTTGTTCCCAAATTTGGGATGATCAATGAATTTACAAATTTTCAAAAAAAAAAAAAGGTCATTTTCTATTGTCCAATTTTGATTCAAAACCCTCGTTTCAATGTATCAAACCTGTTTTTACCTTTTAAAGCAAAGCCCTTCAGGTTTGGGGCAAGTTGGGAAATTTTCACACCCCTAGTATCACCTTCACAAAAGTCACTTTATGTGAAGGGAATTACTAAAAATAATCAAAAAACATGTTATAAGTTTTTAGCCAAATAATTAAAATTGATTGTTAATAAAATAGCAATAAAAATCCAAAAAACCCTTGGTAAATTATGAATTCGTGAATAAGTGAAAATAATCTTTAGCTTTAAATGAGTAAATAAATCCTTTAGAAGAGAGAGACCGAATAAGAGAGACAGATGAGAAAATAGAAAAGAGAAGAGACAAGCAAGAATGAAGAAAATAATGTATGTCAAAGTGTATGACAACTTGTGATCTTTAAAGTATATATATAGAGTAATTTTACTATCAATGTCTCATAATTTTAAAAATTTATAACAAACCAATCAAATTCAATTAGTATATTTTCTCTCTTAAAATAAATTATCTCTCATATATAATTTAAATGTAATTAATGAATTTGATTGATTCATCTTAATTTTTTAAAGTTAGGATATATATATAGTAATTCTACCATCAGTACCTCTTAACTTTAAAAAGTTAGAACGAATTAATCAAATTCATTCATTACATTTGAATTAAATAGTAGAAAAAATTTGTTTTAGGAAAGAGAATATAATAGATGAATTTGATTGATTCATTCTAACTTTAAAATGTTAGAAAACACTAATGTTAGAATTACTATATATATAGTGTCTCCTAATTTTAAAAGGTTAAGACAAATAAATTAAATTCATCTATTGCATTCTCTCTCCTAAAATAAATTCTCTCTCATATTTAATTTAAATGTAATAGATGAATTTAATTGTATTCGTCCTAATTTTTTAAAGTTATAAAGTATTGGTGATAGATTTAATATATATATATATATATGTATATGTGTATCCACGTTGCAGTTCACAACTTTCATGCATCCGTCGCGGTTCACAAGTTTTATGCGTCAAAACAAAATGCAAGTCACCCACTACATCATGAGCAAATTGGACACGTCTTCTAAGGCTGGAGGCTAATTAATAACTGGTGAGGACGAATAATTAAAGAAAGAGAGATAGGATGATAAACCCTTTTTTTTTTTTTTTTGAGAAAAGGATGATAAACTTCTTTCTTTTTCCTTTTTGTTTCTCCTTTTTCTTTAAAAAATTTCATTTTTAATACCTAACGTTTCTGAAATTAATAATGTTTTATCAATAAATACCGAAACCTAATACATGGTCCCTAAAATATCATGAAATACATCAACTTGACCTAACCATCAATTGATCATTAGTTAAACTTAATGATTCCCGAGATATCATTCTCTTTAAATAAAAATATGGCATGTGTCAATATTAAATTAAATTTATATATTCTAATAGTTAATTATTAAAAAATAAAAATTTAAATAAAATTAAAAAATGACAAAAACTTTTCAAAAAAAATTCAAAATTTTGTGTTAATAGAGATTCAAGTTGTTGATCTGGGCTAGATCAATGGTGGATCTCCACCTAGGTCTTGAACTAGATTAAAGACATACTGTTTTCCTATTGTATTCGATTTGGTTCATCAAATTTGAGTTCGAACAAACCCAGATCTATGAAAATTTGGGTTTGTTCAAATGTAGATGTTTAATATCTACATTTGTTTGAATCCAATTGAACATCAATTAGGTTCATTCTAACCTAAATGAACAACATATGGGTTCAACGAACCTAGATGAATATCATCTGGGTTTGTAGAACTTAGATGAAGACCAGCCATGTTGAACCACCCCTTGCCATTGAACTAAACTATCCCTTGCCAGAAACATCTTTCTACCCAACAAAGCTTCATTGCATGGCATAAAATAGCAGCAATAGAGCAAAGATCGAGACCAGATCCTTATCTCTACTTTTATCAACAGCCATGAGGAGGCTCATGCAAGCCTCCCCCTTTACAAATTGTTCTAGATTTGAAAGGATTTGTGATTTTTTTTTTATTTGTTCTTTATTTTTATTGGTTATTTTTTTAATTATATTTTTTTCAAGTTTTAATCTTTTTATAGTAATAATTTTTAAATAAATGTAAATTTGACTATTTGAGCGGGGGTACTTTTTGTCTTTCTATTATGTTTGATCATTAAAAATTAGTCAAATGGACCAAACTGATCTATTTCATGATACTGGATCATGTTTTAAATTTCGTCATTTGTTAGTAAAATATTATCAATTTCTTAAACTTCAGGAATTTAAATGAAACTTTCTTTCTTTTTTATTTCAATAAAAAATGGAAGATTTGAAATTGAAACTTCATTTATGCTTAAATGTGTGATTAATCATTAGACTATATTTGCGCCAACATTATGACTAAATAATAATAATAACCATATATCATAATATCATCAAAAATTGTTTGTCAAAATAAGTGTGATATATATATATAATTAAATTTTGAATTAAAAAAATTATAATTAGGATCCTTAAAGAGATCACCTTGCTTTTAAAATTAATGTTAAAGAAGTTTTACATGAATCTTGGTTTACAAAACCACACAAAAGCTCATAATATATAATAGGTTGAAGAAGAAAACGAGCTAAAGATCATTCTTTAGATGGAATGAGCTCCCTATATAACTTATGAGAGTAGCTAGGTGATGGACAATAAAGATAATGGCAATTACAGCTTCAATAAAATAAGATTTTTTTTTTTTTTTAATCTTTTTCAGTTTTTGGAAATATCAATCAAACAAGAGTTGATATGATTAGAAGAAGACAAAATGAGAAAGAAAAAGCATGCAGAAACGACGCATGCAAAAGGAGAAAATTCCATGTTAAAATTGACAAGAGGAACATGTTAAAATTCAATGTATCAGCAAATCATTCTTTTTCAGCTTGACATGAATCTGTCGTATACGCTTTGATCAATAATCAAGGATAAAATTTTAACTCGTAAAAATTAATTGCTAGTAGCACCTGGATGGGACATCATATACTAAGCAGAATTGTTAGTTCGATATTCACAGTGCTACTTAGAGAAAAATAACCAATGATTTAGAATGTAATTATTTGCATCCAAAATTCGTACTATATTTTTTATTTCTGAACTGGAATCAAACAAAAGGGCGTTATCAATCTTCATTGCTGAGGGGAAGACATCTCTCACATATAGGTACTATAGAAACAGGTTGAGGAAACTAGGGCATTGAAATCTTTTTACATTCAAATATTTAATAATATACTTTACATATTAGTATATGCGTGCATCTGAGAGAAGATGTGTTCAAAGCTGTCAGTGAACTTGTCGGTTGGATGTGTGTGCATACCTTCGTAGGTTGTCACCACAATCTCTTCATTTCTGGAATTGCGTTGGATTTGCTTCTTCACATTGCACCCTTTATGAGTACATTTGTAGTAACTTCTGCCACAAGAGGAAATGGAAAAACAGCAAAAACAATTAAAAAAAAGAAAAAGAAAAGAAAGATTGATTATTTAAATTCGACAAATCGACAACTAAAGCGTGTCTAAAATGTCATTTCTATAGTTCTCTATTGATTTGATCATCATCTCCCATGATCTGATGAAGATACTACCCCGGCCACTAAGTCCATGTCCTCACTGCCTAACTTTTGGTAGCGTGTCCTGTAAACATTTTGCAATTCTTGGTTGCTTTTATGGATACTCCTGTGGTACACAGTATAATGATGCACTAAAGTAGGAAAAAATAAAAAAAGTTAAAAAGCAGATAAAATTATTGTAAATTCAACTCATAAAAATCTCATTCGGAGGGAGAAACATTGTGTTGAATGTAATGAGCCTTCAAATAGCGATCCGAATAAAATCTCTATATCGATCGAAACAAGAAACACAAAATTTCGAATAAAGGACTTATTTGGTTAGATCATAATTGAAATAAATTTTTAGATAACAATATTGAAAAGTTGTTCAAAATTTTACAAAACAAAGTTTTCTTTTCTGTTTTCATAAAATAATAACTAAATCATTTACAAAGTTAAAAAATTATCGTAATCTTAAAAACAACTGTTAAATCATAAATCAAACTACACCTTCTCACAGATTATTATAAATATGCCAAAAAGCGTTGAAACTACGCTCCCGGGGACAGTAAATATGCTTCCATGCAGAAGCAATACCAACGAAGTAACTAAATTGGAAAAGATTAAGTATACCAGTTCAATTAAATTTTCTTAAGCGGTACAATATATTAAGGCAAAGAAAGGTATTCACCTGGGGAATTTACTGTTCTTAACAGTTTTTTGGCCATATTTCCTCCATCGATACCCGTCATCGAGTATATCAACCTGGCTCCTTGTTTGAAATGCATATCTCTGCTTTCTGATCTCTTTCTTGCCTCCTTTCTTTTTCGGTTTCACCTGATCACTCCCAGTAGAATTGCAAGAATTTCCTTTATCATAAATGCTTTTAGGATCAGAATGATGAAGTTGAGTTTCTTCTGCTGCCTTCATCTCATTAACATTATGAGAATGAAATTGAGTTTGAGGATTTGCAAAAATGTTTAGCGTTAATGGAGAAGCTGAAATTCTTGATGAACTTGGGAGAAGCATATGGATGTCATCCATGGCATCAGATATGGTTGATGTTAATTAAACAACATCGTTGGTTTATATTATAATAGAATGAAGGAGAATAAGAACATATTATATTAAAAAAATTCGAGGGGTAGATGTAGGGAAAACTTCAGTGTGGCATAATATATCTTGTAATATGTGTCTCTATGTCAACCTAAGTTTTAAATACTGTAATTAAATCATTTTTTTATTAGTTTATATTTTTGGATTTGACAATAATTAATTATACGAATGCATCACATTCATTATTAAATTATGAATGAATCTTTTGACACGTGGTATATTATGAATAGGATAATGATTTAAATACAATGCACTCATTTTATCCAATCATTTTTACAGAAGGGAAGAGAAAGAATCTCTAATTTGTTATGGAATTTGGAAAAAGAGGAATAAATTGTAGAAAAAAGGTGGGCGGCGTAATGGCCAACGTCCAACTTCACTGACTACAGAGAAAATTGAAACATAAAGAAGTTGACGTTCATGGATGCACTCCTCATATCCAAGAAAACTTTAAGCTGTGTCGTAAACGGCACGTAAAGTCATAATAACAATAGTGAAAAGTTGGTGTTTATGTATAGATTAAAATATTAAGAGAACTAGCGTAATTGATATCAAATTTACCATCTATGTATAAAAAGGTTGGAGTGTGAAATTAATTATTACGAAGAATATTGACCTGCAGTCGTAGTTTCCTTCTATCATTGTCTTGGGTTGTAGTTTCTCATGACTCAGCTCAAGGCTAGTTCGATCTAACAAAATTCTATAAGATCAATTAACTCAGACGAAAAAATTAGTAGTTGAGTTAGTTTCCCATCGATGGACTACTTACCCAAAATGTTTCAAAAAAATATCAAGCGAATTTATTTAGAAATGCCTTTTAACACATTTTGGATCTTCACCAAAGAGTAAAAGAAAAGAAATTGTTATTTTTATTATTATTATTTTTAACGTTTCAGAGTTATGCTACTATACAAGATCAGTAATAATATAGGAGTAATTTATATCGACTATATTTCAATCTAACAGTTCATATAAATAAAGAGCTTTAAAAATAAAAATTCAGAAAATTGAAAATGGAAAATGTTTATCTTGTAACTACCCTGTATTGTTATTTGAAACTACAAATTAGCCAAGGCTAGTATTTTATTAAGGGCAAATTACCTACAGTCTACCTGTAAATTTAATATCTATAGGCGTATATAACTTTTTAATTTTTTTGCAATGTCCTTCTTTGGCTAATGAATTGATTAGTTTGACCGTTACTGAATATGATTAACTGTGTAACAAATATTAAAAGATAAAATTACCCCTCAACGAAATTATTTTTTTAATTTTCTTTTAAAATAAATTTTAAAAACTTTAAATAAATTTAATTTGATCTTTACTGTCCATTTTCAAATGGACGATAGAGATTAATTTTAGAACAAAATTAAAAATTAAAAAATTAAAAATTTAATTAAAATATTTTTTAATTAGATCTCCACCATCCATCTAAAGATGGATGGTAGAGATTAATTTGAGAAAAAAATAAAGTTAAAAAATGATTTAAAATAAAAACACAAAAACCAATATTCACATCTATCTCTCTCATTTCTCTCTCTATTCTTCATCTTCTTCATCACTGTGGTTGTTGTACATCGCCTCTCTCCTCTCTCTCTTATTCTTCATCATCTTCTTCTTCTAACCGGTCATTGTCTCTCTCTTCTCTCTTCTTCTTCTTTTTCTTTTTCTAATCAAACCCAGGGTTTAAAGGATTCGAACCCAACCAGAATTGGGTTCGAATCCTTCGAACCTAGAACGAACCCAGTCTTAGGTTTAAAGGAATCGAACCCAGAACCCAGATCGGGTTTGTTCTGGGTTCGAAGGATTTGAACCAAGTTCTGGTTGGGTTGAGTTCGAATTCTTCGAACCCAATTCTAGGTTTAAAGGATTCGAACCCAGAACTGGGTTCGAATCATCTTCGAACCCAGAATTAGGTTCAAACAGGATTCGAACCCTTTGAACCTAGAACTGAGTTTTGGTTGGGTTCGAATCCTCTTCGAACTAGTTCGAAGGTTCTGGGTTGGGTTCAAAGGTTCTGGGTTTGAATCAGTTGGGTTGTTTTGGATTGTTTTGGGGTTGATTATAGGTTGTTTTAGGGAATTTTTTGTGATTGAGCACTGATTTTTGTTGATTGATTGATGATGATAAATTTGGGTTGGTGATTAATGTTGATGATTTTGTTAGATTGATGATGATTTTGGTTGAAGATGAGAGAGAGGAGAGATTGAAGATGATTTCCAGTAGAAGTTTTATGAGATTAAAGATGATTTTGGTTGAAGATGATTTCAAGGGTATATTGGTAATTTCATTTGGTTGCGAAATCAATACATGACAATCTGATAGTTCTCAAGAGTAATTTTGTCTTTTAACACCTTTTAAATGGTCAAAGAGATTATTTTACGGTCAAATCCAGTCAATCCATTAGTCAGAAGAGGATGTTGTAAAAAAATAAGAAAGTTATACGCGCCTGTGAATATCAAATTTGCAGGTAGGTTGTGGGTAATTTACTCATTTAATTAATATGAGTTGTAATTAAGGATGATAATGGATCAGATCGAAGTTGGATTACAAATCTAAAGTTGATAGGATCCTCTCAAATTTCTCATTTGAATTCAAGAAGACCCTATGAAATCTTAAAAATCTATATTTGATTGTAAACTTTCTATTAAAAAATAACTTAGAAATCTTTCAAAATATAGGGTTGTCTAATAAAATTTCGGCATCATAATTATTATGTTTACGTTTTAACGATTCCACCTTGTCATGCACAAAAAAAGCAACACTTCTAAACTATCTCATATCTTAACTACTTAGGACCTTTGGTCATTCTTCCAAGTCAACCGCAAACACAAGCAATATCATATATAACATGTAAAACGAACTTTTTTTTTTTTTTTTAAATAAAACACAATTACATAGTAGTTCCATAAAATATTCAAACTTGAGTGCAAAAATATAAGCAAACTAACATGTTCCTAAACATTTTAACAACATTCACTATTACTACACACACATACATGCCTAGATGCCATGAAATATACAAGTTACACATACAATAGCAAAATAAGATCCCTACATCATGTGATTGAGCGGCCTACATCTCAAAACTGGAGATTTCTAATAAGACTTGGTGGTTACTTAAGAAAATGGTTTTAAAACATTAAAGGATGAGCGCTAACGCTCCGTCAGTGAATATTACTTTTGAAAACTAAATAAATCATTTTCTTTCAATATTCTTTTCAATAATCGTTAGCACAACATATCACTAGAATTAAGAAATGATTTTTTAATGATTTATACACATTCATATTTAAACAATAAAGTTGAATTCAAATCACATATCATAGTAAAACTATAAATTTGTCATCTACAATTCATATCCGTATGAATAATTTCTTTATACTTATAAAATCTTAATCTACATCAATTAGTACCCAGAAAAATATGTTATATGTTGCGAAAAACATCGTCACACATACAACGAGAGACAACACCTGTCATACATGTGTAGAGTGACTCAATGATTCTTTCGATATTTGTCATACACGTGCATAGCTATGCAATGTCTAAAATATGTGTAGCATGACTTGTTAAAGGCGAGAGTATAACCTTGGTGTTTTGGGAATATCATTGCATTCCTTTCAAATATC
Organism: Nephelium lappaceum; assembly: GCA_021234005.1. Lineage (NCBI taxonomy): Eukaryota > Viridiplantae > Streptophyta > Magnoliopsida > Sapindales > Sapindaceae > Nephelium > Nephelium lappaceum. The sequence goes on from CM038004.1 coordinate 9,590,525, forward strand.
AAACAGTTTCCATATGCAAGTACATGTATCAAACAGTAGCTTTGTCATATAACTATTGAAACACATAACATTATTTCAAGCTTTCTAGTTATACTAATAACATCATTCAATCATTCAAAAGACATTTAAAACAATTGAAGTAATTTGAAGCTACTTTGATGGTTTGAAGAAAATAATATAATTCAAAATTGGTTTAAAGAAAATATAGAATTAATCCACTCATAAATTAGATTTTATGCTTTAGTTTGCACCAACAACACTTGTCTCATCCTTTCTCCTTCTCCACCTAACAACAACACAAAAACCCATTTAGAATCCTTAAAATTGAACCAAAAAATCGAATGTAAAACTGAATCTATTTCCGCACCAAATTAGCCTAAATTAGCCCCAATTCTCTTGTTCCTTTTCTCCTTTCTTTTCTTTCCCTCTTTTCCTTCTTCTTGCTAATTCTTTGTTGTTTTTGTTTGATTTCTCTCACTAGTTTCTCTCCTCTCCTCCTGGTTCTATTATTTTTCCCTTCTCTTCTACCTTCTTGCTTGCCTCATCACCACTTATATACACAAATTGACTAGCTTCAACACATGACAAACAGCTGTACAAGCAGCTTCAACATATAAACTGCGACTAGGTGGTTGCCAATGTCCTTACATGAAGAATAGAGCAAGCCGTGACCAAGCAGCACGACCACCAGGTCGCACCTGAGATCGTGGAAGAATCAATAATTCGGCACCAATGAATTCGAGACCAAAATTAAGGACTTCAAGAGCACACAACCTTGAGGTTGCACCTATGGTCGTGAACAAAAACAAAGGGTCCCGTGAGCTGGAGGCGCAACCTCCAACTCACAGTGACATTGTGGAAGCCGACAGAGGCATTCGCGACTTGTAAATGCGACCTCCAAGTCGCGGACGAGGTTGTGGACAACCTGGTTGTAGAAAATTTTTAAATTTTCAAATGAATAGTCACAACTCATCACATCTTTCAGTTTATGCTGATGCCTCCCCAATGAGAGTTTAAGAACATAGACAAATGTATAAATAGGAGATCAAAAGGACTAAGTTTTCCTCACTCATAAGTTATAACATCTCTAAATTCTTATGTATTTCTACATTAAAAAACTCAAAAACTTTGATGTGTTGAGAATTAGTTCATGTGCGAAGAAACAATAAAATAGATTGTTGAATCTTGGGAGACAACCACAAAAGACCTTCAAGCATGAGTAAAGGGAGGAAATTTGTTTTTAGGACATTGCAACCAATTGCAAGCCTCAATCTGCATTGTCAATCAAGTCAGTGTTCTAATTTGGTTTGTATAATTATTTTATTTTATAGTCTGTTGTATTGTTTTATTTGTTAATAACATTTGTTGCATTGAGTGAACATTATTCTTATTCTGATTGTGTTTATCTATTGTAATTCACCAACAATATTATAATATAGTACTAGCCGAAGGAAATTCGATGGGGATAAATTGACATTCTAGGGGTGTCAACCTATATGCATAACTCGTTTGCGTGACGTATTACATATGCTTGCTATATTGACAAATGTGTTTGAATGTGTAGAATTTGGATCATCCATAAGTATCATCGTAGTTGAATCAACAAAGTTAACGCAAGGCATGACAATATAACACGAATTTATTTCATCATCATGTTTCATAGTCAAACCTAATCAAATTAATATCTCTCTGCCTAACTGACAATGAAGTAATGAATATATGTTTTGCTAACTGAAATTAACATCTTGAATCCAACTCTACAAAGATGGTTATAAAGCCCATCATCATCTTTTTTTTGACATCCAGGCTCATACTCATGCGCAATAAAATGGAAGGAGTCGTAAGTGACACAAGCTATTATTAAAAATTATCCTAGCTATATTTTGACAAAGAAAAGCATTTATAGTAGCTAGCTAGCTAGACAGTAGGGTAAAGTAAATTAGAAGATTATGCTCTCTCTCCCGCTTGTTTATGTTCTGTTTTGTTCTTCTGTGAAAGAATGTATTTGGGTGCAACTAAAATTTCGTATTTTGTAGTAGCTTTATGTTTAATGTTTACCACATCAATACCGTAATCTAGCATTTTGCTCAAAAATTTAAAGTCGTGGCTGCGAACCACGGAACCAACTACTGAAGATTCTTATATATTTGGTTGGTTGAAAAAAGCAGTGTTGTGGAAAGTGTTAGGCGCAGGGCCGCCGGTAGCCTGACTCCTAATGCCTAGACGGTCAACCGACAGCCTAAAAATAAAATTTAAAAATAAAATAATTAATCAACTGAAACAATGGAAAAAAGATAGCAGACATTAATTGCTAGAGCCAGCCACTAGTGCTGCTAGTCGGGAGGCAAGTGGCATCTAACTGGTTGCGTGTACAATTAAGATATTGATATACATTATATTTATTATATTTAATTATAATTAATAAATATAATTTTTTTTCCCAATTATTATAAATATAATTTAAATCATTTAATTATAATTATATATAATAAAAATTTAATAAAATACCAGTATATTATAGAATATGCCTATATATATATGAAGCCCTTAATTTTGTTCGTTGGGTGAAGTTGTGAGATTGTGTTGAATAATTTTTATTTCAGTTAATATCTTATCATTGATTCTTCTTTATCGAGGATAAAATTTTATAAGAAATAATTAAATAGATCGCCAAAATGTGTGATCCAAGGAATTATTCAAGGAGTAGCACTAAATCAGTAAATTTAAATGATACTCACATCTTTATGTTGGGGTTTCTGCCCTAAGAGCTTGTAATATTGTAAACGGTTTTATAAATTTTAATAAAATATTCATTTCATTCAATTTATATATTTTGCAAAAATCGTATATATCATGAGAAACATCCTTGATTACTGATGTAATTTCAAACTAAGTATATAAGTGTTATATACAGGTGGATTTAGTTTGAGATAAGTAATTTAAAGAGTCCGTAGAAAATAAACGAAGCTGGGTACTTCATTTGTGGTAAATCTACAGCTGCGGTCCCTTTCGTATTTGATACGATAGTCTTATCCAAGACTATTCATGTGGTGACATGGAAATGGAGGCACCTTATATAATAAAGATTATATAGGACTGGACTACGATAAATATAAGTCTCTAAATAATATTCGTTAACCTTAGAGATTTATATTTATCAACCAGATGATCATATATGAATTGATCTTAATTCTGAGTGTATTATGAACTCCTGCTTGTTAAGTTATTTCCTTTGATTTACATGGGTGAGATCGGTGTAGATACCCGATCAATAACTTCGTACTTTGGGGATATGATTTAATAAGTAGCTGGGAACATTCTATACAATAGTGAAATCCACTCCTTCTTGCGAGAAGTAGAAAAGTAGTTCCCTTAAGGGTTGATTCAGGTCTTGAACAATAAGAGCGCTCAACTTTCTGTTTATATGTAAACAGAAAAATAAATTCATAAGTTGTTATGAATATATTGTTCATTAGAGAATCAATGGTACTTAAGGATCAAGAAATAATTAGAGAGGTAAAACGGACATTTGACCTTGCTCTAATTATGAACTATTTGTGGAGGGTCAAATCATATGTAGTGATTAAAGCAATGGACACTGAAAAATTTCAGATTGTATAAAAAACATCTACAATTTTGAGAGTGCAATCTTAAGTTTTTAGTGGAGTAACTTTAAGATTAATAATAGTGAATTATTTAATTAAAGAGTTTAATTAATAATTCCAATATTATTGGAGCTCAAAACTGTAGGTCCATCGGGTCCCCTTGATAGCTCATTTTACTATAAGAAACGTGTATATAGAATATTGTAATTGGACCGTCCAATTACAGGTTACATAAGTAACAAAAATTTGTGTTCACTTAGTATTTGAATAATATTGATTATTCAAATTATTTAATTATTAATTATGAATTAATAATTATTTAATTAATTTTATAAGAGGTCTTGAATCCAATTCTTAGTGACTTTGATATAAATTAATTATGAATTAATTTATTAAAAGTTACAAGTTCTATTTCAAAATATAATATAAATTAATTTTGAATTA